>CM045763.1:146297105-146722776 GCA_025200525.1 Camellia lanceoleosa | reverse complement strand
GTAAAACTTGAAATGTGTTGATTAAATAACATACATCACACAAAAATTAAATGTATTTATGATTTTGTAGTAGTTAAATGAGGTTAAAGTGGATTTAATCTCATGATTTTAGAGAGTTATATAATGTTGTAGATTGAGAAAGAAAGAAAAATGTTTGTTATGAAGTGGCTCATGTTGTGAAGGTTTATTTAAGCGGAATTGGTAAATTGAATTATAGAATGCATGAGATAATAGATTGTTGGTCTAATTCTAGGAAATGTTGATTGTTGTAGAATGGGTTATACATGTGACATCTTGATGATTCCCAATTCGTCGGAAATGATGATGTATATGATGAGTTGATGGATTAAAAGTTTTTTAAAAAAGGCAGTCTGTTTTCTTTCCAACTTGCTTGTGACCCGGTAAAAGCGTGAGTGTATTAACAAAGGTTCCGCTTTCCTTCCCGTTTGTGCCCAATAAAAGCGCGGTGAATTGTTGAACTATATAGCGGAGGATTCTGGCTTTCCTTCATCGCTGTACTTCCATCGTAAAGTATTGGCACTTTTGAGGTAAGTTCCCTAGATTTCCTTCCAAATTAGTGCTTGGTAAAGCTGTGTTGGAATGACGTGTAACGTCAAGGTTGTTAATTGTGTTTGTGTGTTCGTCTACTTGGTTGCATGATTAATGTAGATATGTGTGCTATGGTAGAGAATTGTGTTGGAGATTGAAGGTATGTATGGTTGAGTATATACCTTTTGTAATGAATTGAATGATATATCGCTTAATTCCTATATGTTAGATGTTGGTATGCTACAATTGGTGTTTTATTGATTGGAATAAGTTGTGAGTTGATTGTGAAATTATTGTTTTTGGATTAAAAGATTAGTATGAGTGTGTGATTGATTGGTTTTTAAAACTTCTTTTCTAAAGTAAAGGAGATATTGAAGCATTTCATTTAGAATTGCTAATGATAAGGTGAAAGGATAATAAATAAGTTTTTTCCTTGAAATGTCAAGGGAATATTTTTCTTCTATTTATTTATTTATTTTTAAATGAAAGTATATATTTATGTATATTTTATTTTGGATATAAAAGAGCATTAATACTTATCTAAATATCACTGATAGTATTCATGATCACATATATCTATGAATCTCATTATTTTGCATCATTGTAAACTCATGGACCTTTTGTGCTCATCTCAATCGTTAAATCATTTTTTAGGAATTGACGGAGTTTGTTGTCTCGTTCAAGAATTCAAGGAGTTAGGTTACTGATGATTCGAGATTTGTTACTCACCGGTGAAATGCCAATGTGTTGTTACTCTCTTTATTATAATTATTTCATTTTTGAAATTCTCAATGTAAGCCTAAGGGCATATTTTGTAATGATCCGCATTAAACTTGTACCATTGTATTTATGCGAGAGGAACCTTGAATATCCTATGTATTTTGTTTTCCTTCTGCATTTTATTATTTCATAAATGGACCTTAATATGAAAATTGATAATAGTATCCGATTAATAAAAGTTGGAGCATTACAACTTGACAATAAAAATAAACCATTTCTTGGTCAGCTAATGCAGTAGACATAACTTGCCATCAAAAATAAGCAAATACTTGATATGCTTTTTCTTGTGAGTCAAGGAATTCGAAAAATTTATAATCCGAACTGGTTCGGGCCGGTCCAGTTCAGTTTAGTCCAATTCGATAGGTTTTGACTAATTTTTTGAATTTGTGATTTGATTCTGGTTTGGAAAACTAGGGAATTGATCTTTTCAGATCAGTTTCAGATTTGAGTTCACAGTTCTGAATTAGAAATGAACCAAACCATATGTAACTTAAACTATATACATACCATACACCTTGTGCATACAATCCTACCATCTTATATACAAAACCCTAATGTTATTTTATTTATTTATTTTTTAATTATTCAAAGATGATTTTAGTTTTATAATTGTTATTGCCAAGACAAAATGCTTGTTTGATAGGAGTTTTATGTTTACTAAATGTTAAACAATATGTTTATTTACTAAATATTATGTTTGTTTAAGTTATGTTTCAAAAAATCATGGGTGTATTAATGTTAAACAATTTATGATGTGTTTAATTTTTTGAAGATGTTATAAGAATTTGTTTGTGTGGATATATTATGTAAAACCGTTCTTCCAAACCAAGTCGAATTGTCTTTAAATGATTTGATTGGAATTGGTTCCATTATGCTCAACCCCCCCCAAAAAAAAAAAAGGTCAATTACTTGTACTATGAGAGAAAATGAGGGTGATTAATGAAACTGCATTTCCATTCAAACCGAGCAAAAACAAAGAAAACGTTTGGTTTACTTTTTAAAATTAATATTTGGATAAAAAAAAAAAATCAAAAAACATGTTTGGTTAATAAGATTTTAAAATTCTTTTCTCTCTCCTTTCTCTTCTTTTTTTATTTATTTATTAATAAATCGATCAATCATTTTTTCTCTCTTATCTCATTCTCTCACATTTTACATTAAGGATGGAAGAAAAATTTTAAAAAAAAAAACGACAAAACCTGCTATACTTAATTTATTTTTTAACAAGAATTAGTTTGTGTGATTTTTAAATTTGATTTTTTTCAATTTTCGATTTGATATTGGTTCAAGTACCTTGTATACCGATTAGACCGAAATCTACCACTTCAACATATATTGTATTTATAATATATATATATAATCTAATAATATTAATAAGTATAATAAATTAATAACTTTAATTAATTAACTTTATCATCTTTATAGCCTAAAATTGTAAACTCTTGTTATATACAATCTAAAACTAATATTCTTGACACCTTAGTATTTTTAATTATTTTTTTTTTTAATGTAGGAATTGAAATTTTTTTTATTAAATGGATGAATTAGATATGTTTGAAATGGTGGACAAAAACCAATGGGGAACTTACCAATAAGTTCCATATACAAAGTTCAAAACCCATCTAATCCCAAAACAAAACACTTGCACTAATTAGTCATATATATATTTTTAATTATTACCAAAATTTTTTATTATTTATTTATTTATTTTAATTTACAGACGCTGTTCCATCCCATTACTCATTTCTATTTTTCACCATCTGAGACTCGCTTGAATGTTCAAACATCACCGTAAAGTTGCTTTAAGTATTGCCTAAGTTCACCGAGTGTTCTCGCCAAAAAGTCATGAAAGTAAATGTCCGTAACGCTTATCGGACGTTAAGAACATCATTGGAGACTCACATCGAATGTCCAAAATATTGCTGAAAAGAAAAAGAATAAATGAAGAAATTAGAGCGAAAAATGTAAACAAAATGTGCTAAATATTGATAAACCAAAAAGGAAAAAAAATGTAACAAACAAAAAATAGCAACAATAGGAAAAAACATGTTATTTTTTCACTTTTTGTAGCTGCTAAAATAATCTCCAATATTAATCAAATTGAAAAGCAAACTTTGAAACTATAAAATGTTACAATTTCAAAGTAAAAATCTATTAGGCATTTATCCTTATTAACCAAATTGAAAAATATATTATGAAACTGCAAAATTTTGCAATTTTAAACCATGATTCATTCCAGCACCAAAACAAATTGAAATTGCAAAATTTTATAATTTTCACCACCTATAACTAAAACTCGAAAATAACTTGTTCAAAACTTCAATTTTTTTTCCATTAAAATAGAAAAATAGAAGTGTGTAACAGATAAAATGTAAAAAAATTAAGAGATCGAATGAAAGAGGCAGGTATAGAGAGAGGATTGTATTTCGACAACTATTTTTTTATTTAGATTTAGTCAAATCTAATGTAGATCTACATCAGATCGAAGTAAATCTACTCATCTTCTTCGTCAAAAACATATCTTCTTCACTGTCGGTGAGGGTGAAGTAAAGAGTCGATAGTCAATGGTTGTCGGTGAACCCCAATCGATGGTAATCGTCGGTGACTATATATCAAAAAGAGAAAGAGAAGAAGAAGATGTGGCTGCCCATCAACGATTGCCAAAAATTACAAAGAGCAAAAGAGGTAGAAAAGAAGAAAGGCAGAGAGGAAGAAAAATGTTAATAAGACTTTTTGAGTATAAACAAAAGATTATGGGACTAAATAGGCTACATGTTTTTCAAAGAAGATTTCTTGGTAATTTGCCCAGAACTAATTTAATGTTTTTATATAGATCAGTAATTATATTTAAAAATGACTCAAGTTTGAAAGATCTTAGACCGATTAAACCACACTAAATCAAATCAATCGTTTAATCGGTTCAATTTGATGAAAGAAGTGATTCAGACAGGTGTTCAAAATAATAAAATCGACATTATTAGTTCGATAAATTTTTTTACATAAATACCAACTGTACCGAACCGATTATATCCCTATTCTACATATCAATCAATCAAATTGTCTCACACCCATCTATTCAACTACCAAAAAAAATAATAATAATAATAAAAATAAAAATATCCCAAAATTATTTTCAAAACTCTTTTTATCAACTTATCTTTCAAAATATAATTCAAAACTCAAAAATCGATTCAATTCAGTACGATTTGATAAAAGAAGTGATTTGTATTGGTGTTCAAATAAAATCGAAATTATCGATTCGTGAACTTTTTACCTAAATACCAACCGCATCAACCAATTACATCCCTATTCTACCTATCAATCTATCTCATTGCCTCACAACCATATATTCAATTACAAAATAGAATAATAATAATAATAATAATAATAACAATAATAATAATAATAAAATCCCAAAATTATTTTCAAAACTCTTTACATCAACTAATCTTTCAAAATATAATTCAAAACTCAAAATTCTTTATACAAACTAAACCAAACGGAAGCCTGTGAGATCGATCCATTACAAAAAATATAAAAATAGAGAAGAATTCAAAAGGTCGCATGAGACGCCTAAAAAAAAGCTCACAATGCGCTTCCCCAATACAAAATAAATTTTAAAAAGAAAAGAAAAGAAAAGTAAAATAACCTACAATCAGAAGATAGACTCAACAAGCTCAGACAGGTGCAAGCTCCCTCTTATCAATCAACTGGAATTCCTGCACCACCCATCACACAGTCAATAAGACATAACTGGAGCAATAATGTAATAGAATAGGAACAAATCACATCCAAAGAAATAAAATAAACTCTAACTCTCAACATTAAAGAACTCTCAATTCAATTCATATTCCAAGCAAAATAACCCTTAATACATAAGGGTCTATTTTATAGGCAACCACAGAAAACCTTGATTTAAAAGTTTCCAAAATAAAACAAGACACAGTTAAATCCTATAATAAAATCCTAAATAATATTCTAATATTGCAATAATTCCTATACTTCTAAATTAAAAATAAAATAAAATAAAAGCAACCCTTCAAATCTTCCTCAACCAATACTTTTTATGTCCTTGTCAATGTGTGTTGTGTGTGTTTAATAGAGAAAGAAACATATACACTAATATTTAATCATGTAAATGTTAGTATTTTCTATTTCCCCCTGGATCCAATTTACAGCCAAGGTATACCAGAAAAGACTAGCATATTGACAAGAGATTTAGTCAGGAGCATCATAGGCCATAATGTAATTACGGGCACGAGGCTAACTAGTGGTATCCTTTATGGGTGCGAAGTGATTGAAGGATATTTTTCACCCCTTAATCCTGTTCCTATAGTTTGAACACTCATCTCTACCAGTGAGGCCTAGGCCCATTTCAAACCACTTGATGAACAGTGGTTATAGGCGGTTCTAAAGTGTAATTGAAGACCAACAAACAAGAGGGCAAAACCCACTTTACCCCATGTAATAACCCTCATCTTGTCTTAGTCACATTCATGACCATTTGCATGATTTTGTCTTGTTAAGCTTGCATTTGTAGACTTTGACTTGTTTTGCCTAAGTGAAGGTCTCTGTATTGTTTTGTGCTTATGTGTTTTGCCTAAGTGTTATATGCATGCTTTGTTCCTTGCTTTGTGTGTTGAGCCTAGGTCATCTATCCTGCCGCCTCAAGCCTAGGTCACACTTTTGAACCTCTTACACCTAGGCCAGCGCCAACACCTAGGACCATCATGGAACCACTGTTGACCTCCACCATTACCCCGCATATTGGCGAGATATGCACCATCTAGGCCGAGGTGTGCATCACCCAGGCCGAGATGTTTATCATCTAAGCATTCGAGACCTTGATTCTAGAACCTTGCAACCTTGTTGTGCACCTTAGCCGACATCTAGCGATCTTGTTCCGGACCGGATGACCTAGGCCAAGGTGTGGCACATTTGGGCCATGTGTTATCCTTTAGCCTAGATCATGGAAGCCTTACTTGTCCAAGCCTACATTTGAACCCGAGATCCTTGCCTTGTCGTAATGCCCTTGTCACCTTACTTGTTACACACTTTGTCATACTCTGCCTTTTCATTCTCGCACCTTTTTAGGAGATCCAACCAAACGCTGCCACGTGTCCCAAACAGAGGGTTAAGTCACCGGTAAAGAAACCATATCATTACCATATCTTTGCCTTTGAAGAGAGAAGCTCTAGGAAGAGGAAGAGAAGTTCTTGGAGTGAGAGAGCTAGATTCCAAGTTTGATCTTCATACCTTGAACCGTTAGATCTGGTGTTTGGAGGTTAGATTCTTGATCTACCCTTGTTGTTCTCTATGTTTATTTGATCACATTGCATGATCTAGCATGATTCATGAGCCATGCATTGATTTAAAGTTTTGTTTTAGAAAGAGAAAATGATGTTCTTGTGTTCTTAAAGAAAAACTTTGTTTTGATCTGAAAGTTTGTAACAAGTTCCATGCTTTTGTGTTTGTTTTCATGGAATCTTCAACTATGGGTACCCAGTTGCATGTTTTTGAACTCATATCACAAAATTTGAGATTTTGAATAAGAAGTTGTGATTTTGGCATTAATGTTCTTCATGTTCATGTTCTTCAAGAGAAACCCAAATTTCCTGACTTCATTTCTAAGTGTGGTCACCGAGACCCACTTTTGCCTAGACCTCACACCTAGGCCAAGTATCGTATCTCACCTCACCTACCTTGCATGATCACTTGTACCTTAGTCTATCTTGCATGCACATCTAGGCTTACCATGGTACACCCTTGCCGACACCTTGTAAATATCTCGGCAGTAATCGCACACCTAGGCCTAGGAGACCACACTGCCAAGACATCCTGAGTTCCCCCAACTAGGCCATTTTGGCCTAGATCATCTCTATGTACCCATTTCGAGACCTGGTTGATACCCAGCATGTTTTTCCTAGAAGAAAAACAGTGTTTTGACTCCCAGTGCATGTTTTGCTTTGTCTTGACTTGGTTTTGGAAAGAACTGCCGGGATCATTTTCATTCAAGTAAAGCTTGTTTTGAGAGTGCACCGCTACCCATATTTGAGCATCCCCTCTTTTTTTCTTGAAGTGCATTCAATGGTATTATTATGTACTTGTAGGTCTTGGATTATTGCCCTTATTCACTACGTCTGAAGAGCTATTGTGAGTGGTATTTTTAATAAAACTATGTTATAATGTATTGATAAAAGCTTTATGCTGCTTTGTTTTGGAAAAGTATTTGATCAAGCATGAATGATTACCCTCTAAATTTTGTATCAAGTATTATGTTTGTTTTGATGACATTCTTGAAAGGTCTTTTCATGCTAGGGGACTTTAATAGGGGACTTTAATACATGGAGCACCTTTGTTTGAGATATCTCTTTTGCCATCGACGGTCATGTACAGATGGTGCCACCGACGGTCTTGTACGGGTGGGTTTGTCTAATCAATTTCAGGTCAGGCACCGACGGTTGTGAACGGTGTGCTTAGGATCCTGAATCCATTATTCCTTTGTTTTGTCAGGAATGTCATCCTTTGTATTATGTAGATGTTAGTAAACATTCCTAGAAGCTTTGAAAGACTTTGATTGATGAACTTGATTCATCTCATGTTTTGTTACAAACTATGATATGTATTGTTTTGATAAAGATCTCGTATATCATTCATTTAAACCTTTATTACTTATGTCATTCATTGAGTATCCAAGCTCACCCTATCCTTTATATATATGTAGGTGACGAGCAAGAAAGCGGTGACGCCTAAGATGTTATGTGGAAGATGTTTTGATTCATGTTTGTATCATCTTGAAGATTATGCTTCTTAGCTTTGTAGCTTATTTCTTTAATATATTTCAACTTGAGAAGCCCTTTGATCGAGATGTAAGATGCATTTTATTTCATGTTGTATTCAAGTTGTAAGATCATGTTGAGATGCATGTCATTTCGCTTGATCTATACAACTCTTATGGACTAATTAAATTTAAATTTATTGCTTCGCATATAAGCTCCATATGTATATTCTTTGTGTAAATCCTTGTAAGTTGGCCTTTGGTAATCTCGGATTATGGGCCATCACTACACCATTCTACTAGGGGTGCATGAGGTCGTGACACCCCATGTGGTTATGCCCGAGCACTTTGCCTCCTTCCAATTAGCCCCTATGTGATTTTGAACTAAACTAAATTGCAACGCTAACTCGTTAACATTAGTGACAAAATGATGGTAATACCTATAAATTAGAAATAAAATTTAACGCAAGAAATTAAGTTAAATATTAGAAAACATCGTATATATATTGTTTGTACCTTTTTGACAAAAATTGTCACGTGGCAAGTCTTCCAATTTTAATGCCACATGAAACTAAGATGGGGAGTAAGATTTTATGGGATCCACCGCCAAGGTTAATGAAGTAGCGGCTAAAATTGATTTATTTTAATTAATTAAATTAGCCAATTATTGGGTTAATTAATTAATTAATTAATTTAGATTTGATTTGATTTGATAGGGTGAGCCTTAACTGCTCCTAATAATTAGGAGGTTGTTGAGGCTTATCTTCTAGTTTGGTGCCTTATCTCCTAGTTTTATTGCTAAATGGTCATGCTATGGATGAAGATTACATGGGATTTGAAGATTTGGCAAAATCAACAAGGTGGTTAAAATATGGAACTGAATTCCCCAAATCGTGCAAGATTGGGATTGTGGGATTGAGGGTTTGTATGGTTATGCACACATGGCAAATGAAGAGGCTTCGAGGATAAATCCAAATGAGCCTTTTCCTAAATCATGCAAAATAAATTCAAGTTTGATTCTTGAGGACACATGGCGGCTTTGTGGAGCTCAATAGACCAAGTCAAAATGATGAAGATAGACACTATCCATAGAGGATCGTAACTATTCCTACTTTTGGGGATCTGCTTAGTATCAAGGACACATGTCATCAGGAGAGGCCGCCACATTCTCGGCAGCTTGAGCGTAAATAGGGCTTCCCTAACACTATAAAAGGGCTCTAAGTGCAATATTCTAAGGGGTCTAGCACCAATCAACTCGACCAAGAGTCTTTCAATACATGCCTTTCAATACATTTATCTTAGCTTCATAGCTTAATTATCTCAGTTTAGCTTCATAGCTTCATAGCTTAATTACCATAGCTTCTTAGCTTAGTTATCTTAGATTACAATTGTACTTCATTTCCAAACAATGCAAGTCACAATTTTAGGCTAATTATCTTTGGCACCTATAAATTTGTTAAAAGTGTTCTTCATTGGGGCAAGATCTGAACCAATGACGATTCCTCTTAGCCACACAGTCATTTCTCTGTGTTAGAAGTCAAAAATGTTCAACAATTCCTACACCTTAAACTAGATTCACAAATTCTAGCACACCCGCATCTAATGAACAAGCTTTTTGTGTTTGCACCCGCAGAACTTTTTGAGTGGCAACAGGAATTTCGAAGGAGTGCAAACATATATACATGTATATAACTTCATATATATATATACATACATACAAGATTAGAAACAACATATGTATATGCATTGATCCATGTATGCAATGAAACGTAACAATATTTGGTAACAGAAACAAGCAAATTGTGATTTTCCAAATAAACACAACAATATAGCTATGGGATTTTAGGGATCTGAAATCTTTTACACTGTATACATGTTGAGATCTACATTTCTACATTATACATGTTTTAGTTGAGATCTTAGATCTTGGAAGCCTAACTAAAGACTCTACGTAGATGGAAGTGGTAGAGAGAGGGGAAAACGGAAGGGGGAGGTGAGAGAAGAGGTTGGTTGTGACGAGGAAGGTTGGGGAGGGGTGGGAGAGGTGCAAGAAGAGGCTGGGTGTGGCAGGGAAGGTTGGGGAGAAGGAAGTGATGGAGGTAAGGAGGTTGGGTAGGTCATGGTTATTAAAATCCAGATCCCGATCTTACGATATTACGATTCTACGATCTTACAATCCATTTGGGCACAATCAATCCGAATCGTAAGAAATGCCTTACAAGTAGGATCTTTCTTTCCTAGTAATTGGATGTTATAGGATCATGGAATCTGATTTGAATCCATCCAATTTATAAGCCTTATTTTGTATTGTATCACCTATTTTATTATAAATTTTATGTTTGTTGTCTAAATACTAATTTATGTGATCTCAATGAATAAAAAAGTAAGTAATATTGAATCATATAGACTAAGAAAAAAAATATTTTTCAAATTTTGAAAAAACTAACTAGTCGAAAAAACAAACTTAGCCTTAGCCTTAGCCTTAGCCGGGTCTAAGAAGAATGTATGCAACTTTACCCAATTTTTGTAGAGGCTCTTTTCATAACTCAAACCCGCTTTACTGTGGATGCTAACAACGAATCTTGTCATTCGCCAAGCCACTCTTTTAAGTTCACAATCTATTTTGAATCCAATTTTGTTAAATATTTTTCTTTCACTTTTTATGCATTTTGTAGATTGCAAAGTGTTGTATTATAAAACTCTTCTTCATCACCTTCTTTTTTGATGAAATGCAAAACTTTTCCCCATCGAGTTTTCTATTGTATACTATTAGATTTACACTTTACATAATATTATATTTTTCACAATATCTACACTTCCTTTTAGTATAATTTAGGTTTATTTTGTGTAGACTTTTTAAGAAATGTTTATTTAAATTAAATTAATACGTAATTTTTCTTTTACGGTAGGATCTTACGATCTTCAATCTGATTTTACGATCCAATCATGTGAACTCCTCCAACAATCTTCTAATGTAGGATCCCGATGTTAACAACCTTGGGATAGGTATGCTGGTAGAGGTGAGGCAGGTTGGGTAGGGAGGTGAAGAGGGGTGGCAGGGGAGGTTGGGAAGTAAGGACACTTTGCAAGGTCCAAAAAGAGGAAGGCGGTGGTGGGGAGGTTGCAGGTTCAAAGGTAGAAAATGAAGATAAGAATAATTTGGCCTTAACAAATTAAAAATTGACTTCAACTAATATTTTTTTTTTTTTCTTCTTTTTTTCTCACTCTAAATAGCTTCATGCCACAATTTTCATCCATTTGACGGGAAATGTAATAGTAACATTGTAGTTCAAAACCATGAAGAAGGTATGTGGCTAATTTTAAAAGATTGGAGGTTAAATACTATTAGCCCATACCACAAGGGTATAAAAAAAAAAAAAAAAAAAAGATTTGATTTTGCCATTGCAACCAACATCCTAGTAAAATATACCAAAAACAAGTGTGGGTAAAAGAGGATATAGGCCTCGTTTGGGAACTTGGCTATTTTAGTTGGCTTTTTTAGCTATTTTATAAGATGAAAAAAAGTTGTGTTTGGGATGATTTTTTGATTTTTTTTTATAGTCGAATAGATGGTTGTGAGAAAAAAAGTGAATGATCGATGTGTAGGATGTGACATTTTGCCTTATTGACTATTTTAGACTTTTTTTTATTTTAGCCAAAATCCTTCATGCCAAACTCTCCCTTCCCACTATCTAACAATTTTTACGAAATCTAGAAATTAAATTACTCGATAGACAAACCAATTGTGGTACAAAATTATGTAAGCATATAAATGGAAGACAATGTAATGAATTTCGGCCATTTTGTAATTATAATTGAATGTAGAAAAGGAACTGTGAGATTGAACAATCTAAAACTTGGATGAAGTTGGATAACTTACTCATGTAAAAAGAACAAAATGCTTGAAACAAGTATTAAGATGAGCTTCTTCCTTTAGACTCACAATCTTCTCAAAATGTGTGTGATAGATGTATGATACACGGAACAATCGCTGAATATTGTCTTAACAACATCCCTAAAATTTGTGGAAATGATGCCCTCGCAGATATACAGAAGACAAAAAAAAAGTAAGGCCTTTTTGATTAAAATAAGAACAAACCATATGTTTACAGTATTAAGCAAACAACACATACCCAACTTTTGAGGAAAAATTGATTTATCATCGAAATGAGCCTCAATCCACCATCAAATACTCTACATATTTAGAAGCAGACACCTCTATGGGTTTCTTTATCAGCCCATCTATACTCAGATTCTGTGAGGAGGCAAAATTGAAGATTTGCAATTTGAATGCATCATAATTCAGACATAATCTAATTATAAGCAACTGTACATGCTTAAAGCAGATCCAAATTGTATCATCCTCGACAATCAACTTAACTAGCATGTTTCAATAAGTAACAATTAACTAAACTTTGTTGATTAGTTCCACATAATGATCTCGACTACTTTCTTGGCCCTTTCCTTGCCCTTTCTTGGCCCTTTCTTTTCCCTATCATGATATCTCGATTCATTAGACATGTTGGCATGGTTTTAAACCTCATTAATTAAATTTGATTTGCACCGCAGACACCTTCATATAAACTTGTACCCACTAATTCCATACCATCTTTGGTTACAATATCCTATATATTCCCATCCCTTAATACAAGTGACTTTCCAAAACATTTTTACCATTTAGACTTAATATCCTCTAGTGGTAAATGCAATATTATATGCAATTCCAAATACAATAAAATATGTAATGTTACAATCTTCAGCTTAAAGTTATTTTCCATGTCTTCGTAGTCCAAGAGAGAGAGAGAGAGAGAAGAGTCGCACTAATTAAAGAAAAGAGTGTCGCAAGAACATTTCTTTTTTTTCCCACAAGTATATCACCCGTGAGCTTAACATCAAGCAAAGCTACACCAAACATTCCACTAATAAAACAAGAAAGACAATTTTAGGAGGATCAAGAAAGATATTTTGGTCCTGGCTATTAATGGACAGCTTGATGCAGTGCAGTATTCTAAGAGTGCCATACAGAATGTTCACTTGATTGAAGAAGTCAACAAACAAGCCACAAAAAATCAAATTAAAAATATGCTAACAATAATTGCAATTGATAAAAAAATGTATGACCATGGATATGAACGCACACCAATGTACAAAAATATGTATATATTGTATAAAAAAATTGTATTTCTGAAACAAATGGTTTACTTTCAAGAGAGTTAAAAAAGTTGAAGCAAATTAGGCCTTTTTTTTTTTTTTTTTTTTTTTCTGAGGGATAATAAACTAGGAGAATTTAACAATGAATGCAAGGGGGGAATACAAGCAAGAAGGATTGAGTTATCCTTCTGAAGACAAACAAGAAAAAGAAAAAAGAATCTCAACAACGCAACTAGAGATAGAATCCAAAAGAATAAACAAACCATTCCCAACACTGACCAAGCATAATTGGAGGTCAGTATCAAACATAATTCTAAACCATTAAGTCATCCTGAATTTTACTCAGAATCAATTAGACAACAATGGCTTTAAGTTGCAGTATGAAGTATCAAGCATGTTACGAGTCCAAAAAAATATGCATAATGTAATAGGAAATGGGACTTTTTGAGTCATGATTTGTTGTTTAAATGTGTAAACCTAAATGACACCTACTAACGCTTGAAACAACTCTTAGAGAAATTTATACAACTTATTATTAATAATGGTTCGTGAGTTTATGTTTTTAAAGCTGTTTTGTGGAACTTCTAGTTAAGATTTAGCAAATGATGAACACAAAATAATATGTACACACAAGCACCAAATCAAGTTGTACTAGCTATTACCCCATCAACACCAACATGATATTATATTATTTTTTCTTTTAAGAAAATTTAATAAAAGATGTAGCATTAGTAATTGATATTTAGTTAACAGAATATGCAAATCAGACTACTATGGAGACTTACATGTCAAGTTCCAAAAAATATAACACAGATAGATGAGAAATCAAAACAAATTTAAAGACAGACGTAATCTTAGACATGGGCACCAGAAAATCATATAGTTATGAAAGTCATAGGTTTAAGTTAATTTTCTTACCATTTACAGCCAACCACTCATTAGGATGTTCACCAGAGGCGCTTAACAGCTTTCCTTAAGTTTCCACTACCTAAGGTAGCATCAATATGATTTTGAAGTCAGGCACTGTGTGGGAATAAAACATAAATGGAGAAAAAGCATCAACAACAAAACGGTTAGCTCCAAAGAGTTGGGATTCATACTTTCTTGAGTTGAATCTCAGAGCACAAAAATAAATAAATAGAAGGGCAAAGGAGACAACTTGAAAACCCATTGCCTTTAAATTAGAACACCAACCTTACTTCGATGGCAAGACTTTCTTAGGCTAAATGTCTTCTCGTTTCTGCACATTTCAAGGGTAGGAGATATAATTAGCAATGGGAAAATAACCAAGGAAAACAATAACCCATCTTCTAGGCTTGTATTGGTTTCTCACATTTCAAGGGTAGGCTTGTATTTAATAGAAAGCCTTTTTTCCCCATTCCCAAGAAGACACCGATATCTTAATCCATAATTTTCATGTACTTCAATGTAAAAATAGAATAAAACATACTCTTATGTCAAATTTAGGATTCTCAAGGATGCGAAGATGAACAAAACTATGAATTAATAATGGCATTAGAATAGAATGAAAATACACACTTAAAATTTTTGAATACACTGCCTATACAGCTAAAGAAGAAAACAAAAACAAAAAACCACCTTTCATTTCCATAACAACTTACAAAATCCATATTTGACCAAAAAGTCATCCCAGATGACCTCAAAATAAAGCTATCGTGACTCAATCTTCACAAAAGTACAACTAAAGGCGGCTCACGCTTATTCGAGGCCCAAAGAAAAAAAATGTAAATGGGGCCTCTTATAATTTCTTACACTGTAATTTTATTTTTTATATTATAATTTTTATTTAAAATTCATATCAATATCCCTAAACTTCACAATCAAAATAATTTTGTTAAAAAGACCTTAATTTTCTATCTTGACTAAAAGAATGAAAGACGTGTCATGTAAATGTAATGATGAGGCCCTTTTGTTATCTAATGTGTGGCACCCTAGATTTTCAAAGGTTAATCAAGTGAAAACTAATTAATCTAAGCGTGAGGTTTTAGAAAGAAATCTCGTTCTTGTTCATTTAATTGTTGAAAATCCTCTTTTCTTAACAATATTCTTTACTTTTTCAAAATATTAATATAATTGAAAGTGAAAGTGACAATACCAATGGGAACCACAAACCCACTCTCTGTATTTTACCTTCCTTACATGCTTTCCATAATATACATTATATAACACAAAAAAATTAAATACATGCCGCTTTTCAAATACAATGCCCCACGGACTTGCAACCATGAAATGGATATTACCCATTTTTAAAGAAAAAGGCACTCAGCCAAATCAACAAATACGGTTCGAAACTGAATAAAAGCAAATAAGAGCACTACAGGCTACAGCTCATCATCACATAATCCCTACATCTTGATACAACCAGTTGCTAATCCTCAAGTCCGAAAACATTTCCTGTACACATTTATAGGCAGGGGGTGAGCAAACAACTAGCTCACCAAGCAATCTCATATAATTACTTTACAATACATGCGGATACGGTGATACAACATATATCCACAAAAATGACATGAAATGCCCAACTTTTAGATTTACTTGTTCAATCACTTTAAGACCCATTTATTTAACTAAGTCCCACAAGTTAACTTAAATAATTAATAATTTATCCAAAAGATAATAACCACATATACATCTTTTATCAACGGATCACAAGTCCGATTATTTAAATAAATCAATCTAGTTAAAATAAATAAATAAATAGATTCCAACACTTTAAATGAAAATAATTTAAGTAACTCACTCTTGTTAACTTAAATAAATAATCAACTTTAACACTTGCTAACGGCCTCAATTCCACTTTATTTAATTAACTCTATCTAACTCGCCTCAATTCCACTTTATCTAATTAACTCTATCCAGCTTAAATAAATAAATAGCTTTAAAATATAATAACCACCAACAAGGCGCATAATACCGCCTTCAAGGCTATGACCCACCTCATCACCAATATCTGTCTCGAGCGAAAATTAATAATAGGTCCCACCTACCCACACTTAGGGCTCACCCTTAGAGTCGTGGTATCGTAAACAAAGTCCATCCACAACCACAAGGTTACTACTCCTCCGAATCCAAGCAAAGGTCCAGAATCTATATCGCAGAGAAGTTGGTACCACTATCTCCCTACCTACACCGACCAATAATCCTAGGTACATGCCTAACCGGCTCACCCGTAAAATTAATAATAATATCGCACTAAGTCCGCCAATTAACTAAGTATAATAAACACATACCCTAACTACATAGTTAAAAATCAAACACATACCAAAAATATTTTCCAAGCTTAGCTAATTATATCAAAATCCTCTTTGACTATAATTATGAAACATAACACAAGTGTTCTTACTAATTCTCATTTTTAACTTCATCAAGTTAAAATAAATAATTTATTAATTGTCCATTAGCTCCAAACTAGCTAAAATCATCATTTTTCTTTTTTTCGCTCAAAAATTACCAAACAATTCAATTATCTCATATATGAACTTAAGGAATAAAAATATCATAATAACATAACTCAATTAGTAGAACTAGTGATCAAATACCAAATCACTTTAACTTGAATAATATTCTTAATTCAAACTTTGTTTTATACCAAACAACTTAATCAACATGATTTCCTCCAAATCTCATACTTGATCAACCTCACCATTTTTAATCCCATAATATTAAAAAAAGTCATGAAATAAACCCAATAACACACTTTTAATTACATAGGATATAAAACAATGTCAACACTAATTTAACCCACAAAATTAGTAAGCTCTTGATTCTTACAAATTTCAAGAAAAATACCTAATGTGATCACATTTCTCATGTCTTGAACCTAGCCACATTCAATGCCAAGCTATTCAAATAATTCATTTTTGCCAATTTATATACACAACAATTTTTTACAACTTTTCCAAAATTAATTAATCAACAAGATATTCACATCAAAATACACTTTTCAAATCTGAAATTCAACAAAAAAATCCACTTCTTACATTTTTCATTTTGCAAAAATGACTAGTAGAACATGAACATGAACATTTATACAAAAGCTTAATTCATCTGTACTTTATAATTTCATTTTCACAAAAATGAACATTATACAACAATATGCACATGAATCTATACCTATTATATAAAAGAACGCAAGCATACAGGTGAATTGAATCTAACACGGATGTACTCAACTCATGAGTCTAACGTTTTGACTTCAATTTGGGGAACACCAACACTTAAGCTTGGAAGTAGGCTATCGGGGACCAATTTGAGTTGTGAAACACCTTGAACATCTCAGAGGGACCAATTTGAGTTGTGAAAACATAAAGAACAAAAGCGGACTCGATTTGAAAACTAGGTCGGAAAATACACTTTTCTAACACTTAAGCTTGGAAGTAGGCCATCAGGGGGCCAAAAACATGTAACAGTTGCAAGAAAGGCCGGGAACACATCAAACACCTTGGGAGTGACAAACGCGAGTTGTGAAAACTTACTAACTAGCACGGACTCCCTTTTGAAAACTAAGTTGAAAGAGACACTTTTTCCACACTTAAGCTTGGAAATAGGACACCGGGGGCCAAAACCGTAACAATACGAGAAGGACCGAAAAGCTCTAAACACCTCGAGGGTCCAAGGTAAGTTATGAGACTTACTAACTAGCACGGACTCTCTGCCCGAGAACTAAATAAAAAAATGCACTTTTTTCAAACTTAAGCTTGAACATAAGCCCGTGGGGGCCAAAATCATGTAACAGTCACGTGAAGGCCTGGTGAACACGTCAAACACTCCGAGTGGGACCTATGTAAGTTGAGAAAACATACGGAACTAGCACGGACACCCGCTTGAAAACGGTTCAAACGGCACTTTTCTCGCTCCTAAGCTTGAAAATAGTCCATCGGGGCCAAAATCGCTCGACACCAAGAGAAGGTCCGGGGAACACACCTAGGGAGGGACCAACGTGAGCTGTGAAAACTTACGGAACTCGCACGGGACTCCCGGTTTGAAAACTATGTCAAAAAATGCACTTCCTAAACACTTAAGTTTAAAAATAGGCCATCGGGGGACCCCCAATTTCCTGTAACGGTCCCGAGAAGGCCCGTGGAACAATTACAACACCTCGGGAGACACCAATGCAAATTGTGGAAACTTACGGAACTAGCACGAACTTCCGGTTTGAAAAGTAGGTCGGAAAAGGTATCTTTTTCACACTTAAGCTTGAGAATAGGCCTCGGCGGGCCAAAATCGTTAACAATCACGAGAAGGCCCGGGGAACACCTCGAACATATCAAGAGGGACCAATTTGAGTTGTGAAAACTTAAAAAACAGGCGCGACACTCCCGATTTGAAAACTAGGTTGGAAAATACACTTTTCTAACACTTAAGCTTGAAGTAGGACATCGGGGCCAAAATCATGCAACAAAGGCAAGAAGGGCCGAATACCTCAAACACCTCGAGAGTGACCAACGCCACCGTGAAAACTTACTAACTAGCATAGACTCCAGCTTGAAAACTAAGTTGAAAGAGACACTTTTTCCACACTTAAGCATGGAAATAGACACCGAGGGGGCTAAAATCAGATAATACCACGAGAAGGACCGGGAAATGCCCCAAACACCTTGGCAGGGTCCAAGGTAAGTTGTGAAGACTTACGGAATTAGCACGGGACTCTCGGTCTGATATCTAAATCAAAAAAGCACTTTTTCACACTTAAGCTCGAAAATAAGCCATTGGGGCCAAAATCGTGTAACATTCACGAGAAGGCCCGAGGAACACGCCAAACACCCTGAGGGACCAATGTAAGTAGTGAAAGCTTACGTAACTAGCACGGGACTCCCGTGTAGAAAACTAAGTCCGAAAGGGCTCTTTACTCGCACCTAAGCTTGAAAATGTCCAGCGGGGCCAAAATCGTGGTGACAACCAAGAGAAGGTCCAGAACACACCAAGGAAGGACCAACGCGAGTCAGGAAAACTTACGGAACTCGCATGGGACTCCCGATTTGAAAACTATCTCAAAAAAATGCACTTCCTAAACACTTATGTTTGAAAATAGGCCATCGGGGGCCCCTCAAAATCCTGTAAAAGTCCCGAGAAGGCCCATGAACAATTCCAACACCTCGAGACACCAATGCAAGTTGTGGAAACTTACTAACTTCGCTGACTCCTGCTTGAAAACTAGGTCGGAAAAGGTATTTTTTCACACTCAAGCTTGAGAATAGGCCTCAAGGGTCAAATCGTGTAACAATCACAAGAAGGCCCGGGGAACACCTCGAACATCTCAGGAGGGACCAATTTGAGTTGTGAAAACTAAAAGAACAGGCGCAGGACTCCAGATTTGAAAACTAGGTCGGAAAATATACTTTTCTAACACTTAAGCTTGGAAGTAGGCCATCGGGGGGCCAAAATCATGTAACAGTCACAAGAAGGGCCGGGAACACCTCAAACACCTCGGGAGTGACCAACGCGAGCTGTGAAAACTTACAGAACTAACACGGACTCTGCTTGAAAACTAAGTTGAAAGAGACACTTTTTCCACACTTAAGCTTAGAAATAGGACACCGGGGCCAAACCGTAATACCACGAGAAGGACCTAGAAATGCCCCAACCACTTTGAGGGTCCAAGGTAAGTTGAGACTTACTAACTAGCACGGGACTCTCGGTCTGAGAACTAAATCAAAAAATGCACTTTTTTCACGCTTAAGCTCGAAAATAAGCCGTTTGGTGCCAAAATCGTGTAACAGTCACGAGAAGGCCCGGGGAACACGTAAAACACCCTGAGAGGGACCAAGGTCCAGAAAACTTACTAACAAGCACGAGACTCCCAGTTTGAAAACTAAGTTCGAAACGGCACTTTTCACGCACCAAAGCTTGAAAATAGTCCATCAGGGGGCCAAAATCGTCTGACAATCAAGAGAAGGTCCGGGGAACACACCTAGGGAGGGACCAACGTGAGCTGTGAAAACTTACGAAACTCGCATGGGACTCCTGCTTGAAAACTAAGTCAAAAATGCACTTCCTAAACACTTGAGTTTGAAAATAGGCCATCTGGCTTCCCAAAATCCTATAACTCCCGAGAAGGCCCATGGAACAATTACAACACCTCGAGACACCAATGCAAGTTGTGGATACTTACTAACTAGCGGACTTCCGCTTGAAAACTAGGTCGAGAATTAATTTTTTACACTTAAGCTTGAGAATAGGCCTCAAGGGCCAAATCATGTAACAATCACGAGAAGGCCCGGAACACCTCAACATCACCGAGGGACCAATTTGAGTTGTGAAAACTTGAAGAATCAAGCGGACTCGGATTTGAAAACTAGGTCGGAAAATACACTTTTCTAACACTTAAGCTTGGAAGTAGGCCATCGGGGGGCCAAAATCATGTAACAGTCGCAAGAAGGACCGAGAACACCTCAAACACCTTGGGAGTGACTAACGCGAGCTGTGAAGACTTACTAACTAGCACGGACTCCTGCTTGAAAACTAAGTTGAAAGAGACACTTTTTCCACACTTAAGCTTGGAAATATGATACCTGGGGCCAAACCGTAATGGACGACGAAGGACCTAGAAATGCCCCAAACACCTCGAGCGCCCAAGGTAAGTTATGAGACTTACTAACTAGCACGGGACTCTCGGTCTGAGAACTAAATCAAAAAATGCACTTTTTCACACTTAAGCTCGAAAATAAGTCATCGGGGGCCAAAATCGTGTAACAGTCACGAGAAGGCCCGGGGAACACGTCAAACACCCCGAGAGGGACCAGTGTAAGTTTTGAAAACTTACGGAACTAGCACGGGACTCCCGATTTGAAAACTAAGTTCGAAACGGCACTTTTCTCGCTCCTAAGCTTGAAAATAGTCCATCGGGGGGCCAAAATCGTCTGACAGTCAAGAGAAGGTCCGGGGAACACACCTAGGGAGGGACCAATGTGAGTCAGGAAAACTTATGGAACTCGTGATGGACTCCTGGTTCAAAAACTAAGTCAAAAAATGCACTACCCAAACACATAAGTTTGAAAATAGGCCATCGGGGCCCGCCAAAATCCTCTAACGGTCCCGAGAAGGCCCGTGGAACAATTCCAACACCTTGGGAGACACCAATGCAAGTTGTGGAAACTTACGGAACTAGCACGGGACTTACGGTTTGAAAACTAGGTCGAAAAATGTACTTTTTTCACACTTAAGCTTGAGAATAGGCCTCGGCGGGCCGAAATCGTATAACAATCACGAGAAGGCCCGGGGAACACCTCGAACATCTCAGGAGGACCAATTTGAGTTATGAAAGCTTAAAGAATAGGCGCAGGACTCCCGATTTGAAAACTAGGTCGGAAAATACACTTTTCTAACAGTTAAGCTTGGAAGTAAGCCATCGGGGGGCCAAAATCATGTAACAGTCGCAAGAAGGGCCAAGAACACCTCAAACACCTCGGGAGTGACCAACGCCAGCTGTGAAAATTTACGGAACTAGCACGGACTCTGCTTGAAAACTAAGTTGGAAAGAGACACTTTTTCCACACCCAAGCTTCGAAATAGGACACCGGCGGGGCCAAAACCAAGTAACAATCATGAGAAGGATCGGGAAATGTCCCAAACACCTCGAGAGGGTCCAAGAAAGGTTCATGAGACTTACTAACTAGCACGGACTCTCGGCTTGAGAACTAAATCAAAAATGCACTTTTTTCACACTTAAGGTCGAAAATAAGCCGTCGGGGCCAAAATCGTAATGGCAACGACAAGGCCCCGGAACACGTCAAACACCTCAGAGGACCAATGTAAGTTGTAAAACTTACGAACTAGAACGGACTCCTGCTTGAAAACTAAGTCCGAAACGGCACTTTTCTCGCACCTAAGCTTGAAAATAGTCCATTGGGGGGCCAAAATCACATGACAGTCAAGAGAAGGTCCGGAATGCAAGTTGTGGAAACTTACAGAACTAGCGCAAGACTTCCGGTTTGAAAACTAGGTCGGAAAAGGTACTTTTTTCAGACTTAAGCTTGAGAATAAGCCTCGACGGGCCGAAATCGTGTAACAATCATGAGAAGGCCCGGGGAACACCTCGAACATATCAGGAGGGACCAATTTGAGTTGTAAAAATTTAAATAACAGGCGCGAGACTCCCAAAATTGAAAACTAGGTCGGAAAATACACTTTTCTAACACTTAGGCTTGGAAGTAGGCCATCGGGGGGCCAAAATCATGTAACAGTCGCAAGAATGGCCGGGAACACCTCAAACACCTCGGGAGTGACTAACGCCAGCGGTGAAAACTTACAGAACTAGCACGGGACTCCCGGTTTGAAAACTAAGTTGGAAAGAGGCACTTTTTCCACACTTAAGCTAGGAAATAGGACACCGGCGGGGCCAAAACCGAGTAACAATCATGAGAAAGACCGCAATGCCCCAAACACCCTAAGGATCCAAGGTAGGTCATGGAGACTTACGGAACTAGCACGGACTCTCTCGGCCCGAGAACTAAATCAAAAATGGACTTTTTTCACACTTAAGCTCAAAAATAAGCCGTCAGGCCAAAATCGTAACAACATTTAGAAGGCCCGGGGAACACGTCAAACACCCCGGGAGGGACCAATGTAAGTTGTGAAAACTTACGGAACTAGCACGGGACTCACGGTTTAAAAACTAAGTCCGAAACGGCACTTTTCTCGCACCTAAGCTTGAAAATAGTCCGTCGGTGGGCCAAAATCATGTGGCAGTCAAGAGAAGGTCCGGAGAACACACCTAGGGAGGGACCAATGTGAGTCAGAAACTACTTAACTCGCATTGGACTCCTGCTTGAAAACTAAGTCAAAAAATACACTTTCTCAACACTTAAGTTTGAAAATAGGCCATCGGAGGCCCGCCAAAGTCCTCTAACGGTCCCGAGAAGCCCCGTGGAACAATTCCAACACCTCGGAAGACACCAATGCAAGTTGTGGAAACTTACTAACTAGCCCGGATTTCGGTTTGAAAACTAGGGCGGACAATGTACCCTTTTTACACTTAAGCTTGAGAATAGGCCTCTACGGGTCAAATCGTGTAACAATCACGAGAAGACCCGGGGAACACCTCGAACATCTCAAGAGGGACCAATTTGAGTTGTGAAAAATTAAAAAATAGGCGCGGGACTCCGGAATTGAAAACTAGGTCAGAAAATACACTTTTCTAACACTTAAGCTTGGAAGTAGGCCATCGGGGGGCCAAAATCATGTAACAGTCGCAAGAAGAGCCGGGAACATCTCAAACACCTCGAGAGTGACCGACGCGAGCTGTGAAAACTTACGGAACTAGCACGGGACTCCCGGTTTGAAAACTAAGTTGGAAAGACACTTTTTACACGCTTAAGCTTGGAAATAGGACACCGGGGGGGCCAAAACCGTATAACAGTCACGAGAAGGACCGGGAAATGCCCCAAACATCTCGGGAGGGTCCAAGGTAAGTTATGAGACTTACTAACTAGCACGGACTCTCATTGAGAACTAAATCAAAAATGCACTTTTTGGCACTTAAGCTCTAAAATAAGCCGTCGGGGCCAAAATCGTGTAACAACACGAGAAGGCTTGGGAACACGCCAAACACCCCGAGGGACCAATGTAAGTTGTGAAAACTTACGTAACTAGCACGGACTCTGCTTGAAAACTAAGTCCAAACGACACTTTTTTCGCACCTAAGCTTGAAAATGTCCATCTGGGGACCAAGTCGTGTGTCAGTCAAGAGATGGTCCGGGGAACACACCTAGGGAGGGACCAACGTGAGCTGTGAAAACTTACAGAACTCGCATGGGACTCGCGATTCGAAAACTATGTCAAAAAATGCACTTCATAAACACTTAAGTTTGAAAATAGGCCATCGGGGCCGCTAAATCCTCTAACGGTCCCAAGAAGGCCCGTGGAACAATTCCAATGCCTCGAGACACCAATGCAAGTTGTGGAAACTTACGAACTAGCGAGACTTCCGTTTGAAAACTAGGTCGAAAAGGTACTTTTTTCACACTTAAGCTTGAGAATAGGCCTCTAAGGGTCAAATCGTAACAATCATGAGAAGGACCGATTTAACACCTCGAACATATCAGAGGGACCAACTTGAGTTGTAAAAATTTAAAGAACAAAAGCGGACTCTCGATTTGAAAAACTAGGTTGGAAAATACATTTTGCTAACACTTAAGCTTGGAAGTAGGCCATCGGGGCCAAAATCATGTAACAATGAAGAAGGGCCGAACACCTCAAACACCTGGAGTGACCAACGCGAAATGTGAAAACTTACTAACTAGCACGGACTCCTGCTTGAAAACTGTTGAAAGAGGCACTTTTTCCACACTTAAGTTAGGAAATAGGACACCAGCGGGGCCAAAACCGAGTAACAATCACGAGAAGGACTGGGAAATGCCCCAAACACCTCGGGAGGGTCCAAGGTAGGTTGCGGAGACTTACGGAACAAGCACGGGACTCTCGGTCTGAGAACTAAATCAAAAAATGCACTTTTTCCACACTTAAACTCGAAAATAATCCGTCGGTGCCAAAATCATGTAACAGTCACGAGAAGGCCCGGGGAACATGTCAAACACCCTAAGAGGGACCAATGTAAGTTGTGAAAACTTACGTAACTAGCACCGACTCGGCTTGAAAACTAAGTCCTAAACGCACTTTTCTCGCACCTAAGCTTGAAAATAGTCCATCGGTGGGCCAAAATCGTGTGACACCAAGAGAAGGTCCGTGGAACACCTAACACCTAGGGAGGACTAATGTGAGCTGTGAAAACTTACGGAACTTGCATGGGACTGCCGGTTTAAAAACTAAGTAAAAAAAATGCACTTCCTAAACACTTGAGTTTGAAAATAGGCCATCGAGGGCCCGCCAAAATCCTCTAACGGTCCCGAGAAGGCCCGAGGAACAATTCCAACACCTCGGGAGACACCAATGCAAGTTGTGGAAACTTACGGAACTAGCGCAGAACTTTCAGTTTGAAAACTAGGACGGAAAATGTACCTTTTTCACACTTAAGCTTGAGAATAGGCCTCATGGGTCAAATCGTGTAACAATCACGAGAAGGCCCAGGGAACACCTCGAACACCTCAAGAGGGAGCAATTTGAGTTGTGAAAAGTTGAAGAACAAGCGCGGGACTTCCGATTTGAAAACTTAGGTCAGAAAATACACTTTTCTAACACATAAGCTTGGAAGTAGGCCATCGATGGGCCAAAATCATGTAACAGTCGCAAGAAGGGCCGGGAACACCTCAAACACCACGAGAGTGACCAACGCGAGTTGTGAAAACTTACGGAACTAGCACGGGACTCCCGGTTTGAAAACTAAGTTGAAAAGAGACACTTTTTCCACACTCAAGCTTAGAAATAGGACACTGGGGGTGCAAAAACGGTGTAACAGTCACGAGAAGGACCGGGAAATGCCCCAAACACCACAGGAGGGTGCAAGATAGGTTGCGGAGACATACGGAACTAGCACGGGACTCTCGGTCTGAGAACTAAATCAAAAAATGCACTTTTTTCCCACTTACGCGTGAAAATAAGCCGTCAGGCGCCAAAATCGTGTAACAGTCACGAGAAGGCCCGGGGAACACGTCAAACACCCCGGGAGGGACCAATGTACGCTGTGAAAAATTACGAAACTAGCACGGGACTCCCGGTTTGAAAACTAAGTCTGAAACGGCACTTTTCTCTGACCCAAGCTTCAAAATAGTCCATTGGGGGGCCAAAATCGTGTGACAGTCAAGAGAAGGTCCGTGGAACACACCTAGGGAGGGACCAACGTGAGCTGTGAATACTTACGGAACTCGCATGGGACTCCCGGTTTCAAAACTATGTCAGAAAATGCACTTCCTAAACACTTAAGTTTGAAAATAGGCCATCGGGGGCCCGCCAAAATTCTGTAATAGTCCCGAGAAGGCCAGTGGAACAATTCCAACACCTCAAGAGACACCAATGCAAGCTGTGGAAACTTACGGAACTAGCGCGGGACTTCCGGTTAGAAAACTAGCTCGGAAAAGGTACTTTTTTCACACTTAAGCTTGAGAACAGGTCGAGGCCGAAATCGTGTAACAATCATGAGAAGGACCGGGGAACACCTCGAACATATCAGGAGGGACCAATTTGAGTTGTAAAAATTTAAAGAACAGGCGCGGGACTCCCGAATTGAAAACTAGGTCGGAAAATACACTTTTCTAACACTTAAGCTTGGAAGTAGGCCATCGGGGGGCCAAAATCATGTAACAGTCGCAAGAAGGGCCGGGAATACCTCAAACACCTCGGGAGTGACCAACGCGAGCTGTTAAAACTTACGGAACTAGCACGGGACTTCCGGTTTGAAAACTAAGTTGGAAAGAGGCACTTTTTCCACACTTAAGCTTGGAAATAGGACACTGGGGGGCCCAAAACCGTAACAACCACGAGAAGGACCAGAAATGCCCCAAACACCCTGAGGGTCCAAGGTAAGTCATGAGACTTACTAACTAGCACGGACTCTCGGCCTTAGAACTAAAACAAAAATGCACTTTTTTCGCACTTAAGCTCGAAAATAAGCCGTCAGGGCCAAAATCGCGGTAATACCACGAGAAGGCCCATGAACACGCCAAAACCCGAGAGGGACCAATGTAAGTTGTGAAAATTACAAAACTAGCACGGACTCCGCTTGAAAACTAAGTCCAAACAACACTTTTCTCGCACCTAAGCTTGAAAATAGTCCATCGGGGCCAAAATCGTCCGACACAAGAGAAGGTCCGGGAACACACCTAGAGGGACCAACGTGAGTTATGAAAACTTAACTCGTGGGACTCCCGCTTGAAAACTAAGTCAAAAAATGCACTTCATAAACACTTAAGTTTGAAAATAGGCCATCTGGGCCGCTAAAATCCTCTAACGTCCCAAGAAGGCCCGTGGAACAATTCCAACATCTCGAGACACCAATGCAAGTTGTGGAAACTTACTAACTAGCGCAGACTTCAGCTTGAAAACTAGGTCGGAAAAGGTACTTTTTTACACTTAAGCTTGAGAATAGGCCTCAAGGGCAATAAATCGTAACAATCACGAGAAGACCCGGAACACCTCAACATATCAGAGGGACCAATTTGAGTTGTGAAAACTTAAAGAATAGGCGCAGGACTTTAATTGAAAACTAGGTCGGAAAATACACTTTTCTAACACTTAAGCTTGGAAGTAGGCCATCGGGAGGCCAAAATCATGTAACAACAGAAGAAGGGCCGGAACACCTCAAACACCTCAGAGTGACCAACGCGAGTCGTTAAAACTTACTTAACTAGCACCGGACTCCAGCTTGAAAACTAAGTTGGAAATGTACACTTTTTCCACACTTAAGCTTGGAAATAGGACACCTGGGGCCAAAACCGTAATACCATGAGAAGGACCAGAAATGCCCCAAACACCTCTGAGGGTCCAAGGTAAGTTATGAGACTTACTAACTAGCACGGACTCTCGGTCTTAGAACTAAAACAAAAAATGCACTTTTTTCGCACTTAATCTCGAAAATAAGCCGTCGGGGGCCAAAATCGTGTAATAGTCACGAGAAGGCCCGGGGAACACGTCAAACACCCCGGGAGGGACCAATGTAAGTTGTGAAAAATTACGTAACCAAAGACGGACTCTTGCTTGAAAACTAAGTCCAAAACAACACTTTTTTCGCACCTAAGCTTGAAAATAGTCCATCTGGGGCCAAAATCGTCGGACAACAAGAGAAGGTCCGGAACACACCTAGGAGAGGACCAACGTGAGTCAGGAAAACTTTAACTCGCATGGGACTCCCGGTTTGAAAACTAAGTCAAAAAATGCACTTCATGTGTGTTTGGTAACGTTTATGTTTTCAGTTTATATTTACAAAAATTTTATAAACTGGTTTTTGTTTATTTTTTGTTTATTTTTAGAAAAACATAAATTACAAACACGTTTGGTAATTGACAAAATGTTTAAAAAAAATTTAAAATATAAAAGAGTGAGAAATAGTAAGTGGTGGTGGAAGATGGTGGTGGAAAGTGGTGACGGTGGGTGGTGGGTAGCTAGTGGTGGTGGGTGGGTGGGTAGCGGGTGGTGGGTGGTGGCATGGGTGGTGGTGGTGGGATGCAATGGTGGTGGTAGGTGGTGGTGGGTGGTGGTGGTGGTGGGTGGTGGGTGGGGTGACTGGTGGTGGTAGCGAGTGGGTGGTGGTGGTAGCGAGTGTATAGTAGTGGTAGTAGCGGGTGGTGGTGGTGGCGGATGGCGGGTGGTGGTGGTGGTGGTGGTGGGTGGTGGTGGTGGCGGGTGGGTGGTGGTGGTGGTGGGTGGTGGCGAGTGGGTGGTGGTGGCGGTGGTGGTGGCAAAGGTGGTGGTGATGGGTGGTTGGGTGAGCAAGTGGTGGTGGTGGTGGCGGCGGTAGTGGGTGGTGGTGGTGGCATGGGTGGCGAATGGTGGGTGGCGGATGGCGATGGTGGTAATGGTAGGTGGTGGGTGACTATGGTGGGTGGCGGTGGCGGTGGTGGGTGGCAGTGGATGGTGGTGGTGGTGCGGTGGCGGTGGTGGTGTGGTGGAGGCAAGTGGTGGGTGGCATGGTGGTGGTGGTGGGTGGGTGGTGGTGGGTGGGTGGTGGCGGTGGGTGGTGGTGGTGGTGGTGGCCGGTGGTGGGTGGTGGTGGCAAGTGGGTGGTGGTGGTGGTGGGTGGTGGTGGCGTGACGGTGGTGGAAAATGGTGGCGGTGGTGACTAGTGTTGGGTGGTAAAAAAAATCAAAACTCAAAATGGAAACACATTTTTTGTGTTTTCATTTTTTGGCCAAATTTATAAACTGAGACCACTGATTTATAAATCAAAAATTTTACCAAACAAGTTTTTATTTGAGTTTTTAAAATTTTTGTAAATATAAACAGAAAACTGAAAACGTAAGTGTTACCAAACGGTACCTTAAGTTTGAAAATAGGCCATTGGGGGCCCGCCAAAATCCTCTAACGGTCCCGAGAAGGCCCGTGGAACAATTCCAACACCTCGGGAGACACCAATGCAAGTTGTGGAAACTTACGGAACTAGCGCAGGACTTATGGTTTGAAAACTAGGTCGGAAAAGGTACTTTTTTTACACTTAAGCTTGAGAATAGGCCTCGGCGGGTTGAAATCGTGTAACAATCATGAGAAGGACCGGGGAACACCTCGAACATATCAGGAGGGACCAATTTGAGTTGTAAAAATTTAAAGAACAGGCGCGGGACTCCCGATTTGAAAACTAGGTTGGAAAATACACTTTTCTAACACTTAAGCTTGGAAGTAGGCCATCGGGGAGCCAAAATCATGTAACAGTCACAAGAAGGGCCGGGAACACCTCAAACACCTCGGGAGTGACCAACGTGAGCTGTGAAAACTTACGGAACTAGCACGGGACTCCCGGTTTGAAAACTAAGTTGGAAAGAGGCACTTTTTCCAGACTTAAGTTTGGAAATAGGACACCAGCGGGGCCAAAACTGAGTAACAATCACGAGAAGGACCGGGAAATGCCCCAAACACCTCGGGAGGGTCCAAGGTAGGTTGCGGAGACTTACGGAACAAGCACGGGATTCTCGGTCTGAGAACTAAATCAAAAAATGCACTTTTTCCACACTTAAACTCGAAAATAAGCCGTCGGGGCCAAAATCATGTAACAGTCACGAGAAGGCCCGGGGAACATGTCAAACACCCCGGCAGGGACCAATGTAAGTTGTGAAAACTTACAGAACTAGCACCGGACTCCCGGTTTGAAAACTAAGTCCGAAACGGCACTTTTCTCGCACCTAAGCTTGAGAATAGTCCATCGGTGGGCCAAAATCGTGTGACAGTCAAGAGAAGGTCCGTGGAACACACCTAGGGAGGGACCAATGTGAGTCAGAAAACTTACAGAACTCGCATGGGATTGCCGGTTTAAAAACTAAGTCAAAAAAATGCACTTCCTAAACCCTTAAGTTTGAAAATAGGCCATCGGGGGCCCGCCAAAATCCTCTAACGGTGCTGAGAAAGCCCGTGGAACAATTCTAACACCTCGGGAGACACCAATGCAAGTTGTGGAAACTTACGGAACTAGCGCGGGATTTCCGGTTTGAAAACTAGGACGGAAAATGTACCTTTTTCACACTTAAGCTTGAGAATAGGCCTCAAGGGTCAAATCGTAACAATCACGAGAAGGCCCGGGGAACACCTTGAACACCTCAGGAGGACCAATTTGAGTTGTGAAAAGTTAAAGAACAGGTGTGGGACTCCCGATTTGAAAACTAGGTCGGAAAATACACTTTTCTGACACTTAAGCTTGGAAGTAGGCCATCGGGGGCCCAAAATCATGTAACAGTCGTAAGAAGAGCCGGGAACACCTCAAACACCTCGAGAGTGACCAACGCGAGCTGTGAAAACTTACGGAACTAGCACGGGACTCTCAGTTTGAAAACTAAGTTGGAAAGGGACACTTTTTCCACACTTAAGCTTCGAAATAGGACACCGGGGGGCCCAAAACCGTGTAACAGTCACGAGAAGGACCGAGAAATGTCCCAAACACCTCGGGAGGGTCCAAGGTAAGTTGCGGAGACTTACGAAACTAGCACGGGACTTTCGGTCTGAGAACTAAATCAAAAAATGCACTTTTTTCACACTTAAGCTCGAAAATAAGCCGTCGGGGGCCAAAATCGTGTAACAGTCATGAGAAGGCCCGGGGAACATGTCAAACACCCCGGGAGGGACCAATGTAAGTTGTGAAAACTTACGGAACTAGGACGGCACTCTCGGTTTGAAAACTAAGTCCGAAACGGCACTTTTCTCGCATCTAAGCTTGAAAATAGTCCATCAGGGGGCCAAAATCGTGTGACAGTCAAGAGAAGGTCCGGGGAACACACCTAGGGAGGGACCAAAGTGAGCTGTGAAAACTTACGGAACTCGCATGGGACTCCCGGTTTGAAAACTAAGTCAAAAATGCACTTCCTAAACCCTTAAGTATGAAAATAAGCCATGAGGGGCCCGCCAAAATCCTCTAACGGTCCTGAGAAGCCCCGTGGAACAATTCCAACACCTCGGAAGACACCAATGCAAGTTGTGAAAACTTACTAACTAGCCGGATTTCGGTTTGAAAACTAGGACGACAATGTACCTTTTTACACTTAAGCTTGAGAATAGGCCTCGGCGGGCCGAAATCGTGTAACAATCACGAGAAGACCCGGGGAACACCTCGAACATCTCAGGAGGGACCAATTTGAGTTGTGAAAACTTAAAAAATAGGCGCGGGACTCCCGAATTGAAAACTAGGTCAGAAAATACACTTTTCTAACACTTAAGCTTGGAAGTAGGCCATCGGGGGGCCAAAATCATGTAACAGTCGCAAGAAGAGCTGGGAACATCTCAAACACCTCGAGAGTGACCGACGCGAGCTGTGAAAACTTACGGAACTAGCACGGGACTCTCGGTTTAAAAACTAAGTTGGAAAGAGACACTTTTTCCACACTTAAGCTTGGAAATAGGACACCGGGGGGCCCAAAACCGTGTAACAGTCACGAGAAGGACCGGGAAATGTCCCAAACACCTCGGGAGGGTCCAAGGTAAGTTGCGGAGACTTACGGAACTAGCATGGGACTTTCGGTCTGAGAACTAAATCAAAAAATGCACTTTTTTCACACTTAAGCTCAAAAATAAGCCATCGGGGGCCAAAATCGTGTAACAGTCACAAGAAGGCCCGGGGAACACGTCAAACACCCCCGGAGGGACCAATGTAAGTTGTGAAAACTGACGGAGTTAGCACGGGACTCCCTGTTTGAAAACTAAGTCCGAAACGGCACTTTTCTCGCACCTAAGCTTGAAAATAGTCCATCGGGGGGCCAAAATCGTGTGACAGTCAAGAGAAGGTCCGTGGAACACACCTAGGGAGTGACCAAACTGAGCTGTGAATACTTACGGAACTCGCTTGGGACTCCCGGTTTAAAAACTAAGTCAAAAAATGCACTTCCTAAACACTTAAGTTTGAAAATAGGCCATAGGGGCCCTCCAAAATCCTCTAACTGTCCCGAGAAGGCCCGTGGAACAATTCCAACACCTCGGGAGACACCAATGCAAGTTGTGGAAACTTACAGAACTAGCGCGGGACTTCCGGCTTGAAACCTAGGTCGGAAAATGTACTTGTTTCACACTTAAGCTTGAGAATAAGCCTCGGCGGGCCGAAATCGTGTAACAATCACGAGAAGGCCCGGGGAACACCTCGAACATCTCAGGAGGACCAATTTGAGTTATGAAAGCTTAAAGAACAGGCGCGGGACTCCCGATTTGAAAACTAGGTCGGAAAATACACTTTTCTAACACTTAAGCTTGGAAGTAGGCCATTGGGGGGCCAAAATCATGTAACAGTCGCAAGAAGGGCCGGGAACACCTCAAACACCTCGAGAGTGACCAATGCGAGCTGTGAAAACTTACGGAACTAGCACGGGACTCCCGGTTGGAAAACTACGTTGGAAAGAGACACTTTTTCCACACTTAAGCTTAGAAATAGGATACCGGGGGTGCAAAAACCGTGTAACAGTCACAAGAAGGATCGGGAAATGCCCTAAACACCTCAGGAGGATCCAAGGTAGGTTATGGAGACTTACTAACTAGCACGGACTCTGGCTCGAGACCAAAATCAAAAAATGCACTTTTTTCACACTTAAGGTCGAAAATAAGCCGTCGGGGGCCAAAATCGTGTAACAGTCACGAGAAAACCCGGGGAACACGTCAAACACCCCAGGAGGGACCAATGTAAGTTGTGAAAACTTATGTAATTAGCACGGGACTCCCGGTTTGAAAACTAAGTCCGAAACGGCACTTTTCTCGCACCTAAGCTTGAAAATAGTCCATCGGGGGGCCAAAATCATGTGACAATCAAGAAAAGGTCCGGGGAACACACCTAGGGAGGGACCAATGTGAGTCAGGAAAACTTACTTAACTCGCATGGGACTCCCGGTGTGAAAACTATGTCAGAAAATGCACTTCCTAAACACTTAAGTTTGAAAATAGGCCATCGGGGGCCCGCCAAAATCCTGTAATAGTCCCGAGAAGGCCAGTGGAACAATTCCAACACCTCGGGAGACACCAATGCAAGTTGTGGAAACTTACGGAACTAGCGCAGAACTTCCGGTTTGAAAACTAGGACGGAAAATGTACCTTTTTCACACTTAAGCTTGAGAATAGGCCTCGGCGGGCCGAAATCATGTAACAATCACGAGAAGGCCCAGGGAACACCTCGAACATCTCAAGAGGGACTAATTTGAGTTGTGAAAACTTAAAGAACAGGCGCGGGACTACCGAATTGAAAACTAGGTCAGAAAATACACTTTTCTAACACTTAAGCTTGGAAGTAGGGCATCGGAGGGCCAAAATCATGTAACAGTCACAAGAAGGGCCGGGAACACCTCAAACACCTCGGGAGTTACCAACGCGAGTTGTGAAAACTTACGGAACTAGCACGGCACTCCCGGTTTGAAAACTAAGCCGGAAAGAGACTTTTTCCACACTGAAGCTTGAAAACAGGACACCGAGGGGGCCAAAACCGTGTAACAGTCACGAGAAGGACTGGGAAATGCCCCAAACACTTCGGGAAGGAACTAGCACGGGACTCTCGGTCTGAGAACTAAATCAAAAAATGCACTTTTTTCACACTTAAGCTCGAAAATAAGCCGTTGGGGGCCAAAATCATGTAACAGTCACGAGAAGGCCCGGGGAACACGTCAAACACCCTGGGAGGGACCAATGTAAGTTGTGAAAGCTTATGGAATTAGCACAGGACTCCCGGTTTGAAAACTAAGTTCGAAACGGCACTTTTCTCGCACCTAAGCTTGAAAATAGTCCATCGGGGGGCCAAAATCATGTGACAGTAAAGAGAAGGTACGGGGAACACAACTAGGGAGGGACCAACGTGAACTGTGAAAACTTACGGAACTTGCATGGGACTCCCGGTTTGAAAACTAAGGCCTCGTTTGGGAACAGGCTAATTTAGTAACTTTTTGGCTAATTGGCTAAAAAGGTTGGTAAAAAAAACTTGTATGTTTGGGATGACTTTTTGGCTAATTACGAAAAGATGTGCAAAAAGTAGAGAGTTAAGGGAATCTTTGACTTTTGGTATGGGTTGTTGGCTTTTTGGCTAAAAGGTAACTTTTGGCTAATCTAATTTAGCCACTCCCCAACGAGGCCTAAGTCAAAAATGCACTTCCTAAACACTTAAGTTTGAAAATAGGCCATCGGGGGCCCCCCAAAATCCTCTACCTGTCCCGGGAAGGCCCGTGGAACAATTCCAACACCTCGGGAGACACCAATGCAAGTTGTGGATACTTACGAAACTAGCGCGGGACTTCCGGTTTGAAAACTAGGTCGGAAAAGGTACTTTATTCACACTTAAGCTTGAGAATAGTCCTCGGCGGGCCGAAATTGTGTAACAATCACGAGAAGGCCCGGGGAACACCTCGAACATCTCAGGAGGACCAATTTGAGTTATGAAAGCTTAAAGAACAGGCGCGGGACTCCCGATTTGAAAACTAGGTCGGAAAATACATTTTTCTAACACTTAAGCTTGGAAGTAGGCCATCAGGGCGCCAAAATCATGTAACAGTCGCAAGAAGGGCCGGGAACACCTCAAACACCTCGGGAGTGACCAACGCGATCTGTGAAAACTTACGGAACTAGCACGGGACTTCCGGTTTGAAAACTAAGTTGGAAAGAGACACTTTTTCCACTCTTAAGCTTAGAAATAGGACACCAGGGGTGCAAAAACCGTGTAACAGTCACGGGAAGGACCGGGAAATGCCCCAAACACCACAGGAGGGTCCAAGGTAGGTTGCGGAGACTTACGGAACTAGCACGGGACTCTCGGTCTGCGAACTAAATCAAAAAATGCACTTTTTTCACACTTAAGCTCGAAAATAAGCCGTCGGGGGCCAAAATCGTGTAACAGTTACGAGAAGGCCCGGGGAACATGTCAAACACCCGGGACGGACCAATGTAAGTTGTGAAAACTTACGGAACTAGCACGGGACTCCTGGTTTGAAAGCAATGTCCGAAACGGCACTTTTCTCGCACCTAAGCTTGAAAATAGTCCATGGCGGGCCAAAATCGTGTGACAGTCAAGGGAAGGTCCCGGGAACACACCTAGCGAGGGACCAACGTGAGCTATGAAAACTTACTTTAACTCATGGGACTCCCGGTTTGAAAACTATGTCAGAAAATGCACTTCCTAAACACTTATGTTTGAAAATACGCCATCGGGGGCCCGCCAAAATCCTGTAATAGTCCCGAGAAGGCCAGTGGAACAATTCTAACACCTCAGGAGACACCAATGCAAGTTGTGGAAACTTACAGAACTAGCGCGGGACTTCCGGTTAGAAAACTAGCTATGAAAAGATACTTTTTTCACACTTAAGCTTAAGAATAGGTCGAGGCCGAAATCGTGTAACAATCACGAGAAGGCCCGAAGAACACCTCAAACATTTCAGGAGGGACCAATTTGAGTTGTGAAAGCTTAAAGAACAGGCGCGGGACTCCCGAATTGAAAACTAGGTCGGAAAATACACTTTTCTAACACTTAAGCTTGGAAGTAGGCCATTGGGGGGCCAAAATCATGTAACAGTCGCAAGTAGGGCCGGGAACACCTCAAACACTTCGGGAGTGACCAACGCGAGCTGTGAAAACTTACGGAACTAGCACGGGACTCCCGATTTGAAAACTAAGTTGGAAAGAGACACTTTTTCCACACTTAAGCTTGGAAATAGGACACCGGCCGGGCCAAAACCGAGTAACAATCACGAAAAGGACCGGGAAATGTCCCAAACACCTCGGGAGGGTCCAAGGTAGGTTGCGGAGACTTACGACACTAGCACGGGACTCTCGGTTTGAGAACTAAATCAAAAAATGCACTTTTTTCACATTTAGGCCTCGTTTGGGAACAGGCTAATTTAGTAACTTTTTGGCTATTTTGCTAAAAAAGTAGATAAAAAAAACTTATATGTTTAGGATGACTTTTTGGCTAATTACAAAAAGATGTGCAAAAAGTAAAGAGAAAAGAGAATCTTTGACTTTTTGATATGAGTTGTTGACTTTTTAGCTAAAAAGGTAACTTTTTGACTTTTTGACTAAAAAGATAAGTCCCCAAACGGGACCTTAAGCTCGAAAATAAGCCGTCGGGGGCCAAAATCGTGTAACAGTCACAAGAACGCCCGGGGAACACATCAAACGCCCCGGGAGGGACCAATGTAAGTTGTGAAAACTTAAGGAACTAGCACGGGACTCCCGGTTTGAAAACTATGTCCGAAACAACACTTTTCTCGCACCTAAGCTTGAAAATAGTCCATCTGGGGGCCAAAATCGTATGACAGTCAAGAGAAGGTCCGGGGAACACCTCAAACACTCAAGGAGGGACCAACGTGAGCTGTGGAAACTTAAGGAACTCGCGTGGGACTCCCAGTTTGAAAACTAAGTCAAAAAATGCACTTCCTAAACACTTGAAGTTTGAAAATAGGCCATTGGGGGCCCCCCAAAATCCTGTTACAGTCCCGAGAAGGCCCGTGGAACAATTCCAACACCTCGGGAGACATCAATGCAAGTTGTGGAAACTTACAGAACTAGCGCGGGACTTCCGGTTTGAAAACTAGGTCGGAAAAGGTACTTTTTTCACACTTAAGCTTGAAAATAGGCCTCGATGGGCCGAAATCGTGTAACAATCACGAAAAGGCCCGGAAAACACCTCGAACATCTCAGGAGGACCAATTTGAGTTGTGAAAACTTAAAGAATAGGTGCGGGACTCCCGATTTGAAAACTAGGTCGAAAAATACACTTTTCTAAATACTTAAGCTTGGAAGTAGGCCATCGGGGGGCCAAAATCATGTAACAGTTGCAAGAAGGGGCGGGAACACCTCAAACACCTCGGGAGTGACCAACGCGACCTGTGAAAACTTACGGAACTAGCACGGGACTCCCGGTTTGAAAACTAAGTTGGAAAGAGACTTTTTCCATACTTAAGCTTGGAAATAGGACACCGGGGGGGCCAAAACCGTGTTACAGTCGCGAGAAGGACCGGGAAATGCCCCAAACACCTCTGGAGGGTCCAAGGTAAGTTGCGGAGACTTACGGAACTAACACGGGACTCTCGGTCTGAGAACTAAATCAAAAAATGCACTTTTTTCACACTTAAGCTCAAAAATAAGCCGTCGGGGGCCAAAATCGTGTAACAATCACAAGAAGGCCCGGGAAACATGTCAAAACACCACGGGAGGGACCAATGTAAGTTGTGAAAACTTACGGAACTAGCACGGGACTCCCGGTTTGAAAACTTAGTCCGAAACGGCACTTTTCTCACACCTAAGCTTGAAAATAGTCCATCGGGGGGCCAAAATCATGTGACAGTCAAGAGAAGGTCCGGGGAACACACCTACGGAGGGACCAACGTGAGCTGTGAAAACTTACGAAACTCGCATGGGACTCCCAGTTTGAAAACTATGTCAAAAAATGCACTTTCTAAACACTTAAGTTTGAAAATAGGCCATCGGGGGCCCGCCAAAATCCTTTAACGGTCCCGAGAAGGCCCGTGGAACAATTCCAACACCTTGGGAGACACCAATGCAAGTTGTGGAAACTTACCGAACCAGCGCGGGATTTCCGATTTGAAAACTAGATTGGAAAAGTTACTTTTTTCACACTTAAGCTTGAGAATAGGCCTCGGCGGGCTGAAATCGTGTAACAATCACGAGAAGACCCGGGGAACACCTCGAACATCTCAAGAGGGACCAATTTGAGTTGTGAAAACTTAAAAAATAGGCGCGGGACTTCCGATTTGAAAACTAGGTCAGAAAATACACTTTTCTAACACTTAAGCTTGGAAGTAGGCCATCGGAGGGCCAAAATCATGTAACAGTCGCAAGAAGAGCCGGGAACATCTCAAACACCTCGAGAGTGACCAACGCGAGCTGTGAAAACTTACGGAACTAGCACGGACTCCCGGTTTGAAAACTAAGTTGGAAAGAGACACTTTTTACACACTTAAGCTTGGAAATAGGACACCAGGGGGGCCAAAACCATGTAACAGTCACGAGAAGGACCGAGAAATGCCCCAAACACCTCGGGAGGGTCCAAGGCAAGTTGCGGTGACTTGCCGGAACTAGCACCTGAACTCTCGATTCAAGTAATTTAGGAAATAAGATGGAAGGTGTCCCTTAAAAGGTCTACTAAATAAATGAATAAACAAAAGAACCAACCCTTCAATACAGAATTTCAAGCATTCCTTCTTCCATCAAAGATAACCTTGATTATATAAAATATTATGATCCCACTGAAGAGACAGTGTCACATGCCTGCTGAGTACTAAAATATTATATTTTTCCCAAGTCACTGGAATCCTAGTTTAGCAGTCATCTCCAGAAGCACAGAGAATTGTCTTTTTATAGCACCATGTTGTAGAAAAACCATAAGAAAAATAAATATTTGGACACTTCAAACCATTTGGCATTTTGGACTATTGCAACTTCCCATAGTTGTAACAGAGAAATATACCACCTTGGCATTATTATAAATGGTCAAAAATAAACAAAATAAATAGTTTGCAAATGATCCTTTTCACTTTAGAACCATTAATTATAGCATTCGATTTCTAGTTGTCAATTGTCTTTATTATTCCACATTTGGTCCTCACATTCCCTACATTGGTGTGTCTACCTTCTTTGATGTTGATTTACATTGGTATAAGGATTTTGGAACGAGGCCTAAATCTTTGAAGCTTTTAATCCATCGGTTTTTCATTCATCATAATTGATCAAAATGAATTGTGTCTACATGGGCAACACTTAGGGCTCAATAAATCATTTAGAATCTGATAGATATGGACAAAGACAAAAAGCTTTGATATTTCACTCTCATGTGTTCTAGGAATGAAGGTTGTAAAACATGTAGATATAACCAGGCAACAACGAATTAATACTATCACTTACTTCATGATCTGGAAAGGCCAGAGAAAGGACACGAACAACTTCATCATCCCACTTTTGGTCCCCAAATTGCGGTGTGATAATACCTCCATTTGCAATGTAGAAGTTCACATAAGAAGCAACAATCCTTGATCTCGAAAGTTGTGGTTTAGCCTCACCATTCTGTTCTCAAAACATCAGCAATATGAGGACCTAATGTATTTGATTTACGTCTCACATGATTAAGAGAACACATAAAATAAAGCAGGAAATAAACATCAAGACGACAGGAGATAATCGCATACGCGCATTCTCAGAGAGGTTAACTAAATTTACAAAATTTACAATGTCTCCTTTTTTGTCAGGAATCAACATAACGGCTTACATGAAAGAGTATATATATTGTAAAGGAGACAAAAACTCATGCAGACACCTTAATTCTTGATATTTACTTGCATGAGTATGTGTGCACATACATATACATACAGACACACATAAAGTAGCATGGCCTTCATGAGAATTTCTTCGAACACGTGATTGGCAAAATAATATGATGTTTTTTGTTTTTTCATATTACAAGATGGAGATGAGAAAGATGAAAGAGAGTAGAAGAATAAGATAAGACAGAGGACGAGAAGAACAATGAGATAAAATAGAAGAAGGATATAATGAAGAGAGAAAAGATAGCAAGAAAGTCAAGGACAATGAATAAGACATAATATAAATATATATTTAAAGTGGAGATATAAGAGAAGGGGAAAATGAAGAGTGAAGAAGAGAGAGGAGGTAAAGGCAGAGAGAGAAGAGAACCACCACCGAGAAGAGAGAGAGATTAAGGATGAAAAAGCAACAAAGAACACAGAGAGGAGAGAGATCCATCAATCAAATCTAATTTTATTCATGCAAGTGATGCCAAATTCGTTTTACAACAATAGAGCCTATTTATAGGTTGTGTAGTCTGGAGATAATCATGAAAATGTGTGGAAACTTTTACAAACCAATACTAATTCCTACCCAACATAGATACCTAAAAGACTCAAGTCTTATCACTAAAGCCATTAAAAGTCCTAAAAGAAAGAAAATATAAAAATATTAAATCAAAGACAAAGTACTTAACACTAGTAATCAATTTATCATCTTCTCGTGGGTCTCACATCGACTAGATTACGTTATTCCCCTCTTGTTGGAGGAAAATTGACCTCAAGTTCTATAGATTGACATTCCTAAAACTAGTAAATTTTGATCTCCATCAGTATTGTTCGATAAACATGAGCATAACATCTCAAAAATGTAAATTTACTTTTAGGTTAGTGGATAAAGAGTAGCGAGCGGATCTGAGTTGTGTGATAAAATTCTAAGAATCATGTTTACTGAATTAGTCCTGCTTGCCTCTTCATCTGTCATGTAAAGTGGCCCAGTACATGGAGTTTAATAATTTCTAGTTTTCTACCTTTAGCGTCGGTAACATGAGAGAAACGAAAAAGGCTTCCACAGATCGCTCATCTTGAGGATCTGATTCATCATTAGTCCAGGACAACAAAACCGCACCAGACTTCACAAAACAGCACAAGTTGTCGATATGACCATTAGTCTCATCATCACTTGCAAAACACCATGTTAAAGGCCTTGGTTCACTAAAAATATACTGTTTAAACTTTGATCTTTTTTATTTTTTCCTCTTAAGTAATCAATAGGAAAAGCTTCAACGATGAGGCAGCAAAAAGCACAAAAACATGTTTGAGAAAGTAACTCTAGCAACTTCTATGTACAAACTTTTATTCAAAACAACGCCAAATTAGTACACATTAATGTCAAAATCAAGATTATTGATCCCATATCCTCATAGGAAAACAGATAAGATGATGCGGATTCGTAAGGCCGCAGGATGAAGATAAGTATGTAGTCGCAATAGATAGGGAAACTTCATTTCCTTGCATAAAGTTTTTACTCTCAAAGCATGCTATCCTGCATAGACCAAGGGTCAAATAATGGGTACCAGAATTACATCTTTCTGTTTCATCTATTTCTGAATTGCAACTAGGAAACATATATTAGCAGGATTCATAAAGTATCGGTATGATGGTCCATCCTAAATATGTAGTCACAACCGTCTTACCAACTCTATTCCTTCGCCTCTCACTGTTGTCCACAACCCCTAAATAATTTCAAAACTTTCAAAACCAAAATCACAAAGGAGTTAAGTCATTTCTCCCACTAAAGCAGTGCTAGATTTTGTTGTATTTGTTTTAAGGATTTTTAGAATGGAGAAGTTTTCCAGCAAGCCCAAAATCTCTCAAGACTGCAGCGTCCATATAGCAATTCCTCTCGTTCCTTACTGCATTTCCTTTGCAAAATATCTAAATAACCATCATTTTTTTGTCAATATTTTTCCTTCTAAACACAAAGCAAAAATCTTATATACAATAAATGCACAAAATACAAAAAAATAAAATAAAATAAAAATAAAAATAAAATTATAATTATATATTAAAACATATTTAAAGGCAAAATTATGTACATTATATACCTTTGGAAATTTGAAGACAGCTAATAGATAAACAAAAGTCAAGTTAACACCAGAAGAATGCTTAAGGTATTGACATATTGATTATACATACCTCAAAAATATTAACTTGCTAAATGGCAAGATATGAACAACAGGTATCATATATCGCAAGATACAAGGGAAACGAAAATATATCAGGTTTGTCTATATTTAACTTCAGAATTTTGTATCCCTTCTAAGTTCTAGGTATCAACATCAAAACACACAACTTTTCATACCATATAACATAAGCAGCAACCTGGGCTAGAAATTTCCAATAAAATAAAGCCCTATGATTTATATCTTTCTCGATATGCAAAAAGTCAAGCACTTGGCATGAGCCCATTGCTCGAAAGGACTAGGTTGCAATTCAAGTTACTGATCATCACAACACCTACCCAAAGAATGCAAAAATTGCAGTAGATACCAAAAATTACAGAGTTAAACTCTTATTTGAAGTTCAAATCCTAGAACTACGATTTCAAACTCTCTATACAACATTAATTTCATGTTTGTATGCATAATTGCACACCAACGCATCATTTTTAAGCATGAGAATGTTTCATCATCATCAAAATTGTAGAGTTAAACTCTTATTTGAAGTTCAAATCCTAGAACTACGGTTTCAGAAACTCTCTATACAACATTAATTTCATGTTCAGATGCATAATTGCACACCAACGCATCATTTTTAAGCATGAGAATGCTTCACCATCATCCCGATGAGAAAAATAGCCACATAGACCAACCAAATTAAAGAAATATCTAGATTGCGGGTAGACCAAAAAATATGGATGAAATATACAGGAAGGGCATCTCAAATTTCAGTGCAAAATATTTATACATGTGTGCTTAATATTCAAGGTGAATGGGTACCAAATAATCCATGAGGCAACCAAATAATCTTCTTGACTCCAAGATATGCTTTAAGTTCATCCTCAACTTGCTCTTTAGTCAAATGAGGGTTCCTGTTTTTATTCAAGAGGCACTCCTCGGTAGTAAGACAAGTCCTTGAAGGAAGGAAACAATTTATGAACAAATCTTAAATATGCAATATTCGAAACCATAAGAGTACAGCTAGAAATCTAGTTTTGAAATGTGTTTTGTGTAAACAAACTATACAGTGATGCATTAGTTGATGAGACAAATAGAATATGACCTAAAGAATCATTACAGAAAGAAGAACAATAAGCAGAGGATTGATGAAGGTTCATTATTGGAAGAGAAGAAGGAAAGGAACTCCTATGGCCCCTTTAATAATAAAAATAGTGAGCTATCATCAAGCATCACCCTAATAGATTTTATATTCCTTGTGTTATTAGATTATAATATATTACTATTCTAGAGATTTTGGTTTGGAGATTGGGAACATGTGCTTTGAAATATGCCACACTTCATTCCAAAACATAAAATTTAATGATCTAAAGTGATCCATAAAATGTATTTATTCCTAAACTTTTTTCTTTAAAAAAAAATAAAATGTATTTTTCACATAAATATAATGAGAAAATTTGTAATCAAAATTGGTTTCCAAAAAAGTTCAAGCATGATCTATGAATCACCAAATAATCCCTTTTTTTTAGTTCAATGTTGCCCTATAATCCCAACATCTAGACTGTACTAACACGAAGTGTCAATACAACTTACATTGAGGGAATTCCAAGGGTATCAAGAACTATCCATGGTGTTTTTTCCAAATCAGATTCACCTATGGCGGTAGTGACAGAGATATCATTTCTTCGTAGACAATGAAAGTGATTTTAATAAGCAATTGGAATAAGGCACTACATTACTCAGCTAATGTAACCCCTTCCTGCTCCATCCCTCCCTGCCCAACGTCAATTGTTTGTCCAATAATGCTACTACAAAAGATTCTTAGCTTTTCATTCATAAGAAATGAATTTTAAGACCAAGGCCTATTAAAACAAAGGAGCAGCTATATTACACAATTCTGGTGCAATTCTAAGCAACCAAAAGGCAGGTTATTATCTTCTTCTATTTCTCTGTATACGTATCATTTTGTTTAAAGTGGCTTATGAACACTTAACAAATTACAGCTGAGGTGGTAAGAAATGGAATTTGTTAAAAACTATTTTATGCACTTGTAACATCTTGAATATCTTGAATAAAGAAAGGGGGATCAACTTTGTACCAGCCTCCAGTATAAAAAATTTAAGCAATCTCTTCGCCAGCTATACATGTGCATACGAATGAATGAATTGGCGAGAGAAACAACCAAATGTTCTTCAAATATAAATGTATCAATTAAAAGAGGCCAAACATGGCCATGTATAATTTCCTTGTAATGTAAAACACGATACCTTCTCCATCTACGTGAATGGCTCCACCTTCAAGAATCATAGAGTGAGGAAACCTAGGAACTCTCTCGACTTCCAGAATCTAACAGTTAAAGAAAAAAGTTTGAGAGAATATAAAAAGGAGTGTACTCTCCACACACACACACATGCACACGCGCCCGCACACACACAAAAAACATGTAAAAAATTGAAACAAACAACTTTCTAACCTTCCTTGCCGCATGAATATCAAGACTCCAGTCTTTGTAACAACCTTCATTGATGCCTAGAAATTTCAAACCAATCAAAGTGCAATTACTTTTATTTAGACAGATCAATAGAACAGAATTTTACTTTTCTCAAAGCAAAAAACTATACAGCAATAATAGATGGAAACTGATGCTATTTGTTAGTAACTGAACCAAAGTATAGGCGATGATATCAAGTATCAAGCAACACTTAATCAGGACAATGATTAGCAGTATTTTGTGGTTCCAGCGCAAGGGTAACCCAACTACTGGACAAGAAAAAGCTTTGGAATCTTACAATTGATTATTGTTCAAAAGCATCATTATTTACAAATATGCATCGATTATCAATATTCGGCAAAGGAAGCAATGGTTGAATCATGTTTGCATACACTCGATACATTCTTTGAATAAATGGATTGCTAAAAAAGAGTAGTTACAGGTTATACGATTCATTAGTTCTCGCCAAAGACCCAACTGTCGGGCACTTTCAGAAAGTTCTAAGGGAATATTAAATAATTTAACATAGTAGAAATTATAAATACATATTCTACGGCCTAACCTCCATAGCTATTAAAGTTCCAATCAATTCCGGCAAGCATCCGCTCCAGGTTCCCCAAACTTGATTTGCTGTCTCTTACGACAAACTACCCAAACAGATGTCATCATTTTAGAGGTTAAAATAAACTTTTCAATCCATAACAATATCAAGAAAAGCATTACCAATAAGAAGGAAGATACTCACAGATACTCACAGTTGCTCCCAATTTGCTAAGCAACACAAGGAGGGTTCTTTCCATTCTAGTTGCTCCCGATATGTATTATTATTTCTTCTATGATTTTGCTAAGCAGACACAAATGAGGAATAAAATGATTGATATTTGCTCCCAATAGGTATTATTTATTCAGTTGTGATTTTGAAGGTTGGAGCTAGTCCTAGGCATTTGTACATCAACTTCTCAGCACACCAAAATCCCATCCAATCAATTTCTATTTCCATTTGATTCAAATTCTTGTTAGCCCTCCAACACATAGGAGAATATAATGATTGATGTTGGCCCTCCAGTACTAGTAAATCAATGATAGCCTAAGTTTTCTAATCCAAGATTAAATAGTCTAATTTAGAAGCCAAATTGAACACAAAAATGAATATATAACACAAAGAGAATCAAATTCTACAGATATAAGTTGAGAATTCAAACAACTAAATTATTTTGCTGTGGTGATAAAATACAACTAGTAGTGCACAAGGGCCAAACTTTCCTTCCCAACACCCCAGGTCAGATAAAAATTTCCAGGGTGTGAAATAGCTTGGTCTAAGCAATATCATTTATCAAGCGCTTGTGCCGGTTGTAATGCATCTCCAGGAAGACCTTTGAAGCCCTGTCAAAGTGAACCAATTTTTCTCGTGTTTGGACCTCCAGCTCAACAAAATGAACCAATTTTACCAGACAAAAGAGAGAGAGTTCCTCGAGAGAGGAGAGTCATTGAAAAAACAAATGGAGATTCTCATGGAGGTTAAAAGTGCGCTGAAGAAACAGCATGGGAAAGTCTCTTCCTCCTCGGACTCAAAGGAGGATGACTCCATTTCAGGCACCATTTCCTGCGGTATAGCCCATTTCCCGCGTTTCAAATATTAAAATAAAATGAACTTGTGGGTTTTTTTATTTTTTATTATTATTTTGATCAATCACATCACATTATGTTGTCACACATACATACATGCATCTATTTATGCGATAAGTTTCAAATTTGATGTAATTACCTTACGAAAGTAAGTTATACTAATACCTTGCAAAACAACAATAACAATGGCATCAGAATCAATCTTCTTTAGATGGAAGTTAATATTATTTTTATCAGAAGAATAAAAAATTTGGTAGTATTCAAAGTAGATGATTTTTTTTATGCATCCTTGGAATATATATCTTCTTATGTTGAACTTTTTCCGGTACAGATGAAGAGCGCATCAGAGACAAAACAGAGCAAGAACAGGGGCAGGACAGTGCGACCGAAGAGTTCGAAAAAAATGATGCCCAATTCTCTGACTCGGCAAAGTTAGAGGAGATAGGAAAATCATTGAGCATGAAAAGGGAGGAAGGGAAAATTAGGGCACTCTCGGGACGTGTATTCAATTTCCAGGGCAAAAACTTAAGAATTCATATTCCTCTGACTAACCCATCTCGACCATTCTCATCCTTGGAATAGTCTAATTTAGAAGCCAAATTGAACACAAAAATGAATATATAACACAAAGAGAATCAAATTCTACAGATATAAGTTGAGAATTCAAACAACTAAATTTGGCACAATTAATATGTATATATGTAATTATATAGCACATATTATGTATGTAAAATTACTAACCTTGTCAATTGTGGCGAAAATGGACATGTTCTTGAAATCCCTGGACCTGAGCCGTGACCTCCCAATCCCAATCCCCATCCCCAGCCGCCGAATCAGCGCAGACGACATCCGGGTGGGGTGGATGCCGCCACAGCAGGAAGAAGCGATTTCCTCTCAACCCACTTCCGGTGGTGGCGGCGTCGTTTTGCCAACTGCGAAAGCTCTCTTTCTTCGCGGTGGCCTTGTCTGGATCCCGAACCCACTTCCGCAAATTTCCTTAGCAGGTCATCTGATGAAGCCTTCACTCCCACTGTCCATTCTAGAGAGAGAAACCCTAACCAAAACTTTTCAGAGAGAGAGAGGAGGAACGAAAGATGTAAGAGGAACATTTGTCTCCGTTGCAATTTTGTGAGAGACATGTACCGTTGGGCGGGGGCGGGGGCCGTGGTGAATATAGCCGTTGTTGGGTTGGGAGAATACAAAACGATAACAATTAGGGCGTTAGGGTTAGGATCCTCTAGAGTGATCCCATTGTGTGAATGAGATCGGTCTGACATGTGTCCCATTAATGGAATGGAAGGTTGAGATTAATTCTCACCAAAACGACGTTGTTTCGGGAGGGAAAATTATTATAAAAAAAAATGAAGAAAAAAGAAAAAACATGAATAGAATGAGAAAGAAATTTCAAACTGTATCATCATCATGATTTTGATCTGTGAGATCTAAATAAATAAAAAATAATATTAAATTGATTCGATAATAAGATTGTTTCAGATCTGTATCATCATCATCATCATCAAAAGATTGAAGAAAAAATGTGAACAGAATGAAAAAGAGGCTTCAAACTGTGTCATTATCATAGATTTTGATTTGTGAAATCTAAATAAATAAAAAATAAGATTAAATCGATTCAATAATAAAATTAATTCAGATATGTATCATCATCATCATCATCAAAAGATTGAAGAAAAATCGTGAAAAAAAATGAGAAAGAGGTTTCAAAAGATTAAATTGATTCGTTGATAATAAGATTAATTCAGATTTGTATCATCATCATCAAAAGATTGATCTAGATATGTATTTCTATATGCATATATATATATATATATATTTACAGACCCTGCGAAGAAGATTAAATCGATTCGATAATAAAATTGATTCAGATCTTTATCATCATCATCGTCAAAAGATTGATTCAGATATGTATTTCTATATGCATATATGTATATTTACAGATCCCATAGTGCGAGCACCAAAGATTGATTCAGATCTGTATCATCATCATCATCATCAAAATCAAAGTGAGCAACAAAATCAGCAGATCCGATCAACGGACATGGAGATCGGCGGAGGAAATCGATAACAGAAGGTCTTCATTGGATGACTTGAACAAGGGATGTTCATCATCATCATCAAGGGCTGATTTGTGAAACACTAGTGTATAGATGAAGAACAAAAACCACTCACTATCTACTTGAATCAAAAGATTTCTAAAATGAAGTAGAGTCTCAACTCAAAATCAAAGCTCTATCCTTTCTCTTGCTCCGGTCCCTTCTCTCTCTCTCTCAAACTCTCCCACGAACTAGTGAAAGCGAACCCAGAAAGTTGATTTTTGTTTGTTGTTGTTGTTGTTTTTTTTTTTTTTTTTGTGTGTTTTTGAAATTACTAACCAAAACAATGTCGTTTTGGTTAGTTTTATTTTGAACCGTTAGATCACTCACTTCAGAGAATCCCACTCTAGAGGATCCTGATAGACAATTAGGCGTCTTCCACATGTTCGTACTTGCTGGCAACAATGCTGACTACAACCCAATAAAATAAGGGAGAATTACTTAATCGTGGACTTTGAGAAAAGTTATTAACAGCCACTGATTTTTTTTTTTAACAGCAGTAAAGAGTACAAAAATTATACAAGAAAATGACATTTTTTGTATTGATTTCGGTTGCATGTGGTTTACTTTTGGAATTGTGATTCTAATAAATATGACTAATATTATATGTATTAATTAATGTACCAATTGATGATGTGACATAATTTAAGATATTTTTAGTATTTGTAATGTTATTAATGCGTGGGGGGTCAATAATAATATCATAACTAGTGTTAGTGTACTAGTTAGTACACTAATTGGTACATGTAACACTACCGAATAAATAAAATTCAAAATTCTTGTCCAAATGTGTAACCAAACATACAAATCAAAATTTAATTCAAAATTCTTTTCAAAACTCACAACCAAACTCATTTCAAAATTTTATTTAAAGAAAAATTTTAAAAGATATTTTTTTATTTTATTTTTTAAAATAATGATTTGAGTGTAGAGTTATATTATGAATTTTGAGTTGAGTTATGAAAAGAGAAAATTTTGTTTGGTTATGAATTTTGAAAAGAGTTTTGAGTTGTATGTTTTTAATGTGCACTGTATTTCATACAATTGTGCACTGTATTTTTTTAAAATATTTAAAAATTTTAAAAAAATATTTTTTTAAATATATAATTTTTATTTTTTTATTGCAAATATTTTATTTTATTTAAATTTTTTTAAAATATTTCAATATTTTAAATATTTTTTAACTTTTTTTAAATATTTAATTTTTTTAAATTTAAAAAAAAAATGGATCGCCATATATATATATATATTTAAACCATAACAAATTATTTGGCCAATACTTAAAAAATAACAAAAATTATTTTTCAAAAAAAATAAAAAAATAAAAAAAATATTTTGATTAAAAAGTTTTTTAATTGAATTTTGAATTATGTATTTGGTTATGAGTTTAAAAAATAGTTTTTGAAATATGTGTTTGCTTCTGATTTGAGTGTGAAGTTATGTTCTGAATTTAAAATATTTACAAAAATGAAATAAAATATTTAAAATAAAAAATAATTTTTTCTTAAATGTTTTTAAATATTTAACAGAAATAAATCCGAAAAATTTCAAAATACAACTCAAAATTCAAAAACTTAAAACTCAAAATACAACTTAAAACTCTTTTCAAAACTCAAAATTCTTTTCAAAATTTAAAATTTAAAAACTCAAAAATATTTTCAAAACTCATAACCAAACAAATTTTTATTTTTTTAAAACTCAACTCATAACTCCACACTTAAAATCACAATTTCACATTTAAATCATAATTATAAAACTAAACTAAACGGATTTTACCCTTTAACTCTTACACTCACTAATACACCTTGCACATACTCACACCTTCTCTCTCTCTCTCTCTCTCTCACTCATACAGAGATGAAATTAAAATTTTATTACTACAAGGGTTAAAAGATAAAAAATATTTTTTTTACCATATAGACAAATACACATATATGTATAGTATGATATATAAATTATATATATACACAAAAAAAAAATTAAATATCATATAAACAATCTCTAATAGAATGAATAAATTTTTTTTCTAGAAAAATAACAGAGAATAAAAGATGAGAAAATAATGGGGTATATATCTTTTAGGAAAAATTACCCATAAATCCTATCTACAGAAAAGTTAAATTATTTAGTCCTGTAAGTTTTTTTGTACACCATTTAGTCCTATTTCATTGGCAGATTTTTTGGGGTGTGATTTGATTCTATTTGTTTTGACATCTATACCCTTTCCATGTTTGTTTCTTTTAACATTCAACTGGAGATTTAACATTATGTATTTTCAGGGATTGAATACCATTGTTTTCATTGTTTTAACATTCAATTGAGTCGGTGAGTGCCATTTTCACCAGTCAGCACCCTCTGTATGTTTACCCCCTTAAACATTTGTTTATGTTTTGTATTGGGATCGGTGATGTTAATGGTTTGTGGGGAATTTTTAGTTATTTGACATTGTTTTTCACCATTTTTGTAATCTGTCTGGAAACGGTTTCTACCATTTTCATTGATGGCCATTTTATGTACTGGTTTTTTATTGATTAACATTGTGTGCTTTTTGATTAACATTGTTTTCATAATTTATAATTGATTATCATGGTTATCCTTCGTTGAAATTGTTTTTCACCATTAGTTTTTGGCAGAAGCGGTGACCACCATTTTCCTGGTGGTGGGCTTATTTTTCGATTGGTGCCGTTTTGTCGCATAAATGCAGTCTGATGAGGGTATTGGATTGCTATGTTTACACTGCTGTGGGTAAGTTTTTCAAAACGAGTGTCTGTTTGTTTAGTTTATTTTTGTTTCCCCTCCTTCAATGTCTGTGATCTATCAGTGGGGAATTTTCTGTTATTAACATTGTTTTTCACCATTTCTGATCATATCCGAAAACGATGTATAACATGTTCATTGATGGCCATTTTTTCTCCTGTTTTTTTATTGATTAACATTGTCTTCTTATTTATTAACATTGTTTTCATCATTTATTATTGATTACCATTTTTAACATTGTTTTGACATTGTTTTTCAAAATTGGTTTTGGAGGCATGAAACGGTGACCACGCCTTGTTTTACACTGTTGTGGGTAATATTAACATTGTTTCCCCTCCTCTAATGTTTGTGATCTATCAGTGGGGAATTTTCTGTTATTAACATTGTTTTCCACCATTTCTGAATTTGTCCGAAAACGATGTATAACGTGTTCATTGATGGCCATTTTTTCTCATGTTTTTTAATTGATTAACATTGTCTTCTTATTCATTAACATTGTTTTCATCATTTATTATTGATTACCATTTTTAACATTGTTTTGACATTGTTTTTCACTATTGGTTTTTGGAGGCAGGAAACGGTGACCACGCTGTGTTTTACACTGCTGTGGGTAATATTTTCAAAAAAAGTATGTGTTTGTTTAGTTTATTTTTGTACCCCCCTGTGTTTGTGGGTAATGTCTGCGATATATCAGTGGGATGGCATCGATTAATTATAGCAATTTTATGAAAAGAAAAAGTTTTATTGTTATGTTTTTTCTCGGGTATGTTGCCATAGTAATGGGTTCAACAAATGTGTCACAGGTATGGATGGAGGGATATTGTTGGTGTGTTCGTATGGTTTAGTCAATGTTCTTATTCGATTGAATCATGATTCGTCATTCGTACAGATTGTTGATGATATTTGTGCGAAGTTCGATGGATTGATACCAGCTGCGATGTGTTTGGTGTTCGATGTTCCCGGGTACAAAAAGTTTAAGGTGGATAGTGATGATGATATTCAAAACATGTTGTGCCTTGCTAAGTCGTTTGGAATAAGTCACATTGAGGTCCTCATTCAGGAAAGTAGTGTTGGTGTAGGGGGTAATTGTGGTGTGGTGGATTCCACGGAGGTTGGGGTTATTTCTGGAGATGATAGTCGGAATGGTTGCGTGGATGACCACATGGACTTGCTACCAGCATACTGTCTGAATAGATCGAAGACATTTTTGTCGGCGCAATGGGCGTATGGGATTACCCATGTGGGATAATGTTTTGATGGTGGAGCAACTGAATTCTGTGAAGTTCTATGTAAGTATGCCGTTGAGCGTGGATTTCAATTCAAGTACATTAAAAATGATTCCGTTCGAATTACAGTAGTGTGTAAGTTTGCGGCGTCAACAGATTGTTTGTGGTCAATTCATGCGAGGATGTTACCGTCAACTGGAGTGTTATGTATTAAGAGGTTCGATAGTGTACATACTTGCGAATTGCCAGCGTACTTATAGGAACCTTCGTCTTAGATGCGAGTTAGTGTCTGCTGTTGTTGCGGATCGAGTGCGCGATCAGCCATTGACGCGCCCTACCGATGTTGTTTTTAACTTGAAAAATAACTATGGTTTGGACATTAGTTACCGGGTGGCATGGTTGGGTGTTGAGAAAGTGAGAGGCGAAATGTACGGGGATCACGCTACGTCCTTTGATCAACTCAGGTGGTATAGTGATGCTGTTATGCAAAAAAACCCAAACAGTTACATTGACCTTGATTTTGACCAAAAAACCGGGAGGTTTGTTAGGTATTTTATATCGTTCCACACATGTATAGATGGGTTCAATCATTGTCGACCTGTAATAACCTGACCCTTGTACATGTTTCCTGATACACTTTCGGCCCCTTATTCTATGCATCTAAGTACTTATTGTAAAACCTTATGTGAAAGTAAGTTTAATGAAGTGAATCTTATGCTTATGGATGTGTATCTGTTTAATATGAGAAATATCTATTACAATTCTAGTGTTTGAATAAAAAATTGAAAGCCTTAGAAGCATAATTATCTGAAATTGACTTTACATCTGGGATCAACATAATTTTTAAGTCATAATATGATTTTCTGTGAAATTTCAATTTGGAATGATTAAACTGATTAAATTTCGTCTTATTCACTTTATATATATATATATATCAATGCTTCTTATACAATTGACTTGGAACCATGACTCAAAATATCTCCTGGAGAGAAAAAAAATTAGAGAAGAAGAGGGTTGAAGGGAAAAGGAGAAAGTCATCAAGAAGAAGGGAGATTGAGAGGAATTTAAGAGAATCAAGCTCAAGAATTTCCTTAGTCATGGAGTGGGGAAAGAATTTCCTTTTGATTCATGTCATTTAGGGTTTGTAATTGTGGTCTTGTGTGTGTGCTTGGGGTTAATTGATTGTTTAAAATTAACTTGAATCATCTACTAAGGATTCTATTTATTCTATTAGTAAGCTTGAATTCATTTCATGACCAGATGGTTATATAAATGTGTGTGTGTGTGTGAGAAAGTTAGAAATTCCATGGAATTGATTGATTATAATTATGAATTCAAAGTGATTAAGAACCTAAGTTGATTTATGATTAATTTTCCATGTGATTTTGAGCTTTATTTTGTGTTAGATTGATCTATTTTGAACCTTGCTATGTGTTCTCTAAATTGGGTTTTGTGTGAGTTTCGAACTAGTTTTTTTTTTTCTTGCCTAGACCGCAGGAGCGGCCATAGGCACCGCACAAGCAGACATGAAGAAGAAAAAGAGGTTTTCATTCTGCTTTTGGGCGCTCGAGTGGCCGGGTTCTTCTGCTCCAGCGGAATTGGGCAATAGGTCGTTCTGTTATTTCTGGGCCGCTAGGCCGTTTTGTTATTTCTGGGCCGCTAGGCCGTTCCGTTATTTCTGGGCCAATAGGCCGTTTTGTTATTTCTGGGCCGATGGTCGTTCTGTGTATTACTGGGCTTAAAGCCACTCTGTTAAGGAAATTGGGCCAATGGTCGTTCTAGAAATGACTATATAATGTAATTAATCATATGCCTCCACAGTTATACACTTTGTTATTTAAGTTAACCATTACATTATTTATGTGTTATTATTCACCGAGTTTTACTCACTCTGTATTTTGTCTGTGTAGGTAACCAACTGGAAAGCCAGTCCTAACCCTTGAGACTTGTCTATCTCTTGTCAACCTCAGTGTGTCCAGGCACTTAAGATGGCACCCGTGCATTTTGTAAAGCTTTAACTAGGTTTTCGGTTTATGCTTTGATTGTCTGCCTATGGTTGAATGTAAATAATCCCTTTCTTCTTTAGTACTTTTGTATGAATGTGAATGACTGTAACTAAAGCTCGGGTGTATGCTTCCTTTGTATTATCTACCTAATGTAATGTTTGCGGTCCTGGCATAGTAGTGGTAGCTCAATGGATGTTGTTTTATGTTATTTAATTTTATTAATGCTTCCGTCCAGGCCCTATATATTACGTATATCAGGTTAAGTGTCCGTTTCTGAATAAGTCATGCCCGAAACTTTTAGGGGCGGGTTTCAAAGATGAAAAAAAATGAAACCCTCCCCATTGGCAAGCACTTCCTTTAGCCCTTTTTTTTTTCCACATACTGAAAGCACTATTCCTCATATAGTTAAAAGCAACACCCTTGTCAATGAAGTACCCCACTAAGCAAGAATCCCATTTTTCCAATGGATCTAGTCTAGGAGGAAGGTTAACCCTGACAAACTCATCATTAACTGAAGGAGGAACATACCTTAAAGGTAAGCACGGACGATTCGCAGTTGCAGTAACCTCGACCCATAATTTCTTAGCTTCAAAAACCCTATTTTGACCTCTACCTCCACCTTGCCCCTTACCCCCTCGGCCACCTCTGTAACTGCTTCCCCCCTCTCGACTATGAGATTCAATGCTATCGTTCTCATCAAGGGTTTCAGGATCACTATTAGGATCCTGATCATCTGGATTAATTATAGGGTCAGAAAGAAGGGAAAGTGCATCACGCTTCTTCTCATCGGCCCTTATTCTCGCGACCTCCAATCTATCTGGGATATTTCTGAAAGACAAATCTTCCTTCTCCATCTCTATAGCCCACCTAGGGTTTAGATGGGACTTGATCGGTGATTTGGGGACTATACCAATCGACTCAGGGTCTCTAAGTCGTTGAAGACGATATGCTATCCTTTGAAGATCCAAAGATTGGTTGTTTGATTCTGATAAGCCATCCGTGGTATTACCCTTTGAAGGGTTAGGGTTCGAGCTCTGACCAATGTTCCCAGAATCGTTCATCGTTAACACACTCAGATTTGTGCAAACTTGATTATCTAACCCTAATAATGACTCAACGATTTGGGTATTTTTGACTTCCACACTACTAACCTTGGTTACAACATTGGTTTCTCTCACATCTTTAATGGTCATCACTATATTTGGGTTATTAACTGCCATTCAATGAAATATTGAATGTAGAAACCCTAGAAACAAAGGTTTCTAGAGAGAATGAGGAGGTTCTCACTCTAACCCATTTTTCTACGAACTAACTAGCTTGCACCTTGTAGAAGTGAAATTCATTTGTATATGAATTTTTTTTTTCTGTGTGTGTTGTATGGTAGTTTCTAATGAGATATTATTTATGTTATAGGAACGAGGGCCGCTAAAGTGTCATAATCACTCTTCGAAGATTCTTGCATGGCCATGGTGGTCAGTAGACAACAACACCAGATTAAAAGCCATTATTGAGCAGTCTAGTCTGTCACAGTTAGCTCGTTGCACTTATCGATTCATCGACAAGCTTCTAATCTCCAGTTTTGTTGAGAGATGGCAACCTGAGACGAACACATTTCACATGACAGTTGGTGAGATAACCTTGACCCTGGATGATGTTGGCACTATTCTTGGCCTTCCCATTGTAGGCAAATCAGTCAGCGTACCAGATGTGACAGATCATCATGGAGTTACACTACTGGTTTATGGTTTAAGGATTACTGAACATGCAGCACATTAAGAGGTTTCTACTTCTGGTGGGAATTCAGTCAGGCTTGAGTGGTTGCGAAATCAGTTTGCTGGTGTCACAAATTCATATCCAGAGGAGGCTATACAGTGCGCTGCTAGAGCTCATTTGTTGTTTCTGTTGGGATGTACGCTCTTCAATGACAAGAGTGGCGGCAGGGTTCCTGTTGTTTACCTTGGCTTATTGATGGATTTGGGATCCATTCATACTTACGCTTAGGGTGCTGCTGCATTAGCATTTTTATACAGACAGTTGGAGTATGCTAGCCGGTCCGGTGTTAAACAGATGGGTGGTTATATGACTCTTTTGGAGGCATGGATTTATGAGCACTTCTAAGCATTCCGACCTCACCAGAACATGGACTATAATGAACACATGCCACACGTGTACCATTGGGCATCTAGGAGAAAGGCGGGTTCCTCCATTGATCATTTGAAATCTTTTCGAGCAGAGCTTGATAGTTTGGTAGCGACTGATGTAAGTTTACTCGTCCTCAGATAATTTTAACACTTTCCATTTATCTCATCCTTTATATACTTTAATTCAAAAACACTTTACGTTTATAGGGTATTTGGGATCCATACCACAGTTGCAGAGACCGGCATCCATGTAACCCGATTACGTTCTACTATAGATGCTTAAAGTGCTTAGACGTGGTCGAACCCTATCATCCAGATAGAGTTCTGAGGCAGTTTGGCAAGGTTCAAACCATTCCAGATGCATCGCTAGCTCCCAGTCGTGGTGCTTGAGGCAACATATCTGCACGATATACAATCATGTATAGATACTTGGATAGGATTTGGGAGGCTTGGGATAACCACGTGTTATCTGAGCAGTGGAGGAGCACACCAGTTCGTCGGCCTTGGGAATGTGTACCAAGTTACATGGATTAGTATCAGAATATCACGCACCTATATGTTGAGCACACTGATGAACCGCGTGTCCATGACCATCAAGATTTCAGCCAACATGTTCATGTAATATATTATCCTCTTTTATGCATTTGTAACTTACTTTTTATTTTCTGATATAAAAACCTAAAATGTGATATTCTTTTCAAATGCAGCGTATTGTACATGCACAACAAATTTCACATCCTATTATTGAGGCTGGTTATGAGGAGGGGATTCGACATCCTCATCAACTTTACCAGGCTATCGAGACTATGACGCATGTCCTTGAAGGTCAGCACATTGACGAAGCTGGACCTAGTTCTGCTGGACCTAGTTATACTAGAGGTTTCTTTTCATCTCCGACATTGACATACAGTCGTAGGCCTAGGCGTAGGCATACAGCTGATTCATGACATGTTATTTGTTAGTTGATGAATTATTTGTGGTGTTTTTTGTAAGATGATATTGTTGTAATGGTAACAGTGGTTAATATTTTCTTATTAGAATAAAATGGCAACAATGGTTGATACCATTGAAAATGACATTTTATTATTAGAATGGAATGGTAACAATGGTCGTTGATTTTGTAAATGATATTTTCTTATTACAATGGAATGGTAACAATGGTCGATAACATTCAATCCATGTCACAAAACACATCAACATCAAAAACACATCCATTAATTTCTTCCATATTTCTAACATTGTCAAATGCATACATGTGTCATGTGACATCAACAACATCAAATGTCTCTCGAGCAGCTACAGTATAATGAATAATGTCCTTGAAATGTTAAATTCGGCGCACATATTTATCATCCTAGTTGACAGCGCAAGGGTGACGGTATTTTCGCCAATTAGTGGCTATAGGAGGAACTAGATGGCCTGGCTGCAACAAAACCTGCACCAAATGTCAATTGAGTTAGTGGTTATACCTCATAACTTCTTGTACATGTACAAATTGATAAGTTTCTGTTATACCTGGACGAAATGATTTCCGTTGACAAACCCAATGGCAATCTCACGTCTATCAAGTTGAGGTACTGGCACTGTTCTAAGAGGTAAAAAGGTGAGACATTGCTGTAATGACAAGTGGTATAACACAAGATTGTAGCACGATGCAACAAGATGCCCCAAGTCTGGCATAGTCATCCAATGTGAGTATCGAGGACTGTCTTCAAAGTATGACAATATGCTTGTCAATTCTTCAAACCTTTCGTAGGACCCATAAAGTGTAATGTATTCCTCTTTGTGTACGTGCAGCTCACCCAACAGATCACGCCTAACCTGAGCCCAATCATTTTTTGTATGACCAATTGAAGCATTTATAGCCCTAAAACCACAATTCTCATCTGTAGCTACATCCTTGACAAACTCAATGTATGGTTTCAACCCAGAAGGGAAAGCATCAACATATGCACCAGGTTTCACTGTATACCTTCCCTTTCACATTCACCTTCTCCTTTCCCTTAACAGGTCGCTTCTTCTTGGTTTCCAGAATAGAAGCTAATGTAGTGATTTGAGTGTCTAGGTGAGAAGGAATCATGTCCAGATTGCACGAACTCAAATGCACACGGGTCACGACGGGTAGAAACATTGATCTTCTTATGATCCCGAGGACATGTTTTGGGCTTCACCTCCGGCTCAACAAGAAAAGTGCTTCCTGGATATACAATCTTTTTCAACTTCTTCAAAAGCTCCAACCGCATGGTTCTATCACTTTCATTAAACTTGTTCACAAACAACTCTACTTCTGCATGACAACTCACCTCCGTTTCCTCTTCTTTCTTGCATATGGAGATATGAAGTTGCCTCCACTGTGAGTGTATGGTAGCAAGTGGTATAGGACGATCTTGTCTGATGTAGTCAGCAATCTCATGGACACAAGGTAAACCATGATTGTGGCGAAGGACGCATCCACAAGCTTCAACATCAATACCAATGGAATTGGCTCTTTTACTCTCTACAAGCAAATACTCTAATGCAGAGATAGACACATTACCCCGTAGCTCCTTGAACTGAGAAGGTTTAAATTGATGTTGCACAACAGTTAGACTTTTCTCAAATGAAGCTTTGATATCAGTGTGTTGCAACTTAACCAGACTGTGTTTTTTCTCAAATGATGCCTGAAATGAGACTTGACATGAACCCAATTGTCTTTTAAGTTTTGCATGTGCACTCTCAGCCATGTTCAATTTAATGTAAGTCAAATTAAAATCAAGTACATGGCACTTATTAATAACATATTGAACAAAAGTAATCTTACCATTTCGTTGTAACATTGCCACAATGCATACATGTGTTTGTTTATGCCGTCACAAATTTCTCCTTGTAAGGAACCAACCAAGTATCCACGACGTATTTGACTGCATCAGGATAACTACTGAATTCCTTAAGTAATGATTTAAGGCGCTCGTCGTATTGAATTTCAGAAGATGAATACACTAAAGAGTTCCACTCATGGTTGAACTTCTCTCATTTTTGCTGTGTGTCAAACATTTTCTTGCATTTGGTCAATACATTCTTACTGATATGCCAACAACATAATAAATGTATGCCACTCGAGAATATCTTTTGTATGGCATTCATCAAGGCTAGCTCTCTATTAGTAACAATAATTGCTGGCACAACAAAACCATCCATGATATCACGCAATGTAGCTAACACCTACGCATAGTTATCGGCCCTCTCATACTGTAAGTATGCGAAAGCTATAGAGAAAGTCATTTCAATTGACGTCACTCCCACAATTTCAAGAAGAGGAAGACGATATCTGTTGGTTTTATAGTTGCAATCCATAATTAATATATGTGGGAAAGACCGAAATAAGTCCAAACTGGTAGGATATGCCCAAAACAAGTCTATCACAGTCATCACGGACTCTTCAGACTGATGGCGCTCAATGTAATTATACTTGGCCAATTCATCCAATAAGTGTTGCATATGTGATCTTCCAACTCTCTGTACCACCTATTTCGATGGCGTTCATTGTAAATGGTTTTAAGTGTGCTTACACTGAGGGCATCTCGCTGTTTTAAGGTTACTATGATTTATTTTGGCCGAACCATGCTCTTTGACATATCTATTAACAATGCTTTCTCATCCTTTGATAGCCTCCCCGCATATGAATGTCCCTCAAGGTGCTTCGCAGGTGGATGGTTATGCAATCCGTATACTACGGTCAATATCCATTCATCATGTGTGGTAATTCTGTGAGCCTCATATCAAAACGACAACCACACTTCTTCGTACCGGTTATTCTTGATGTATTGTTGCCATCATGTTTTAACTTCTTTGTCGCTCTATATTGGCCACTCCTCTCACAAGCAAGATACATCCTGCGTCTTTTTTTCCCTCCACCATAGTCTGATGTTTTGATTACAATGACCAAACCATTTCTCTTTTCAACTTCACGTACCCAGTTGAGCAATTCATCCTTACTTTTGAATACCTACAAAGTCAAATAAATATTATCAAACATTTACATTTGTTGAGCCATTCAAAACATAATCATTATAATTTCGTAGAGTGAACCTGTTCAGTTGTGAATTGAGTAGTGTAATCTAACACAAAATCCGTGCAAACCTGACTTCCTTGAGTTGACACATATTCCAACATATTTTGTATAACATTACAAATTTTTAATGGCATTATAAAGATTAATTTACAATTCGAAACTATAAATTTGGTATGCAATTTGCAAATTTGGAATATAAAATGGGGAAAAAAAATACTTCATTTGGAAGTACAGTGTTGAACAAAATGCTAATTTTCGAAAGTAGTTGTCCAAATTAATTTTAAAATTTCGGAAGTTTAATGTTGTAAAAGTTAACTTATTTCGAGCAACAACTTCCGAAATTAAATACTTATTTCGGTAGTAGATTTCTGAACAAAATAATATAATTCGACTCTGGTTATCCGAACGACGCTGGAAAAAAAAGAAGAAGAGAAACTCACATTTCCTTCGCTATGTTTCTCATAAACATTTATTTGTTGATTTTCAGAAGACAAATCCTCCATAACAATGATGAATGAGGAAGAAACTATGAATGAGGAAGGTTGATGCTTTCCCTTCTAGCTTAATGTATGATGAATGAGGAAGGTTGATGCTTTCCTTTCTAGCTTAATGTATGATGAATGAGGAAGAATTCAACAGCTTCAATGGAAGAAGCTACGAACTTGGAGCTTCAACAGATATGAAGTTTGGATGGATGTGCATTGAGACGTTTTGAATTGGGTATGATGTCTAAAATAGTAATTTCACTTAGGGATAAAATTATAATAAAAATAAATATCATTAAGTGTGTGTATAGAGGGGATTTGGTGTGTGTAGATAGAAGCTCCCTTTCGTAGGCTATGTGGCAAACAGCGACGGGAGTTGCAACGCGTGTCATGCTTAGAGGTTCTATCTATCAAATAGTGTGACCAATCAATCGTCTCCATAGGTTTTGCTTATAGTCCAATCCATTATTCTCTTTTGAAATATGTAATGACTCATAACATAATTATTTTCAAATTTTACTTAAAAATAAGTTGTAAAATGTGGATTTAAGAATCACTTGCACATCTTTCCTTAAGTTTAAAAATAATATTAACTCCCACAACTTTAACATTTTTTTTTTTTTGGTGAATAACAATTTTAAGATAATTATATTGATTTCGTTTTAGTAAGGTTAATGAACCGACATTAATACCGATTATGTAAAAATACAAAAATAAATAATGTAAAATATATATTTTTATGTAAAAAAGATGACGTCATCATTTTTTCAACGATATAATGTGAGATTCTTAAATTTTGTAAATCTTAGTAAGACCTTGACTTTTGAATTATTACAATAAAACCCCTTAGATCCCCGTTTATTCAATAAATTAACCCTAGAACTGAAATATATCACGGATGAACCCATACAAACTCTAATGGATCACGGTAACATTGAAATCATTTCTAACACTCTAGTATTAATTATTTAACTCTCAAATTTTAGATTAGTAGCTTAAAATCTTGCGTAAGGATCCTCTAGAGTGATCTCCTAAAGTGCATAATCCGACGGTTGAGAATAAAACTCACCAAAACGACATCGTTTTGGTGAGTATTTTTTTATTTTTTTTTTAAAAAAAAATTTGAAATTTCTGCAGATCTCATATGAAGCAGTACAGAGACACACATAGAGACAGAGAGAGAAAGAAAAGGGTTGTGTTTCAGATTTCCATCTCTTCACTCTCATCTTCTTTTTCTTCTTCTTCATGGGTATTGGCGTTCTTGATCTACTGGTTTCGTCATGGACCTTGATTTGGGTTGTTTATTGTTTTGGTCTGTTTATAGTTGGGTTGAAATCTATAGTTGGGTTGAAATGTTCTTTGGGTTTCTCTGTTTATTGTTCTTAGGAAGTTCATGGCCATGGATGACACCAAATCAATTTTCATGTGGGTTTCTTTGCAAATCCACCCATTTTCTTCTTCATCTCTCAAACCCATCAAAATCTCTGCAAAATCTGTCCTTGAAGCTTCTTGAAGAATAGAGATTAAAGTGAGTTTTTTGAATAGTAGAGATCAAAAAACTAGAGGACATAGAGATTTCAAAAAATTAGATCTTTGCCAAAAAAAATCAATCTCTGCAAAATGAGTTTGGGAAATGAGTTTGGAATCAATCTCTAACAATGAAGTTGAGAAACTCTTGATTTGGGTTTCGAATACGCAGACCGTGGAATTGATCTTTGTCAAGTAACATTTTCATCTGGGATTTTAAGAGGCCTATTTGGTGTTGTGCATGATTTGGTTATCTCTGGAGAAGAAGAGTTTGGAAGTGTGGACATTTGAAGCTCTGTTAATCCAGTATTAGGAGAACATGTTTGGGCATTCTTTGGAAAATAGGATGACCCAGATTCCAGTGTTGTGAAACTTTTAGAACTCCCACTTTGATTGTCTTGGTCTCTCCTTGAAGTTTCTTCAATACCCAAAATAGAGACTACAACTTCATTGTTGCCCACCTTCTGTTTCTCACCTTCCATGGGAAATGAGTTTGGAATCAATCTCTGCAAAATGAGTTTAGGAAATGAGTTTCTCAACTTCAATCTCTTCAATACCCAAAATTAATTCTTTGCCAAAAAAAATCAAAATCTCTACAAAATGAGTTTGGAATCAATCTCTGCAAACTAGATCTGCAAATTGAGAAAAAATAAAAAATAAAAATTTTGGGTTGGCAACCAAAACGACGTCGTTTTGGAGAGGGATCATCTCAGCCATTGGTTCCATTAATAGAACACATGTCGGGCCATAAAAGACCACTCTAGAGGATCACTTTAGGAAATGACTCTAGAGGATCCGGACGCCAAAATCTTAATTTTCGATTTTTATCATTTTCATTTGGTTATGTGTCTTTTAATTCAAAGCAAGATTATTCGAACCAAATTATTTTTCCTAACATTATTTTAATTATGAAATAGATATTCTAATTAATTCCAACCCCACACATTTTATTTTAATTACATTTTGAGCCCAAATCATTCTTTGTACATATAAAAGTACACCCCTAATATTATAATATTTTTTCAAAATATCTACAATATATACATATATATATATACATAAGAGTTTGTACACAAATAAATGAGAAAAAGACCCTCGAATCTATACTACATGGCCGGCCACCCTATAAATAAACATTATAGTGTCCTTTTTGAAACAAATTTCATGAATTTAGGGAAAACTTTTGACTAGGACCCCAAAATCTAGGGAACTTTTCTTGTACTTGTTACCAGCTTAGTTCTAATTCAAGATAACCCTAACTAGAACTTGTTTAAGTACACAATTAGGACCCTAATCACCCCTCATTCCATTACATTCCAACTAAATCCAAAGACTATTCAATTCCTTTGGAACCAAGGGCATTTTGGACTTTTCACACCAAATTTCCTATAAATACATCACCACCCCCTTAGCATTTGCATACTCAAACACACACCCACACGACACACGGTTGAGGTAGAGAGAAGGAGAGCGAATAGTAACCTTGAAGGGAGAAAGAAACAGAGAGAAGACTTTAACCAAGCCATAGCAATCTAGCAAACAAATAAGTCATATCACCACCTCTCCTTCTATTTCCTTTTTCAAATACATGTTATTATAGAGATTTAAAATCATATTTTCGGATGTGTTGTAATAGTGTCTACGTTTTCTGTAATGCCCCGAAATAATTACAATAAAACCATCCATGAACACTCATAATTAAACACATCATTCTTATTATACAGTCTCTTCTATTCCATATGATCTCATGTTACAAAGGATAGCACATGCAGTTATACATTTATAAGCCCTAACCTTGAATCTATAGCATGTGTTACATTGTTAAATATACGAAAATAAGTTAAGCAATTAAGAAATGTTCTATAGGTTTACAGCTTCTCAAGACAATGCTTGGTTACAACAAAAGTGAGTTTAAACTCAATACAAATAAAGCCCTAGGCTTGTACAAAAATAAATATACAAATGAACAAAATGAAGCTCTTGCTTCAAGTCCTCCCAAGCTATTGTCTTGGCGGAGCCATATCATCAGTACCAGAAATATTTTTCCCACATAGGGTGAGCCAAAGCCCAGAAGAAACGATTCAGCACAATATATGAATCTCAACAAAGTTATAGGATGAATGCATATGCCATACTCGTGCCAAAGCGTTTTACACTTCTTTTAAAACCATGCAATGTCAGGTTACAAAACAATTCATAAAATCCTTTCTCTTTTCACTATAAACAATATTGTGTATACAACACTGTGAATCTCTAAGTACATTTCTACTAGCAGGCTATACAAGGACTACTCTTTGTCATTTTTACTGGAATTAAACGGAAGACTCGACACATATTTGCATGGTTTTCTAGTCTTTCATCAAGGACACACAGACCAACTTAATATTTGTAACCACACCGCTACTCAGATTTACAGTATAACTTTTTCTCAAAACAATATACATTATCAATGTGATAATATGCAACAATGCTTAATGCAAATGGATGAGAAAACGGTTTCAATTCTCTTAGTTCTCATGCAATGTCTACAACAATGATAACTATCCTTCACCGATAGCCCAAACAGATATCTCTAAACAGATAGATAAATTCCATAAGATAGACTTTCCAAATTTCAAAATTTGAGTGATAGTACATATCCAACTCCACGATTCCCATTAATATCAATATTTTGTGCCAAAATTTTACAAAAAACCAACATCATCTTTCAACGTTTTCTAACACTAGCCAAAACGCATAGTTTTGGAGCAAAATCTCATTTTCTTTCCAAAATCACTTCCGAGTGAAGAAGTCCACTATTTTCCACACATAACAATCATCATCTCATCCCCACAACCTTTCCCATCATTCCATTTAAAAAAACCCATATTTTGATTTCAAAATCAAAACCCTAGAATTTTGTTCAAATCCTGAAATCACAATATTGTTTTAACTTATAACTAAGTTGAAACTCATAAGAAGGTGCGAAGAATTCGTACCTCAAGCTTAGAAGAGGAAGAAGAAAGAAAAATCCAAAAGTCGACGAAGATGAAACAATGATTTGTTCCGATCAAAATGCAGTCCTCGACAAGCTCTACACTTAATCTCAAAGGAGCAAGGTATGGAGATGCTTCTACGTGAGTAGATTTGAACATCTTTGCGAAAAAGTGAGTTTTAGAGTGAGAGAGAGAGAGTGAGTGATTCACGATTTTAGAGGAGAAGAGAGAAGATAGAGTAAAGAAAAAGGTAACTGAGGACCCTATTTATAGTACTAGACTAAAGTGAAATAAAGTCCTAAAGTCAACCCAAAAGAATAAGTCAAAAAACCCCTAAAAAGTAGGTCCCAAAAAACCTTACTGAAATATAGGAAAAAGAACACAGGGGTTGACCCTGGGACTAGAGGTGTAGACCCTTAAGAATAGATGGCAAAACATCAATGTTGGCAGCAAACAGGGTGTCGACCCTCGGACCAGAGGTGTCGATACCAAATTTCAGTAGCAAATTCCCGTTTCAGTAGAAGACAAGGGTCAACACCTCCCAGACTGGTGTTGACCCCAAAGGCCAACAACAAAAGACAAGTGTTGACACCAACAAAGGCTAGTGTCGATCTTAAATTTCAATAACTATCCAGGAACGCAACAGGACGAAGGTGACGACCCTTCCAGGGCTAGTGTTGACCCTTAGAACAGAACAAGACGAAGAAAAGAAGGTAGTGTCGACACCAACAAGGATGGTGTCGACCCCATGAAGCCAAAACCAAATATAAAGAGAAAAGAACAACCGTCACGGATATGGTTTCCCGGATTCAAAAGTAATAAATGGGTCGGGTCCAAATCAGGATCGCTATAACCTTTCCCCTTTAAGGAATTTCATCTCCAAAATTTTAAATTGACATTAAAACCAAGTCTAAACCAATTATAATCATAACTGTAGATCAAATTCGTCACCATGACCATTCATCAATCAATCATTCCCATGACAAGGATAACAAAATTTTCGATAACGAAAATACAATTCATATTTCCAAACATATACAATGTTCATATTACATTAACATGACAAGATTTTCAATAAAAGTTCAAACATTAACAAATAGGTCCGGATATTTCTCACAGACTTCCGCTTTACGTTCCCAAGTTGCTTCCTCAATCCTGTGATATTTCCACAACACCTTCACTAAAAGAATTATCTTGTCACGCAAGACTTGGTGATATCTTCAAGAAAACATGATCTCCTACCTTAAAGAATAACGGTCTCCTCCTATGGTCAACATAGCTCTTTTGATGACTCTAAGTCGTGACCTGCGAATAAGCGCAACCTTCTCCGTCGTTTCCCGAACTAACTCAGGACCTATCATCGATGTATCACCCACCTCGGCCCAACATACAAGAGACCAACATGGTCGGCTATACAAGGCCTCAAAGGGTGCCATGCCAATGCTTGCCTAGAAGCTATTGTTATAGGCAAACTCTACTAAAGGAATGTGCCACTCCCGCAACCCCTTAAAGTCAAAAACACAACTCCGAAGCATATCGTCAAGGATATGGATGGTACGATCTGATTGCTCGCCAGTGGGAGGATGATAAGCAGTACTAAGTCAATTTTGTGCCCAAGGCATTCTGTAGGCTCTGCCACAATCGAGCCATAAAACACGAATCTCTATCTGAAACAATAGTCACAGGGACTCCATGACGTCGAACAATGTCCCTATTATAAAGGTCGGCAAGATAATCTACCGAGTCACTCGTGTGCATAGGTACAAAGTGCGCTGACTTGGTTAACTGATCAACTACCACCCAAATGGCATCGTTACCCCGTTGGGTCCTCGGAGGACCCATAACAAAATCCATCATAACATGCTCTCATTTGCACTCGACTATAGGCAAAGGTTGTAACAACCCCACTGGCCTCTGATGCTCGGCCTTCACTTGTTGATAAGTAAGGCACCTCGACATAAACATGGCTATATCCTTCTTCATTTCCTTTCACTAGAACTGGCGGCTAAGGTCATAGTACATTTTTGTACCTCCCAGATGTACTACAAGGCATGAATGGTGGAACTCTCAGAGTACCTCCTCTCGACACTGGTATTCACTTCCAAGAATTGAAGACCTTTTTGATCAATTTAGATGTTCAAAATTTTATTCAAACAATTGATCTCAATTTAGGTTACCATCAACTACAAGTCAAGGACAAGGATATACCGAAGACTGTGTTTTGAACTAGGTACGGTCACTACGAGTTATAGTAATGCTCTTCGGATTAACTAACGCACCAATATTAATCATTCTGAAATAAGATGTAGGGTACACCGTGTATTGTGATGAATCCAAGGAAGGATTAGGCTGTACACATGTAAAATGAGAAGGTAGTAGCCTATGGTTCCAAGCAATTAAAGTCGCATAAGCAAAGTTATCCAATGCATGACTTGGATTGGTAGCTGTGGTTTTTGACCTAAAACAATGACGACATTACTTGTATGGAAAATAGTTTGAGATTTTCATAGATCACAAGAGTTTAAAGTATCAGTTTACGCAGAAGAACCTAAACTTGAGGCAGAGACAATGGATGGAGTATCTCAAAGACTATCAGTTTACTCTCTCATATCATCCCGATGAGGCTAACGTAGTTGCAGATGCGTTGAGTTGCAAGAGTAGGGAAAAGATAGCCAAATTGATGGTAAAAGAATGGGATATGGTTAAAATTCTTAATGAATTTGGACTTCAAGTGAAAGTTCAAGATGGGAAGGCATACCTTGGTGCACAAAAATGTGATGCCTAAGTTAGTAAATGAAGTTATGGAAGCTCAAGATCACGATCAAGATCAAGGAAAACAGTGCCCAACTGGTCAATTTACTCGGATGGAAAATTAAGATACCAGGGCAGGGTATTTGTACTTAGTAGCAAGACACTTAGAGAAAGACTACTTAAGGAATTTCATTACTCGGCCCTGTGGTACATCCAGGAGGGAGTAAAATGTACCACGATTTGAAATGACAATATTGGTGGAGTGTTATGAAGAAAAATGCGGCTAAGTTTGTGACAAGATGCCTTATATGCCAATTAGTGAAAGCAGAATATCAGAAACCAGGAGGAATGTTACAGCCTCTACTAGTATCCAAATGGAAGTGGGAACATGTAATGATGGATTTTATGATTGGATTACCCAAAACCCCAAGGGGCCGTGATGCTATCTGGGTTATAGTGGACCGTCTAACGAAAATCGCAAATTTTCTACCCTGTAAGATAACTAACACCTTGGAGTTCTAGTGCAACCTCTATATTCGAGAGATCGTTCGATTACACGGAATCCCGGTGACCATTATATCAGACCACGACCCAAGTTTTACCTCCCGGTTCTAGGGAAGTCTACAAGAAGCCCTAGGCATCAAGTTGTGTTTTTGTACGACTTTTCATCCTCAGACAAATAGGCAATCTGAGCGCACCATCGAAACCGTCGAAGATATACTAAGAGCTCGTGTGATGGATTTTTAAAGAAGTTGGGAGCGACACTTACCTTTAATTGAATTCTCCTATAACAGTAGTTTCCAAGCTCATATTAGGATGGCACCTTTTGAAGCATTAAATGAACGACCTTGTAGATCGCTAATCTATTGGGCTAAAGTGGGTGAAGATTGGCGAAGTGGGTGAAGCAGGTCTAGTAGGACCTGAACTTGTTCTAGAAATCACTACGAAAGTTAAACATAACTGTCAACAGTTGAAGATAACTTAGGACTGCCAAAAAAGTTATGCAGATAGAAAAAGAAGGCCTTTACTAGTTTAAGTCGATAATCAAGTGTTTTTAAAAGTTTAACCTCGACGTAGAATCATACGTTTTGAAAAAAAAAAAAAGAAGCTCTCGCCTTGATATATCGGACCCTTTAAAGTATTACAACGAATTAGAGAAGTTGCAAATAGACTGGCTTTACCTCCGCAGTTAGCCAAAATACACAATGTTTTTCACATATCTATGCTGCGGAAGTACTTTGCGGATCCATCGCACGTCATCAATTGGGAGGAAATTAACCTTCGTAAAGATGCTACTTTTAAAGGGGGGCTTGTAGCAATTCAAGACAGATAAGAGAAGAACCTTAGGGACAAGGCAGTCCATTTGATAAAGGTAGTGAGGCCCCTGATCTTTGCAATATTTTCTTTAACCCTTACTTTTAAATTATTTCTTTGTAGTTCCTCAATTTCTTAATTAATTTCAATTTTAACCCTAGAATCGAAAACATGTGTCAACCGAAAACTCGCACACTCTAAATTGAACCCAAAAACTCAGGAACCATTTCTAAAACCCTAATAATAATTAAATTAATTTTCTAAGTATATGTTTCACACAGAAATCCTAGGTTTCCGATTTTCGGTACAATTCGCCGTTTAATTCAAAATAAAGAAACTTTAACCGAATTAAAATTCCAAACCTTAAATAAATTAAATACTACACCTAATTAAATGTTCAAATTCGTAAATTAAAACCAAAGCCCTCACATTTTTATCAAATTACAAACTGACCCCAAGTTAGTACTATTATATATAAATACATACATGTTGTACCTTTAAACTTATTAAATCTTTTGTAAACAAAACTATCTATCTACAAATTGTACACAAGAAAATCAAAACAAATCCCTCAAAATTTCCTGCACATTGCCGGCCACCCTTAGGAAATGAATGATATACAACTTTTTCAAACATGATCCATGAAATTGTGGAAAAGTACTCTAGTACACCCTAAAACTTGGAACTTTGTTCCACATTAAGTTTCATTCCAACTAGATCATGTTTAATTTCATAATTAAGGCCTCTAATCATCCACTATTCCATTGAATTCAAACTAAATCCAAAATATCCAATCCATTTCCAACCAATAGGCAATTTAGACCTTTTGCACCAATTTTATTATAAAACCACTTCTCTCTTAGTATTTTGCACACACACACACACACTCAAACCACACCACACGGCTGAGAGGAATAAAAGAGAGAGAGAGAGAGAGAGCTTGGTGGAAGAAAAGAGAGAAAGAGAAACCTAGCTTCAAGTATGCCACATCACCATCTCTTTTTCTATTTCCTTTTTCAAATACATGTTATTAGAAGCTTAAAATAATATTTTCAGATGTGTTGTAATGGTGTTCATGTGTTCACAATTGATGAGTTGAGCTTTGAACCTTCTTCTACTTGAATTTTCTTTTAATAGATACAAAACCATCTTCTTCTTTCCATATCTCACATTATTTCCAAAGGCACATTATCACTCTAAAAATTTGAGTTATTGGTACATTATTTAATATGTTTTCATCACAAGAGAAGTAAAAAATTTCCCTTAGTTGCCCTCTTTTCTTACCAATCTTCTTATTTTGAGTATTATGCACGAAAACCAGTTTTTACAGCCAAATTCCAAATATTATAGAAAAATGTATAAAAATTACCTTGAGCTCATGTTTATGTCAAAAACTTCCTTAAAGAGTTAACTTTCAATAAAAATTGGTTTTATTGAAAAAGAGTGAGCGATTTGAAAGAAAATCCAATTTTCGTAACGATCGATGAATCTGGACAATGCTAGAGTGTTTCCTGAATAACTAAAAATCTAAGAAAGCCATGAAACTTCTAAAAGATGTTCTGAAAAGTAGACAAAAGTCTCTACAAACCATAGGAAATCCAAGTTTAGGAAAAATCTGAAAATGCCTTTTTGTTTACAATTTGTATGACAATGCAAACTTGGAAATTTACATTCTTGTGTGATATTATTCCCTTAACTTCATGAATATGCCTAGAACTACTTATGCATATTTTGATATGTTAATCTCATGTGTTTTAACTTTATCACCTTCCATTTGTGCTATGAAGTTGTTCATACTTATGCAATATATATTGTTTCAAAAGCATGTTCTAACTCTAACTTAAATTATCAAACAGGAAACTTACTGGGTGGTAATGGGTTCGCAAACTTTTGTACAAGTTACTAAGTTATTAATTGGTTGATGCAATGTGTTCCCTTTTGAAAGCTAAAGTCTTGCGCAAGTGATTGTTTCGGAACCCTTGAACGAAACGGTTGTATTCGGACCCTAGGTGGTTTTGGTGTGAGGAGAGAATGGGTAAGGCCCTTATTTTACCATCTTTTTTGAGGTCCTTGGTTGGCGCTACATGGTATGTAACCGTTAGTAGGCATTTGGGATAAGATTTGCAAAAGATGGGACATACCGAATAATCCGTGGCCGATTCTTGTGGTTTGGAGGATGAAATCTCTTTGGGGGATTTCTAGTCTTATAACCCTTGTTATTTACTTGAATATCATGTTTCTTTCCCCTATTGTTGTAATTGCTATTGTGTATTAGATTAGAAAAAATGGGCGGGGTGTGTGTGCATTTACCATGCATTCAAAGCTCATGACGTTTCATACCAGGTATCGAAGAAACATACATGGCCGACAAAGAGCCAGAGACATTTGAAGATTTGTATTTGTTTTAGAGAAAGTTAGAAGCTATTTTGCTTATAAGTCTATTAGTGCATTTATTTTTATTTTTTGAATTGTAATAGTAATGGAACCCATTTTGTAATTTAAGATTTAAAACACTATAATTATTATTATTTTTGTAATCCTATGCCTATCTCCGTGTTGCTTATGAGACCATGTGTTAATACCTTTTAAGATCTATCAAAAATATAGCTTACTGTCTAAGGTGGTTGGACTTAGAAGGGAGGCTATATTAACTCCTCCTACCTTCCTAGGATCTTACTTGGCTATTGACCAAATGACTCTTTAGTGACGTTATCCTAACCCTTAGATTAGAAATTGGGGTGTCACAGTAAGCATATTGGGTAACAAAAGCCTCAGCCAATTCTTCCCAACATTTTTTCACTGAATCTTCTAATTTAGCATACCAAATGACAACTACACTAGATAAAGTTCTTCCAAACAAGGAAATTTTTTGTGGTCAAGTCAAGCCCATGGGTTTTAGGACATCTGAGCAGAGGCGAATGTGGACCATAGGGTCACCAGCTCCATCAAACCTGTCAATGTGTGGCATTTTAAATCGTTCTGGCAATTTGATACATGTTTTTGTATACCCATTTTCAATGTCTAGGATAGAGTTAATTCTCTGCGACCTTTTAAACATTTTCTCCAACTTGGCCAGTTTCAACATAGTCGGATCAAACTCATTTTTTCTAGGGAAAAAAGCTCTCCCGTTAGTTGTGGAAGGGGAAAAAGTCGTCTTGATGATTGCGCAGGAACCCTCAAGTCTATTGGTAAGTTGGGTTTAGGAAATTTCTCAGCTAGTGGAGGTGGGATTGGATGAGCCACCAGAGGTGGTTGAGTAGAGGATGCCGTAGATGGCAGTCGCAATTTAGATAGAGCATCACTGTGGGTGGCCACTATATTGGCCATAACATCTAAACTTCATTGAAGGGCCAACAACATATGTCCACTATATTTTCCAGAACTTGAGCTATCAATGATGCCGATAAACTAAGTGGGGATAATCTAGTTGGTGAAGAAAGGGTACTCTAAACAGTTGATGCGGTTTTTGTTCTTCTGCTTCGTGTGATCGGTGGCAAAGAAACTAACACTGGCTGTCTTTGAACCAAATATGTAGTCTTACAAAGTCTACCAACACGAGTCCATAGAACTTGGGGGATATTTGACTGTTCTGAAGCTATGGTGCCCAACTACCTTGCAAAAATAAAACGGAACCCCCAATCAAATTTCAGCAACATGCCGGCTCAATTGATTACTGCTAAATCACACTGAAAAATTGAACTCAAACCCCACAAATTGAAATGCTTGAACTATTCATCTGAATATGAGAATCCCTATACATTGCACATAACACATAGCAGAAAAGAGAACAAACACCACTATGGGGGCTAGGGTTACCCTCTCCTAGCTTTGAATTGATCTAAGGCTTCACTATTCAAACAGGCGGTATCATAAATCCTAGAAATAGGAGAGCATCCTGTCCTAATTTTGGAAGGTACTATAGCTCACTATATGCACAAGGTTGGGTCTATTCTAGGGGTTAATGTCAAGGTGACGTTACGAAAGAGTACTTTGGGTAATAACCAATGAAGATCTCAGGAAATCAGAAGAGTCAATATAGCCTCTTTTCGAAGTCTGAGAACCTTAGATAGTAGAGTTACCTTTTTGATAGATCTCAAAAAGTTATAACACAAGGCCTCTAAAGTAACGTAGAGATAGGTATTGTCATGACCTGAACCCGCCCCCGTGGATTAAAGACATAACCGGCTAGTAATCATGAGATTACCTACGGCCTCAAACCAAACCAAATGTATTTTAACAGAGTTCATGGGGGCCAAACGGAAGCAATTTGAAACTTTGTCCATAGAGTCGTGCTTATATGCACATCATTACATACATATGTTAATAACTCACATCAAAAAATGCAATAACATAAAATTCTATACAAACAGGATCACTCAAATCTAAGTCAGCCAAACAAAACTACATACAAACACATTCAAAGACTTCACCAACTTGACAAAATATAAATACATAACAAAAGGGCGAAGACGTGTCTCGTGCGTGAGACGCAAGGGCTGACTCCTCAAAACCTTAGTTGTTCCAAACTGACTTCCCTGAGGCTGGGTCTGGACCTCTCTTGGCTCACCTACAAACACACGAATGAGTGTGAGTGAAAGCCCAGTGAATAATATCAAATAAAGAATATACATTGGAACAATATACATCAAACGGCCTTGGGCCCAATTTGCATTTCTAACTAATAAATACATACATAGACATATTTAAGTTAAGTGACTGAGTTCCAAACATATCATACGGCCTCGGGCCCAATTCATTCATGTCCATCGGCCTTTGGCCCAATCGTCTATGTCAATCGGCCTCTGGCCCACACTTTATCAAACGGCCTCTGGCCCACATTTTATCAAACGACCTTCGGCCCATATATACACTTGTCAAACATCATTCATGTCAATCGGCCTTTGGCCCAATTATTCATGTCAATCGGCCTTCGGCCCAATCATTTATTCCAATCGGCCTTTGGCCCAACCATTCATTTCAATCAACGTGCAAAACTTATATGGAAGTAACAATTGGACAATAACATACTACAAATATCTTGTTAAGATATTACTCACAGTGATCGGCTTATGGATTTGCCCTGGAGTTTGACCCTACATATCACATAACACATATGGGTCACAATTAATTCAATCTGTTCTTTAGTTCACATATTCCTCTTTAGGCTTCATTCTTATCTCTTTAATTCAATTACAATGCTCAATGCATGCCTAAGAGTGCTTGGAAGTGAAAGGGAACGGAAAACAGAACACAGAATGCATAAACAAAATTTCAGCAAAATAGGGTCCGCGCCGAAGGACCCTTAAGGCCTGCAAAAGTGCTGGTTATGCCACATTCACGCTCGAGCGTGAACTTGGGCGCTCGAGCGGAAGGTCTGTCTACAGAGCTCCCCTCTCGAGCGTACGTCCAAGTCTGCAAAAATGCTGAGAGCACGAAATTCATGCTCGAGCGGCGGTTTCCCCGCTCGAGCGGACATCAAATTTTCTGGGTTTTCCAGAACACATACTTGAGTTCAATTTCGACATTCCAACCATATTCCTTGCATGTTATGGCTCCAATTTCACATACATTGTACTATCATGGCACCAACACTAAAACACATCAACTTAGAGCTCAATTTCAAAGATTATACACATGCATGTCCCAAATTACTCAAACTTATGCATTCAAGGTTCCCATTTTAAATAATCAACATGCATGCCCATTTTGACTTTCATTTCCTCTTCAAATAATGCAATTAGTGCTCATTTTCAAGAAGCTCAACAAAAACATGCTTGATTATGCAAAATCATGGTGATTCTATACATGCATGTGCATTTCAACTTCAAATTCATCAATTACAGCACAACTCTTGTTCTTGATCACCAATAAATCTTAAATTCACAAAACTACAAGTTCAAACTCATGAATTCATAATCAATCACTTACCTAGAGGCTCAATTCTTCCAATATATGGTCAAGTCTAGAGTTGCCTTCAAGACTTCCAAGATTTAAGAGCAAAACTTTGATTTCCTCCCTCTCTCTCTCTTTAATTCGGGTCTCTCCTTCTCTAGGGAGTTAAATCAGCCAAGAATGAAATAAAATGAGGGAGTTGAATACACAAGGGCCCCATATAACCCCACTAAGCCTCATTAATTTAATATTACATATTTGAGCACTAATTCATTAATTAATCAATTTAATCTGGCCCGAATCAATTTTCAATTAAATTTCACCGTAGGCTCTAAAAATTATGCCAATCACATTGGCGTAGTCAATTTCGAGTTTTATGGCTGATAAGGCCTTCAATTTATTTTCCAATGCAGATAATCAAACAGATATTCCTACGGTGAACAGATAGAAATTCAAAACCACATATATTCATATAAATGGCACACAAAATCATATCAAACACATAGTCATATTCATAATAAGGATCAATTAGCATAATTCGGGACAAGGTTATCACAGGTATAGTGTTACGAAAAGTTTGCCTACACTCCCATCAAAATCTGGGCAACACAGGAACTTTACGTGCACCAATGCATGCAATGCAATGAATATATAATTGAAAATAAAATTCATATCATGGAGATCGAGTCAAGATTTCTTAATATCCCCAACGGAGTCGCCCAAAACTATCACATGCCCGGGGATACCTGTGCGCGTTAAACAGTTCGAGCCCTCGATTTATTCGATCTAGTTTCACGAGTGTGTCTACAATATTATGTGAATTCTTTTTTTCTTTTTTCCTGTGACTAATTTTTACTATTTTTATAAATATTTATAAAATTGAAATATATTGTGCAATTAATTTTTTTTAAACTAATTTTTGTAACTATTTTTAAGTTTGAAACATAAACTATTTGGTTGAATTTTTAAATTTTGTCTTTTATTTTTTTTTTAAAATTAAAAATAGCTTAATAAAAAAATATCATTTTCATTTTCATTTTCATATGATTCTATTTTTGTTTTTAAGGAAAATAATATTTGTATGATTGAATATTATTTTTATATTAATTGTATAATTTGATTTAATATTTTTACTAGTCTCTACATTTTTTCTTAACAAATAAAATAATATTTTTTTATTTAAAAATTAAATTTAAAAAAATAATATAAAATGTTAGAAATACTTTTGTAATACCTTTTTCATTTATAAATAACTCAAATATATATATATATATATATATTTAAAGTACTTTGTAGGGTGCAAGTCTATTATGTGTGGGGGTACATGTTCATTATGTGTAGGTGCAAGTTTAGTATGTGTGGTGTACAAGTCAAATCTATGTAGTGGTGCAAGTCTAGTCTGTGTTAGCGTGCAACTCGAATCTGTGTGAGGGTGCAAGTTTAGTCTATGTGGTGTGCAAGTCAAATCTCTGTAGTTGTGCAAGTCTAGTCTGTGTTGACGTGCAAGTCAAATCTGTGTGGGAGTGCAAGTTTAGTCTGTGTGGGGTGCAATTAAATCTATGAAGGGTGTAAGTTGAATTTGTGTAAGGGTGCAAATCTAATCTGTGTGGGACACATGTTTAGTCTGTGTAGGGGTGCATGTTTAGTATGTGTAGGGTGTACGTCTATTCTGTATGGTGTGCAAGTCAAATTTGTGTAGTAGTGCAAGTCTAGTCTGTGTTGGCGTGTATGTTGAATCTGTGTGGAGGTGAAAGTTTAGTCAGTGTAGAGTGCAAGTTTAATTTGTGAGGGGTGCAAGTTGAATTTGTGTAAGGATGCAAGTCTAATATATGTGGGACACAAGTTTAATCTGTGTAAGGTGTGGGGTGCAAGTCTAATATGTGTAGGGATACAAGTCCAGTATGTATGAAGTGTAAGTTTAGTTTGTGTCGGTGCAAGTCTTAATTTGTGTGTGGGATCAAACATGGCCATTATTTTTATTAATATTATATTATTATTTTGGTTTGAGTTATTATTTGCATGGTTTGAATTAATATGTTTTTATTTACATTAGTATTATTCTAAACGTTTTCTCCTGCCAATATATCTATATATATATATATATATTAATTAGAAAAGTAATTTTATTATTTATATTAACTTAAATCATACAAATTATTTTAATTCTATAAATTTTTATATAGTTTAGATTATTAATTTAAATTTTTATTAAATATGTGAAATATTAGTTGCATTTTAAAATTTTAAATATATTTTTAGAACAATATCAATTCTATAAAAATAGAATTTGTATATTAAATATTAAATATATTTTAATAAAATAAAATAAATTAAAAAATATAAAGATAAATTTTATTTTATTTTTGTTTTTTTTATTAAAAGAATGAGGTGAGTGTGTGATGGATAGAACTATGAGAAGATTATGAGGGGTCATGACCTCTCTGTCACTGTGAAAATTTTATTTGCCATAGTACTTCTAAATATATATATATATATATATTTTTTTTTTAATCGGCAATATATATATATATATATTATTTTATAAATAAAATAGTATCTTAGTATAAAAGATATATACCCCATTATTTTCTCATCTTTTTTCTGTTATTTTTCTAGAAAAAAATTTATTCATTCTATTAGAGATTGTTTATATAATATTTAAAAAAAAAATTATATGTATATATATAATTTATATATCATACTATACATATATGTGTATTTGTCTATACGGTAAAAAAATATTTTTTATCTTTTAACCCCTGTAGTAATAAAATTTTAATTTTATCTCTGTATGAGTGAGAGAGAGAGAGAGAGGTGAGAGTATGTGCAAGGTGTATTAGTGAGTGTAAGAGCTAAGGATAAAATCCGTTTAGTTTAATTTTAGAGTTAATTACCAAAAAGTCTTGTTTACATATTTAGTGGTAGCTTAGGTCCTGTCAAAAAGTTTTTGAACCAATAAGTCCCATTTATAGGTAAAAAGACGTTTTGCCCTTTAATCCCAAAACTGAGAATGTTCTCAATTTATAATTATCAAAACTAAAAAAAATTTCAATTTTTTTTTTTCTAGTATGAACTGAAAATATTATCAAAACTATCAAAACTAAGAAATTTATAATTATCAATTTTGAGAAATTTCTCAACTTTTTTAATGATTAAAATTGAAAATATTATAAACTAAGAAGGCTCTCAATTTAAAAAAATTCTCTCTCTCTTACCTGATTCATTTGAGAAAAAGATAATCACCTGATTCATTTGAGAAAAAGATAATCAATTTTAAAAAACTCTCTCTCTCTCACCTGATTCAAACCCACACCTTTTTGAAAGAAAAAGATAATCAATTTAAAAAAACTCTCTCTCTCTCCTCTCTCTCTCTCTCTCTCTCGCTCTCTCACCTGATTCACCTAATTCAAACCCACACCATTTAAAAAATCCACATACATACTGAAATTTCAATGAAGATAATCAAAATCAATGAAGACTTTCTGCGAGGTTGTAACAACCCTCATACTGATTACCGATTAATTACCGATTACTGTTAAACGGAGACTGAATATGATTGGTAATTGAACCGACTGAATTACTGAACTGACTGACTGAAAAACTGGAACTGATTAATTGATTGTGTTTGTCTGACTTGCATTGCCTATCTGTTTAACTGTTTAACTATCTGTTCAGGTGTATATGTTTAAAACTGTTAATTGAAGGCCTTATCGGCGGCCAAACCTGAAATTGATAGATGTTTTATGATCAGTAGAATTTATGTGAATTAATGGTATATTTAATTGAAAATCGATTTGGTACGATTAAATTAGATAAAATAAGCTAAATCAAAGAGTTGGCCTTATTTACCGTTTTGCCACCTAGTGGCCCTTCTCATATACAACATATATTGAGCCTTATACACTTCAAACAAAACATTCCTTCAGCCATTTTGAGCTCAAAACCGACTTAGAGAGAGAGAGAAAACAAGAAGATTGATTTCACATAAGAGTTGGCTTGAATCTTTGAAGAATTGAAGTGTAGATTGCTGAATTGAGCCTCTAGTCTTGTGATTGAAGACCTAAGGTAGATCATTGACTTTCTTCATTGTATATTTGAGTTGATTTTGCATGTTTCATGTTCAATTTATGAGCTAAGTCATGTTTTAAGCTTAGCATGTGAGATTGAAGCTTAATTGTTGCATGCATGTTGGTTTTAGTGAGTTTTGAGTTGATTCCATGGTCAAATGCCACATGCATGTTCATAATCATGTTTAAATCCATGTTTTCATCTTGTTTTGAAAAGATTGGAGCTCATTTGAGCTAGTTTGAAAGCTTGAAATTGTTTAAAGTGCATGCATGTCATATTTGCATGATATTCATGAAATTGGTTTCAAATTGAGTTAATTGAAACACCCTTGGGCCTTGATTTCTTAAATTGAGCTTTAAAACGTGTTATTCTATGTGTTTGAAAGAGTTTTCCAGAAAATGGGCCCAAGAGGATCGAGTTGGGAGCATCAAACTTGAGTTTTGAACTTGGAACACAAACACAGGTTTTCAGATTTTGATGTCCGGCGAGGAAGTGCCGCTTCGGCGAAATTCATGCTCCCAGCATTTTCTTCGACTTGTTTTACAGTCCGCTCGAACGGAGTGTTTCACGCTCGAGCTGAGAAATCGAGCATCCAGCATCTTGCACCATTCATCAGTCCGCTCGAGCGGTGGAATGTACGCTCGAGCGGGGACCTTTGGTTGCTTGTCCGCTCGAGCTGGGAAATCTGCGCTCGAGCGGAGGCCCTGTTTCACTGAAAATTTCTGAAACTGTTTTCTGTGCACATCTTTGCATCCTCATCCCATTCTAGGCATTCTTAGGCCTAGTTTAAGGCATCTTAATGAGGATATAGATGTAGAACACACCGAGGCATAATAGGAAGTTAATTATTGTACTTCCCCTTACTGTGAAACTTAGAGTGTGTTCTATTTGTTAACTGTTTAGGGTTGGCTCTCGGGGACGCGCTCTAGCTGCTATTAGCCCAATCTCTGTGAGTAACAGATTGTGTAAAGATATGTTCAAAATGGTTATAATTTGAATACTGAACTGAACTGTTTATTGAACTGATATTGTTTTTGAATGAATGTATGTCCTATAATTCGAACTGTATTGTGGCATCCTTAGCACCTACTGTTATTGACTGTTACAGAGCTCTGTCGGTTTCCTTGTGAAACCATATCATGCTTCAATGATTGGCCATCATTCTTTGTTCATAAGACCGGTCCTTTGGACCTCTTGTTTATAGGCTAATGGATGTATCACATATGGTGATTGACTTAAATATCAAAGATCAAAATCTTGTTTAATGAACTGATTTCATTACTGTAAGGACATTCATTCATAACCCCTTTACGCATTATGTTATTCACTGGGCTTTAGCTCACTGCTCATGTATATATGTAGGTGTCTGTGCACCGCATTGCTAGAGGCGCCGAGGTATCTCCAGTTTTATCATGTCAACCACTGTGGCTCACTGCGAGGTTCCGAGTTTAATCAAGCTTAGGCTGCCTTTGGGGTGACTTAGCTTCACCCAATCATTATTGTATAGAGCAGTTCTTGCATCAGTATGGATCGATAACACCTTTGTCTTGCATCGTAATGTTAATAGGGATTAGGTCCCTGTACTGAATGTTTGTAAATGTTATGCATACTGTTCTGTACTGAAAGTATAAATGTATAAAAAATCTTTTTGCATACAGACTGTCACAACTCATTAGACATTGTTTATTTACTGTATTGGCTTCCGCCATGCCCCTGTACTCAGACATCGTTCTCATCATAGCGGGCCTTGGTAATCTCAGACATCGCGATTCTGATGCTAAACCCATAGGGGCGGGTTTGGGTCGTGACAGCGTAGTACACCATTCTGGAGATTTATCGGGGTTGAATTTATCCAATCTAGTTTGAAGAGGAGTGATGAAGGGGGTTTGGATGGGTAAATTGGTCTATTAAAAATTAATGGGACTTGAAGGAGCAAATAATTTTATCTATGACCTAATGGATTATAAGTTCACAAAATGGGACTTGTATGTAAATGCCCCTTAATTTTATAATTATGATTTAAATGTGAAATTGTGATTTTAAGTGTGGAGTTATGAGTTGAGTTTTGAAAAAATAAAAATTTGTTTGGTTATGAGTTTTGAAAATATTTTTGAGTTTTTGAATTTTAAATTTTGAAAAGAGTTTTGAGTTTTGAAAAGAGTTTTAAGTTGTATTTTGAGTTTTAAGTTTTTGAATTTTGAGTTGTATTTTGAAATTTTTCGAATTTATTTCTTTTAAATATTTAAAAACGTTTAAGAATTTTTTTTTTAAAAATATTTTATTTCATTTTTTAAATATTTTAAATTCAGAACATAACTCCACGCTCAAATCAGAAGCAAACACATAATTCAAAAACTATTTTTAAAACTCATAACCACACACATAATTCAAAATTCAATTAAAAAACTTTTCAATCAAAATATTGTTTTTAATTTTTTATTTTTTTGAAAAATAATTTTTGTTATTTTTTTAAGTATTGGCCAAATAATTTGTTATGGTTTAGATATATATGGCGATCCAATTTTTTTTTTGAAATTTAAAATAAAAAATTAAATATTTAAAAAAAGTTTAAAAATATTAAAATATTTTAAAAAATATTTTTAAAATAAAATAAAATATTTGAAATAAAAAAATAAAAATTATATATTTAAAAAAATAATTTTTAATTTTTTTTTAAATATTTAAAAAATACAATGCACATTGTATGAAATACAGTGCATATTGTATGAAATACAGTGCACATTAAAAACATACAACTCAAAACTCTTTTTAAAATTCATAACCAAACAAATTTTTCTCTTTTCAAAACTCAACTCAAAATTCATAACTGAAAATACAACTCTACACTCAAATCATGATTTTCAAAAATAAAATAAAATAATATTTTTTAAAATTTTTCTTTAAATAAACTTTTGAAAAGAATTTGGTTGTGAGTTTTAAAAAGAATTTTGAATTAAATTTTGATTTGTATGTTTGGTTACACATTTGGAAAAGAATTTTGAATTTTTTTTATTCGGTAGTGTTACATGTACCAATTAGTGTACTAACTAGTATACCAACACTAATTATGATATTATTATTGACCCCCCACTCATTAATAACATTACAAATACTAAAAATATCTTAAATTATGTCACATCATCAATTGGTACATTAATTAATACGTATAATATTCTTCTTATTTATTAGAATCACAATTCCAAAAGTAAACCACATGCAACCGAAATCAATACAAAAAATGTCATTTTCTTGTATAATTTTTGTACTCTTTACTGTTGTTAAAAAAAATCGATTTATTAATAACTTTTCTCAAAGCCCACGATTAAGTAATTCTCCCTTATTTTATTGGGTTGTAGTCAGCATTGTTGCCAGTGAGTACGAACATGTGGGAGACGCCTAATTGTCTATCAGGATCCTCTAGAGTGGGATTCTCTGAAGTGAGTGATCCAACAGTTCAAAATAAAACTAACCAAAACGACGTCATTTTGGTTAGTAATTTTTTTTTTAAAAAAAAAAAAAACAACAACAACAAATAGAAATCAATTTTCTGGGTTCGCTTTCACTAGTTTGTGGGAGAGTTGGAGAGAGAGAGAGAGAGAAGGGACCGAAGCAAGAGAAGGGACAGAGCTTTGATTTTGAGTTGAGACTCTACTTCATTTTAGAAATCTTTTGATTCAAGTGGATAGTGAGTGATTCTTGTTTTTGATCTATACACTAGTGCTTCACAAAATCAGCCATTGATGACGATGATGAACATCCCTTGTTCAAGTCAGCCATGGAAGACCTTCTGTCACCGATTTCCTCCGCTGATCTCCATGTCCGTTGATTGGATCTACTGATTTTGTTGCTCACTTTGATTTTGATGATGATGATACAGATCTGAATCAATCTTTGGTGCTCGGACTATGGGGTCTATAAATATACATATATGCATATAGAAATACATATCTGAATCAATCTTTTGATGATGATAATGATAAAGATCTGAATCAATTTTATTATCGAATCGATTTAATCTTCTTTGTAGGGCCTGTAAATATATATATGTGCATATAGAAATACATATCTAGATCAATCTTTTGATGATAATGATGATGATGATACAAATATGAATCAATCTTATTATCAACGAATCGATTTAATCTTTGAAGCTTCTTTCTAATTTTTTTCACGGGTTTTCTTCAATCTTTTGATGATGATGATGATACATATCTGAATTAATTTTATTATTGAATCGATTTAATCTTATTTTTTATTTATTTAGATTTCACAAATCAAAATCTATGATAATGATATAGTTTGAAGCCTATTTTTCATTCTGTTCACATTTTTTCTTCAATCTTTTGATGATGATGATGATGATGATACATATATGAAACAATCTTATTATCGAATCGATTTAATCCTCTTTTTTATTTATTTAGAATCACAATTCAAAAAGTAAACCACATGCAGCCGAAATCAATACAAAAAATGTCATTTTCTTGTATAATTTTTGTACTCTTTACTGTTGTTAAAAAAAAAATCAGTGACTGTTAATAACTTTTCTCAAAGTCCACGATTAAGTAATTCTCCCTTATTTTATTGGGTTGTAGTTAGCATTGTTGCCAGCGAGTACAAACATGTGGGAGGCGCCTAATTGTTTATCAGGATCCTCTAGAGTGGGATTCTCTGAAGTGAGTGATCCAACAGTTCAAAATAAAACTAACCGAAACGACGTCGTTTTGGTTAGTAATTTGGGGAAAAAAAAAAACAGAAATCAACTTTCTGGGTTCGCTTTCACTAGTTCGTGGGAGAGTTAGAGAGAGAGAGAAGGGACCAGAGTAAGAGAAGGGACAGAACTTTGATTTTGAGTTGAGACTCTACTTCATTTTAGAAATATTTTGATTCAAGCAGATAGTGAGTGGTTCTTGTTCTTGATCTATACACTAGTGCTTCACAAATCAGCCCTTGATGATGATGATGAACATCCCTTGTTCAAGTTGGCCATGGAAGACCTTCTGTCACCGATTTCCTTCGCCGATCTCCATGTCTGTTGATTTTGTTGCTCACTTTGATTTTGATGATGATGATGATGATATAGATCTGAATCAATCTTTGGTGCTCGCACTATGGGGTCTATAAATATACATATATGCATATAGAAATACATATCTGAATCAATTTTATTATCGAATCGATTTAATCTTCTTTGCAGGGTCTGTAAATATATATATATATATATATATGCATATAGAAATACATATTTAGATCAATCTTTTGATGATGATGATACAAATCTGAATTAATCTTATTATCGATGAATCGATTTAATCTTTTGAAGCCTCTTTCTCATTTTTTTCACGGGTTTTCTTCAATCTTTTGATGATGATGATGATGATACATATCTGAATCAATTTTATTATTGAATCGATTTAATCTTCTTTTTTATTTATTTAGATTTCACAGATCAAAATCCATGATAATGATACAGTTTGAAGCCTCTTTCTCATTCTGTTCACATTTTTTCTTCAATCTTTCTCATTTTGTTCACATTTTTGTATTTTTTGTTATTTTTTTAAAAAAATTTAGTTATAAGTTTTGAAAAGAATTTTAAATTAAATTTTGAGTTATGTGTTTAATTACACATTTGAAAAAGAATTTAATCTTTTTTTATTAGAATTATAATTCTAAAAGAATTTGGAGTTATGTGTTTAATTACACATTTGAAAAAGAATTTAATCTTTTTTTATTAGAATTACAATTCTAAAAGAATTTGGTTATTAAAAGAATTTGGTAAGCTATATTCACCACCGCCCTAACCCAACGGTACATTTCTCTCACAAAATTGGAACGTCTTGCATCTTTTTATCCTCCTCTCTCCTCATTGCGATTAAGCTCACATCACATCCCCTTTCGCTCTCTGAAAAGTTTTGGTTTGAGTCTCTCTCTCGATCTCTCGAATGGACAGTGGGAGTGCACCAGCAACAGCTAAAGTTCAGCATTTAACGAAGGCTTCATCAGATGAACGGTACATGTCTCTCGCAAAATTGCAACGGAGACAAATGTTCCTCTTACAATTTTCGTTCCTCCTCTCGCCTCATTACGATTAAGCTCACATCCGCTTTCTGCCTATCGCTCTCTGAAAAGTTTTGGTTAGGGTTTCTGTCTCTCTCTCTAGAATGGACAGTGGGAGTGAAGGCTTCATCAGATGAACTGCTAAGGAAATTTGCGGAAATGGGTTCGGGATCCACCGCGAAGAAAGAGAGCTTTCGCAGTTGGCAAAACGCCGCCGCCGCCACCACCACCGGAAGTGGGTTGAGAGGAAATCGCTTCTTCCTGCTGTGGCGGCATCCACCCCACCCGGATGTCGTCTGCGCTGATTCGGCGGCTGGGGATGGGGATGGGGATTGGGAGGTCACGGCTCAGGTCCAGGGATTTCAAGAACATGTCCATTTTCGCCACAATTGACAAGGTTAGTAATTTTACATACATAATATGTGCTATATAATTACATATATACATATTAATTGTGCCAAATTTAGTTGTTTGAATTCTCAACTTGTATCTGTAGAATTTGTGTGAAAGTATCTTTTTCAAGTAATTTGTATAAAAGCATGGTTTAATTTTTCAAGTAATTGGTTTTTGTCGGTTTATCTTTGAAAACATGCCAATTTATTCTTTAAATTGGCATGGATAGAAGCATGGTTTTATCGCCTCTGCTTTAAATTTTTTCTTTCTTCAGCTTCTTGTACTCTGCATCAATGCCTGATGCGCGAACTGTATGACTGTGGCTAATAAATGTGAGGGGACAAAAGACCAGTATTTTAGCTCTCCAATACTTGTAGCATTCTTATTTGTAGAAGACCCCATTAGAATGAAATGGAAACTTCAATTGAAGAGTGGTTTGTTTTATTGTTATATGGTTGGGATTTACTTAGAGAGAACAAATTTTGAAGAATTCAGGGAGACGAAGAATTGGGGAAGAAACATTAAATTGGCTTTTTGTTAAGCACCTTAAGCAGTTGCTGATATGACGTACTCTGGAATATCTTTTGATTTTTTGTCATTTGTAAAATGAGAGGAGTATTGATGGCCTATGGTGGTGTAGAGTTGATGCTGGTGGGAGGAATAGTTGATTTTCTCTGTGTAAGATTGGAAATGGTTTAGTTCAACTTTGTATTTCTCTATATATCTATCAATATATCTCACGTTTGTCGTCCTTGTCTTTTTGCTAATGTTTGGTTCATTTCAATTTGACCTTGTAGCTTTCTTTGTCTATGAGATAGTATGAGCCACCTTTACATTTATTTCGGAGTTTGTTGTAATCTGATGTATAATCATTTGAAATTTTGTTTTGATAGTCTAGAGATGTTTGCTATATCTCTTCAAGAATAATGTTGAGATGTCTATCACAAAGTTGAGTTATTGAAATTCTTTTATTTTTTTAGGTATGATATGGAGGCTACGTATTTTGATGAAGGTGTTAGATCAGCAAAACGAAAGCAGTTGGAAGAGAAATTGCTGCAAGTAATGCCTCCTTATGGCTGTGTGTAAAATTTTGAATTTTTATACCATTTATTGTTCTAACGATGAGGGAAGTATCACAATCATGTATAGCTGGAAGATGGTTGGAATCTGTGTCCAATATGCATTTAGAGTATATAGAAAACTGAGGTTAATGAATGATCTGATTGAGATTTGTAATCTTGGTATCTGAGTTCACTGCTGGAATTGGCCTACCACCTTTTGACATTAACTTAAACAAAACATTTATATGTACAACATTTTTCATCACTTGTTTGTGTAGAGACACCGTCTTATAACATGACACCCAGATTTTTGAACAGTGCATAAAGAAGAAAAAATGCACCTTAAGTGGTCTGATTAGATAGGGATTTTACAAAAAGAGGCTGTTGTTTGTCCTCGTGGCCCATGCTCGATGCCGTTCCTATACAACATTTCTTTTTGAAAATATTGTTTTTGGTAATTTAATTTAAGACTCCCTCTCCTATTAAGTTCGTAGAGTCATCTGTAGAGGCTCTTGATACTACTAGGTCACTGGTAAATTCTGATTGTTTCCTTGTATAATATTTTGATACATGGAAGCCGTTATTTATCAATTTATATTCCCTTTCCTCATTGCTTGTCTCCTGATTTTTCAGCTTGTTCATCCGGCCTGCCAATCCATGTTAGGATACATAAGGTCGGGAACTCTGGATAGATTCAAAGACGCATTTCATAAAGCTTTAAATAGAGGGGATGAGTTTTCTGTAGCTGCTTGTGATTGCACTGAGTCTTTCATGTCTCTATTTGATGAAGGATGTGCAGGTATGGTTACTGATTTCACTATGTCATTTACAACTGTGAAATAAAAGGGTTTCGATTTACCAGTTTTAGATTTGTTTATTATCTGATTTGGTTTCTGTTTCAATAATTACTCATTTTATACCAATAATTGCACTCCTTTATTTATGTCAATTCTATTTTATTTTACAAATGCTATTGCTGCTATACGGGGGAAAAAAAGTGTTATAAAATAACATACTTTGTTGGAAGGGAATGTAATTTATGTTTAACACAATATTAGGGTTTAGGTTTCTGTGTACAAACTTTGTCAGCCTGAAAGGCTTCTTGTTCTTATTTGATTTTCATCAATATGGTTAATAATTACATAATTTTATGGCTCTTTAATCTCCACTATCCTTAATTACCATTATCAGTAATAGGGGTACTTCTATTTTAATTCAGATTGGTGATAAGATAATAGAAGTCCCTGGTTAATTTAAATATATAGGGAATTGCCAGTGAAGCATTTATATCATACTCATCCTTAGCACTAAATGGAAAGTTCAATCCAGTTTTTTAGCACAGTTTATGATGCATGTGTTAAAGTAGAAATATTTTTGTTCGTTTAGACATGTACAAAAAGATTATTTACCTTATGATTGCTTTTGAAAGTGAACTTATGCTTCAACATATTCTATGAAACTATAGTTTGCATTGCTTTCATTTTAACTGCAGGCAAGTTTCACTTACGAGAATTTTCAAAGCATTTTTCTTATTGATGGTTTGTGTGAAGTTTTGGGTGTGTTTGGTTTGTGTTTTGAGATAAATTTTCAAAAAAATTTTGGGGAGAGTTTAGAATTTTTTTTGGCTTGTTTGGTTGTATATTTTGAAAATAGTTATGGAGTTTGGGATGATTTGATATTTTGTTGTAGTTGAGTAGATGTGTGTGAGAGAAAAAGTGATTAAGAAAGAGAGAAGAGAGAGAAAAAGTGATTGATGTGTAGGAGAGTGAGTGATTTTGGAAATTTTTTTCAAAAAATTTGAAACAAACAAAATTTTGAAATTTTTTCTCAAAAATTGTATCTTGAGATACAAACCAAACAAGCCCTTTACGATTTGTTGAATTCTCAACTTGTATCTGTAGAATTTGTGTGAAAGTAATTTTTTCTCTCTCTGTGTCTGAAGGCAACTTGCAAGTATCTTTTATCTATGTCTTGGCTGTTTAATTATCAGTGTTAAGTATTTAAGAGCTTGTTTAGTACATGATGTACATCGAATTCTGTTCTTTTATTTTTTTAGCAAGAGAAAAAAAGCTCGAAATATATATTGCATGAGAAGAATAACATGCTTTGTCCTCTTTTTGATAACGAAGTCTATTTATTTCATCCATGAAAGCCATTGACTTCCATTCTTAAATGAATGATCAAGTTATGTTGGCTTTTATTAGTGGGAGTTTTCAGAGGCCAACTGTTAATGGTGGACTGTGGACGCATATGTGCCTTTATTCTTGATCATCGATGTAACTCATGCTGTATTTCCATTTGCATATGAAGTTGGCAACTAAGATGTAGTGACTTGTGACTCCTCATCCTTGTGTTGTTTCGTAAATAATCCCACATTTGGTACTGCAAAAGTTGCTCAGAATAGCTAATCCCACGTGACCCCTTTACCTACATATGAGGGATTATTTTGTCCTAGGGGTGGGACAGTTAAACCGGGGATAACTCTTTTGCATGTGAATGACTAAAATGCCTTTGCCTGGCTTACACATTCGGGGGTATCTTATCTGCCTAATCCAAACCGAAATCAAACATAGCCGGTGTAAAGTGGTGACTGTGCTCCTTTTTTTGGCACCTTTCTAATATATTTACTTGTCAAAAAAAAAAAAAAGGGAAGAAGAAAGAGGAAGAAAGAAATGGGCTGGAGTCTTCAGTGATTTGTTTTTGGTGATGCATCTAGGAGCACAACAGGAGAATCTTTAATGGAGGTGTAGTTTTTATTTTGGAGTCGAAACATTTGATATTGAGCTCTTTTTTGGATTACTATTAGGAATCTCTCTCTCTCTCTTTGATAAATACTATTAGGAATCTCTTTCTTTTGTTTCTTGATTGATTTGCCGGAAGAATTTAGCTTATGGGTTGATGTATAGTTTGGCCTTTTTCCCTCTTATGTAATTTTTGCCCGGGATTTCTCCTTGTGTTTCGGAGTTTGTTGTAATCTGATGTATAATCATTTGAAATTTTGTTTTGATAGTCTAGAGATGTTTGCTATATCTCTTCAAGAATAATGTTGAGATGTCTACCACAAAGTTGAGTTATTGAAATTCTTTTATTTTTTTAGGTATGATATGGAGGCTACGTATTTTGATGAAGGTGTTAGATCAGCAAAACGAAAGCAGTTGGAAGAGAAATTGCTGCAAGTAATGCCTCCTTATGGCTGTGTGTAAAATTTTGAATTTTTATACCATTTATTGTTCTAACGATGAGGGAAGTATCACAATCATGTATAGCTGGAAGATGGTTGGAATATGTGTCCAATATGCATTTAGAGGATATAGAAAACTAAGGTTAATGAATGATCTGATTGAGATTTGTAATCTTGGTATCTGAGTTCACTGCTGGAATTGGCCTACCACTTTTTGACATTAACTTAAACAAAACATTTATATGTACAACATTTTTCATCACTTGTTTGTGTAGAGACACCGTCTTATAACATGACACCCAGATTTTTGAACAGTGCATAAAGAAGAAAAAATGCACCTTAAGTGGTCTGATTAGATAGGGATTTTACAAAAAGAGGCTGTTGTTTGTCCTCGTGGCCCATGCTCGATGCCGTTCCTATACAACATTTCTTTTTGAAAATATTGTTTTTGGTAATTTAATTTAAGACTCCCTCTCCTATTAAGCTCATAGAGGGACAGGACTTGATTACTTGAGCTTCTCATCTGTAGAGGCTCTTGATACTACCAGGTCACAAGGTCACTGGTAAATTCTGATTGTTTCCTTGTATAATATTTTGATACATGGAAGCTGTTATTTATCAATTTATATTCCCTTTCCTCATTGCTTGTCTCGTGATTTTTCAGCTTGTTCATCCGGCCTACCAATCCATGTTAGGACACATAAGGTCGGGAACTCTGGATAGATTCAAAGACGCATTTCATAAAGCTTTAAATAGAGGGGATGAGTTTTCTGTAGCTGCTTGTGATTGCACTGAGTCTTTCATGTCTCTATTTGATGAAGGATGTGCAGGTATGGTTACTGGTTTCACTATGTCATTTACAACTGTGAAATAAAAGGGTTTCGATTTACCAGTTTTAGATTTGTTTATTATCTGATTTGGTTTCTGTTTCAATAATTACTCATTTTATACCAATAATTCCGCTCCTTTATTTATGTCAATTCTATTTTATTTTACAAATGCTATTGCTGCTATATGGGGGAAAAAAAGTGTTATAAAATAACATACTTTGTTGGAAGGGAATGTAATTTATGTTTAACACAATATTAGGGTTTAGGTTTCTATGTACAAACTTTGTCAGCCTGAAAGGCTTCTTGTTCTTATTTGATTTTCATCAATATGGTTAATAATTACATAATTTTATGGCTCTTTAATCTCCACTATCCTTAATTACCATTATCAATAATATGGGTACTGCTATTTTAATTTAGATTGGTGATAAGATAATGGAAGTCCCTGGTTAATTTAAATATATAGGGGATTGCCAGTGAAGCATTTATATCATACTCATCCTCAGCACTAAATGGAAAGTTCAATCCAGTTTTTTAGCACAGTTTATGATGCATGTGTTAAAGTAGAAATATTTTTGTTCATTTAGACAGGTACAAAAAGATTATTTACCTTATGATTGCTTTTGAAAGTGAACTTATGCTTCAACATATTCTATGAAACTAGAGTTTGCATTGCTTTCATTTTAACTGCAGGCAAGTTTCACTTACTAGAATTTTCAAAGCATTCTTCTTATTGATGGTTTGTGAGAAGTACGATTTGTTGAATTCTCAACTTGTATCTGTAGAATTGTGTGAAAGTAATTTTTTCTTTCTTTGTGTCTGAAGGCAGTTTGCAAGTATCTTTCATCTATGTCTAGGCTGTTTAATTATCAGTGTTAAGTATTTAAGAGCTTGTTTTATTTTTTAGCAAGAGAAAAAAAGCTCGAGATATATATTGCATGAGAAGAACAACATGCTTTGTCCTCTTTTTGATAACGAAGTCTATTTATTTCATCCATGAAAGCCATTGACTTCCATTCTTAAATGAATAATCAAGTTATGTTGGCTTTTATTAGTGGGAGTTTTCAGAGGCCAACTGTTAATGGTGGACTGTGGAAGCATTTGTGCTTTTATTCTTGATCATGATGTAACTCATCTTTGTATTTCCATTTGCATATGAAGTTGGCAACTAAGATGTAGTGACTTGTGACTCCTCATCCTTGTGTTGTTTCGTAAATAATCCCACATTTGGTACTGCAAAAGTTGCTCAGAATAGCTAATCCCACGTGACCCCTTTACCTACATATGAGGGATTATTTTGTCCTAGGGGTGGGACAGTTAAACCGGGGATAACTCTTTTGCATGTGAATGACTAAAATGCCTTTGCCTGGCTTACACATTCGGGGGTATCTTATCTGCCTAATCCAAACCGAAATCAAACATAGCCGGTGTAAAGTGGTGACTGTGCTCCTTTTTTTGGCACCTTTCTAATATATTTACATGTCAAAAAAAAAAAGGGAAGAAGAAAGAGGAAGAAAGAAATGGGCTGGAGTCTTCAGTGATTTGTTTTTGGTGATGCATCTAGGAGCACAATAGGAGAATCTTTAATGGAGGTGTAGTTTTTATTTTGGAGTCGAAACATTTGATATTTAGCCCTTTTTTGGATTACTATTAGGAATCTCTCTCTCTCTCTCTCTCGATAAATACTATTAGGAATCTCTTTCTTTTGTTTCTTGATTGATTTGCCGGAAGAATTTAGCTTATGGGTTGATGTATAGTTTGGCCTTTTTCCCTCTTATGTAATTTTTGTCCGGGATTTCTCCTTGTGTCTCGTTCTGGATTTTATCTACCAGGAAGAGGAAAATTCTCCTTCATTATTCCCCCTTGAGATACAACATGAACAAAATAAAGTTGGTTGTCTTAAGGCTGGTCATGTTGAATTCTCAGACTATTTAATCTTGGATTAGAAAACTAAGGCTGTCATTGATTTAGTAGTACTAGAGGGCCAACATCAATCATTATATTCTCCCATGTGTTGGAGGGCTAACAAGAATTTGAACAAATGGAAATTGATTGGATGGGATTTTGGTGTGCTGAGAAGTTGATGTACAAATGCCTAGGATGACTAGCTCCAACCTTCAAAATCACAATTGAAGAAATAATACCTATTGGGAGCAAATATCAATCATTTTATTCCTCCTTTGTGTCTGCTTAGCAAAATCATAGAAGAAATAATAATACATATTGGGAGCAACTAGGATGGAAAGAACCCTCCTTGTGTGACTTGACTGCTTAGCAAAATCATAGAAGAAAAAATACATATGAAAGCAAGTCAAATCCAAACAAAGTATAAAGAAAAATCTTAGGCACAACATATCCAATTTTTTATAGGAAAATTTTTGACTTGAAGGATAGCTAAGGGACAAGCTTGAAAGAAAAAATCTTCCATTGTATGAAAATTGTGAGTTTTCAATCAACTTTGTTTCCATCTATTAAAAAACTGAAATCTCAAGTGGAAGCAGACACCTAATCTATTAAAAAACTGAGATCTCAAGTGGAAGCAGACACCCAATCTCTAGGGATTTTCATGGCTCGAGCAGTGGCCAACGATTTTGCAAAGTCTAAGGTGGTTTTAACTTGGATTTTGGATGGGATTGGTCTTCAAGTCATCTCATTTATAAATACTCGTTCCATCCCCAACTGTTTGTCAATTTTCAGCATTCATGCCTTTTAGTAGGGTCAATAAATAATGTATTTTTTTCCCTACAAATTGAAAGAAAGAATAAATAAAAAAACATAGATGATTTTTTTGGGATGTTTGGAATAGTTAAAATGGACTAGCAATTTCGTACGGGAGGAGAATTAAACTAGTTGTAATCAAAATAAATTTGTCAAATAAGAGAAGCATCCATATTAAAGCACTATCAATTGATTAATATGCGTTTTACATCACTTTAATACATTTCAAGTTTGTTTTGGTGATTTCCTAGTCAATGGTGGATTGCATTTAATTTGTGGTGAATTCATAGAGTATCATGGATGCTTGATACTCTACCAACCATTCAGGAACAAACATCACCGATTTCAAGTGGTATAAGAAACACGCTAACAAGTTTTAGGATTCAACACCTAAGGCACATGAATTGGGTTAGGGTTGGGTTGTTTCTATTTTTTTTTCCCCTTTCATTGTGAATTGGTTGGCTGCAGGGTCCTGTGGTTTTTGTCCGTTTTGATTTTCGACAGGAAGAAGAAAAAAAAAAAGAAAAAGGGAATCCTTTTGTGTGTCTAGTTGATTATTATATTGATTGCAGAATTGATTGGCATAAAGCAAATTCGTACTGGTTTAATTGAATAAAATGAACAATTCATCATCTCTGTCATGTTATGTTATCAATCCTAAGCAAATTCTTTTCCATTTTGAGGGCTAAATCTCCTCTAGACCTTATTCAAGTGCCAAACAACATTTTAAGTGTGAAGCATTAGCACTTTATCTGAATCACTAGATCTTTAGCATTGTCAAATTAATTTTTTATTTGAAATGTTGCTGCAATAGTCGTTTGACCAAAAGATGTGAAATAAAACCCTGTTTATAGATGAGGGCTCATTAGGGTCAGTGTTTTAAAAAGCCCTAGGCGCATCGAGGCGCCAGGGTCACCTAGAGCCTGAGCGCCGAGGCGCGCGCCTCACCAAAGCGAGGCGCAAGTTATAAAAGTTAAGCAAAATATTAATATAACACAATTTTCAACATAAAAAGTATTTAATATGTATATTATTAATTTTTTTAATAAGAAGAGAAGAGAAGAAGAAACAAAATAATTAATTTTTAATATATATATATATATTATTTTATTTATTTATTATATTTTTTACATAATGTGTTTTAATTAATTTTTTTTATTACTATGAATAAGTATGTATTATATTTTATATAAGTATATTATATATTATATAATAGATATTATAGGTATCATATAATATTATATATATATATGAATCAATTATATATTATATATTATATATTATATAATAGGTATCACTTTTTGCTCTCTTTTGACCACATTTGGTCATTTTATATTGAAGAGTTTTGAATCCCTATAGGCATGCCCACAAAAAAAAAAAAAAAAAAAAGATAAAGCCCATGAAGCCCGCGCCTCGAAAAAAAGCCCTCGCCTCAGCGCCTAAGCTGCGCCTCGCGTACTGCGCCTCGCCTCGACCTGTTTGAGGCGCAAGGCTGCGCCTCATTGCGCCTCGAGCTTAGGCGCCTAAGCGCGCTTTTTAAAACACTGCTCGGGAGAAACCAATGTAAGTTGTGGAAACTTACGGAACTAGCGCGGGACTTCCGGTTTGGAAACTAGGTCGGAAAAGGTACTTCTTTCACACTCAAGCTTGAGAATGGGCCTCGGCGGGCCGAAATCGTGTGACGCTCACGAGAAGGCCCGAGGAACACCTCGAACATCTCAGGAGGGACCAATTTGAGTTGTGAAAACCTAACGAACAGGCACGGGACTCCTGACTTGAAAACTAGGCCGGAAAATACACTTTTTCTAACACTTAAGCTTGGAAGTAGGCCATCGGGGGGCCAAAACCATGTAACAGTCGCAAGAAGGGCCGGGAACGCCTCAAACACCTCGGGAGTGACCAACGCGAGTTGTGAAAACTAACGAAACTAGCACGAGACCCCCGGTCTGAAAACTAAGTTGGAAAGAAACGCTTTTTCCGCACTTAAGCTTGGAAATAAGCCGTCAGGGGCCAAAATCGTCTAACAGTCACGAGAAGGCCCGCGGAACACGTCAAACGCCCCGGGAGGGACCAATTTAAGTTGTGAAAACTTACGGAACTAGCCTGGGACTCCCGGTTTGAAAACAATGTCCGAAACGGCACTTTTCTCGCACCTAAGCCTGAAAAATAGTCCATCGGGGGCCCAAAATCGTGTGACAGCCGAGGGAAGGTCCCGGGAACACCTCAAACACCTAGGGGAGGGACCAACGTGAGTCGTGGAAACTCACGGAACTCGCGTGGGACTCCCGGTTTGAAAACTGAGTCGAGAAATGCGCTTCCTAAACACTTGAGTTCGAAAATTGGCCATCAGGAGCCAAAAAACCCTGTAACGGTCCCGAGAAGTCCCCGTGGAACACCTCCAACACCTCGGGAGAAACCAATGTAGGTTGTGGAAACTTACGGAACTAGCGCGGGACTTCCGGTTTGGAAACTAGGTCGGAAAAGGTACTTCTTCCACACTCAAGCTTGAGAATGGGCCTCGGCGGGCCGAAATCGAGTGACGCTCACGAGAAGGCCTGGGGAACACCTCGAACATCTCAGGAGTGACCATTTTGAGTTGTGAAAACCTAACGAACAGGCACGGGACTCCCGACTTGAAAACTAGGCCGGAAAATACACTTTTTCTAACACTTAAGCTTGGAAGTAGGCCATCGGGGGGCCAAAACCATGTAACAGTCGCAAGAATGGCCGGGAAGGCCTCAAACACCTCGGGAGTGACCAACGCGAGTTGTGAAAACTTACGGAACAAGCACGGGACTCCCGGTCTGAAAGCTAAGTTGGAAAGAGACGTCTTTTCCGCACTTAAGCTTGGAAATAGGACACCCGGGGGGAACCAAACCGTGTAACAGTCACGAGAAGGACCGGGAAATGCCCCAAACACCTCGGGAGGGTCCAAGGCAAGTTGCGGAGACTTACGGAGCTGGCACGGGACTCTCGGTTTGAGAACAAGACCAAAAGATGCACTTTTTTCACACTTAAGCTCGAAAATAAGCCGTCGGGGGGCCAAAATCGTGTAACAGTCACGAGAAGGCCCGGGGAACACGTCAAACGCCCCGGGAGGGACCAATGTAAGTTGTGAAAACTTACGGAACTAGCACGGGACTCCCGGTTTGAAAACAATGTCCGAAACGGCACTTTTCTCGCACCTAAGCTTGAAAATAGTCCATCGGGGGGCCAAAATCGTGTGACAGCCAAGGGAGGGTCCCGTGAACACCTCAAACACCTAGGGAGGGACCAACGTGAGTCGTGGAAACTCACGGAACTCGCATGGGACTCCCGGTTCGAAAACTAAGTCAAGAAATGCGCTTCCTAAACACTTAAGTTCGAAAATAGGCCATCGGGGGCCAAAAATCTCAGAACGTCGAGAAGGCCCCGTGGAACACCTCCAACACCTCGGGAGAAACCAATGTAAGTTGTGGAAACTTACGGAACTAGCGCGGGACTTCCGGTTTGGAAACTAGGTCGGAAAAGGTACTTCTTTCACACTCAAGCTTGAAAATGGGTCTCGGCGGGCCGAAATCGTGTGACGCTCACGAGAAGGCCCGGGGAACACCTCGAACATCTCAGGAGGGACCAATTTGAGTTGTGAAAACCTAATGAACAGGCACGGGACTCCCGACTTGAAAACTAGGCCGGAAAATACACTTTTTCTAACACTTAAGCTTGGAAGTAGGCCATCGGGGGGCCAAAATCGTGTAACAGTCGCAAGAAGGGCCGGGAACGCCTCAAACACCTCGGGAGTGACCAACGCGAGTTGTGAAAACTTACGGAACTAGCACGGGACTCCCGGTCTGAAAACTAAGTTGGAAAGAGACGCTTTTTCCGCACTTAAGATTGGAAATAGGACACCCGGGTGGACCCAAACCGTGTAACAGTCACGAGAAGGACCAGGAAATGTCCCAAACACCTCGGGAGGGTCCAAGGCAAGTTGCGGAGACTTACGGAGCTGGCACGGGACTCTCGGTTTGAGAACTAGATCAAAAAATTCACTTTTTTCGCACTTAAGCTCGAAAATAAGCCGTCGGGGGCCAAAATCGTGTAACAGTCACGAGAATGCCCGGGAAACACGTCAAACGCCCCGGGAGGGACCAATGTAAGTTGTGAAAACTTACGGAACTAGCACCGGACTCCCGGTTTGAAAACAATGTCCGAAACAGCATTTTTCTCGCACCTAAGCTTGAAAATAGTCCATCGGGGGGCCAAAATCGTGTGACACTCAAGGAAGGGTCCCGGGAACACCTTAAACACCTAGGGAAGGACCAACGTGAGTCGTGGAAACTCATGGAACTCGCATGGGACTCCCGGTTCGAAAACTAAGTCAAGAAATGCGCTTTCTAAACACTTGAGTTCGAAAATAGGCCATCGGGGGCCAAAAAATCCTGTAACGGTCCCGAGAAGGCCCCGTGGAACACCTCTAACACCTCGGAAGCAACCAATGTAAGTTGTGAAAACTTACGGAACTAGCGCGGGACTTCCGGTTTGGAAACTAGGTCGGAAATGGTACTTCTTTCACACTCAAGCTTGAGACTGGGCCTCGGCGGGCCGACATCGTGTGACGCTCACGAGAAGGGCCGGGGAACACCTCGAACATCTCAGGAGGGACTAATTTGAGTTGTGAAAACCTAACGAACAAGCACGGGACTCCTGACTTGAAAACTAGGCCGAAAAATACACTTTTTTATAACACTTAAGCTTGGAAGTAGGCCATCGGGGGGCCAAAACCATGTAACAGTCGCAAGAAGGGCCGGGAACGCCTCAAACACCTCGGGAGTGACCAACGCGAGTTGTGAAAACTTACGGAACTAGCACGGGACTCCCGGTCTGAAAGCTAAGTTGGAAAGAGACGCTTTTTCCGCACTTAAGCATGGAAATAGGACACCCGGGGGGTCCCAAACCGTGTAACAGTCACGAGAAGGACCGGGAAATGCACCAAACACCTCGGGAGGGTCCAATGTAAGTTCATGAGACTTACGAGTCGCACGGACTCTCGGTTTGAGAACTAGATCAAAGATGCACTTTTTTCGCACTTAAGCTCGAAAATAAGCCGTCGGGGCCAAAATCGTGTAACGATCACGAAGGCCCGGAACACGCCAAACGCCTGAGGGACCAATGTAAGTTGTGAAAACTTACGGAACTAGCACGGGACTCCCGGTTTGAAAACAATGTCCGAAACGGCACTTTTCTCGCACCTAAGCTTGAAAATAGTCCATCGGGGGGCCAAAATCGTGTGACAGCCAAGGGAGGGTCCCGGGAACACCTCAAACACCTAGGGAGGGACCAACGTGAGTCGTGGAAACTCACGGAACTCGCATGGGACTCCCGGTTCGAAAACTAAGTCAAGAAATGCGCTTCCTAAACACTTGAGTTCGAAAATAGGCCATCGGGGGCCAAAAAATCCTGTAACGGTCCCGAGAAGGCCCCGTGGAACACCTCCAACACCTCGGGAGAAACCAATGTAAGTTGTGGAAACTTACGGAACTAGCGCGGGACTTCCGGTTGGGAAACTAGGTCGGAAAAGGTACTTTTTTCAGACTCACGCTTGAGAATGGGACTCGGGGGGCCGAAATCGTGCGACGCTCACGAGAAGGCCCGGGGAACACCTCGAACATCTCAGGAGGGACCAATTTGAGTTGTGAAAACCTAACGAACAGGCACGGGACTCCCGGCTTGAAAACTAGGCCGGAAAATACACTTTTTCTAACACTTAAGCTTGGAAGTAGGCCATCGGGGGGCCAAAACCATGTAACAGTCGCAAGAAGGGCCGGGAACGCCTCAAACACCTCGGGAGTGACCAACGCGAGTTGTGAAAACTTACGGAACTAGCACGGGACTCCCGGTCTGAAAACTAAGTTGGAAAGAGACGCTTTTTCCGCACTTAAGCTTGGAAATAGGACACCCGGGGGGACCCAAACCGTGTAACAGTCACGAGAAGGACCGGGAAATGCCCCAAACACCTCGGGAGGGTCCAAGGCAAGTTGCGGAGACTTACGGAGCTGGCATGGGACTCTCGGTTTGAGAACTAGATCAAAAAATGCACTTTTTTCGCACTTAAGCTCGAAAATAAGCCGTCGGGGGCCAAAATCGTGTAACAGTCACGAGAAGGCTCGCGGAACACGTCAAACGCTCCGGGAGGGACCAATGTAAGTTGTGAAAACTTACGGAACTAGCACAGGACTCCCGGTTTGAAAACAATGTCCGAAACGGCACTTTTCTTGCACCTAAGCATGAAAATAGTCCATCGGGGGGCCAAAAATCGTGTGACAGCCAAGGGAGGGTCCCGGGAACACCTCAAACACCTAGGGAGGCACCAACGTGAGTCGTGGAAACTCACGGAACTCGCATGGGACTCCCGGTTCAAAAACTAAGTCAAGAAATGCGCTTCCTAAACACTTGAGTTCGAAAATTGGCCATCGGGGGCCAAAAAATCCTGTAACGGTCCCGAGAAGGCCCCGTGGAACACCTCCAACACCTCGGGAGAAACCAATGTAAGTTGTGGAAACTTACGGAACTAGCGCGGGACTTCCGGTTTGGAAACTAGGTCGGAAAAGGTACTTCTTTCACACTCAAGCTTGAGAATGGGCCTCGGCGGGCCGAAATCGTGTGACGCTCACGAGAAAGCGCGTGGAATACCTCGAGCATCTCAGGAGAGACCAATTTGAGTTGTGAAAACCTAACGAACAGGCATGGGACTCCCGGACTTGAAAACTAGGCCGGAAAATAAACTTTTTCTAACACTTAAGCTTGGAAGTAGGCCATCGGGGGGCCAAAACCATGTAACAGTCGCAAGAAGGGCCGGGAACGCCTCAAACACCTCGGGAGTGACCAACGCGAGTTGTGAAAACTTACGGAACTAGCACGGGACTCCCGGTCTGAAAACTAAGTTGGAAAGAGACGCTTTTTCCGCACTTAAGATTGGAAATAGGACACCCGGGGGGACCCAAACTGTGTAACAGTCACGAGAAGGACCGGGAAATGCCCCAAACACCTCGGGAGGGTCCAAGGCAAGTTGCGGAGACTTACGTATCTGGCACGGGACTTTCGGTTTGAGAACTAGATCAAAAGATGCACTTTTTTTACACTTAAGCTCGAAAATAAGCCGTCGGGGGGCCAAAATCGTGTAACAGTCACGAGAAGGCCCGGAGAACACGTCAAACGCCCCGGGAGGTACCAATGTAAGTTGTGAAAACTTACAGAACTAGCACGGGAGTCCCGGTTTGAAAACAATGTCCGAAACGGCACTTTTCTCGCAACTAAGCTTGAAAATAGTCCATCGGGGGGCCAAAATCGTGTGACAACCAAAGGAGGGTCCCGGGAACACCTCAAACACCTAGGGAAGGACCAACGTGAGTCGTGGAAACTCACGGAACTCGCATGGGACTCCCGGTTCGAAAACTAAGTCAAGAAATGCGCTTCCTAAACACTTGAGTTCGAAAAGCGGCCATCGGGGACCAAAAAATCCTCTAACGGTCCAGAGAAGGCCCGTGGAACACCTTCAACACCTCGGGAGCAACCAATGTAAGTTGTGGAAACTTACGTAACTAGCGCGGGACTTCCGGTTTGGAAACTAGGTCGGAAAAGGTACTTCTTTCACACTCAAGCTTGAGAATGGGCCTCAGCGGGCCGAAATCGTGTGACGCTCACGAGATGGCCCGGGGAACACCTCGAACATCTCAGGAGGGACCAATTCGAGTCGTGAAAACCTAACGAACAGGCACGGGACTCCCGACTTGAAAACTAGGCCGGAAAATACACTTTTTCTAACACTTAAGTTTGGAAATAGGCCATTGGGGGGCCAAAACCATGTAACAGTCGCAATAAGGGCCGAGAACGCCTCAAACACCTCGGGAGTGACCAACGCGAGTTGTGAAAACTTACGGAACTAGCACGGGACTCCCGGTCTGAAAACTAAGTTGGAAAGAGATGCTTTTTCCGCACTTAAGCTTGGAAATGGGACACCGGGGGGACCCAAACCGTAATACCACGAGAAGGACCGGGAAATGCCCCAAACACCTCGGGAGGGTCCAAGGCAAGTTGCGGAGACTTTCGGAGCTGGCACGGGACTCTCGGTTTGAGAACTAGATCAAAAAATGCACTTTTTTCGCACTTAAGCTCGAAAATAAGCCGTCGGGGGCCAAAATCGTGTAACAGTCACGAGAAGGCCCGCGGAACACGAGAAACGCCCCGGGAGGGAACAATGTAAGTTGTGAAAACTTACGGAACTAGCACAGGACTCCCGGTTTGAAAACAATGTCCGAAACGGCACTTTTCTCGCACCTAAGCTTGAAAATTGTCCATCGGGGTGCCAAAAATCGTGTGACAGCCAAGGGAGGGTGCCGGGAACACGTCAAACACCTAGGGAGGGACCAACGTGAGTCGTGGAAACTCACGGAACTCGAATGGGACTCCTGGTTCGAAAACTAAGTCAAGAAATGCGCTTCCTAAACACTTGAGTTCGAAAATAGGCCATCGGGGCGCAAAAATCTATGCGGTCCTGAGAAGGCCCCGTCGAACACCTCCAACACCTCGGGAGAAACCAATGTAAGTTGTGGAAACTAACGGAACTAGCGCGAGACTTCCGATTTGGAAACTAGGTCGGAAAAGGTACTTCTTTCACACTCAAGCTTTAGAATGGGCCTCGGCGGGCCGAAATCGTGTGACGCTCACGAGAAGGCCCGGGAAACACCTCGAACATCTTAGGAGGGACCAATTTGAGTTGTGAAAACCTAACGAATAGGCACGGGACTCCCGACTTGAAAACTAGGCCGAAAAATACAATTTCTCTAACACTTAAGCTTGGAAGTAGGCCATCGGGGGTCCAAAACCATGTAACAGTCGCAAGAAGGGCCGAGAATGCCTCAAACACCTCGGGAGTGACCAACGCGAGTTGTGAAAACTTACGGAACTAGCACGGGACTCCCGGTTTGAAAACTAAGTTGGAAAGAGACACTTTTTCCGCGCTTAAGCTTGGAAATAGGACACCGAGAGGACCCAAACCGTGTAACAGTCACGAGAAGGACCGGGAAATGCCCCAAACACCTCGGGAGGGTCCAAGGCAAGTTGCGGAGACTTACGGAGTTAGCACGGGACTCTCGGTTTGAGAACTAAATCAAAAAATGCACTTTTTTCACACTTAAGCTCGAAAATAAGCCATCGGGGGCCAAAATCGTGTAACAGTCACGAGAAGGCCCGGGAAACACGTCAAACACCCCGGGAGGGACCAATGTAAGTTGTGAAAATTTACGGAACTAGCACGGGACTCCCGGTTTGAAACAATGTCCGAAACGGCACTTTTCTCGCACCTAAGCTTGAAAATAATCCATCGGGGGGCCAAAATCGTGTGGCAACCAAGGAAAGGTCCCGGGAACACCTCAAACACCTAGGGACGGACCAACGTGAGTCGTGGAAACTCACGGAACTCGCATGGGACTCCCGGTTTGAAAACTAAGTTAAGAAATGTACTTCCGAAACACTTCGAAAATAGGCCATCAGGGGCCAAAAAATCCTCTAACGGTCCCGAGAAGGCCCGTGGAACACCTCCAACACTTCGGGAGAAACCAATGTAAGTTGTGGAAACTTACGGAACTAGCGCGGGACATCCTGTTTGGAAACTAGGTCGGAAAAGGTCCTTTTTTCACACTTAAGGTTGAGAATAGGCCTGGGCGGGCCGAAATCGTGTAACAATCACGAGAAGGCCCGGGGAACAGATATTCCTACGGTTAACAGATATGAACCTAAAAATCATATTAAACACATAATAAGCATTGAAATTCACACAAAGCACTTAAATAACATTCAAAACCAATGATTAACAGGGTTGTCACAAGATCAATATTGCTTACCAACAACAAAATGTTGACTGGATTTTATAATTCAGAATGGAAAAAGTGGATAATCAAATTAAAGTCACACACAGCTCCATAAAAGACAACTTTGAGGGCAGAACTTAATTTATATGACACAAAATACAACAATTATTTCGTTGTGGTGATAAAAATACCTATACAAGAATAGTAAATATAAGTTGGATGCTAGAAGTGCACAAGGACCAAGCTTTCCTTCCACCACACGCCAAAGTCGCTTAAAAATTTTCACAGCAAAATGTTTACTAGATTTTATAAATCATAATGGGAAAATTGGATTACCAATTTAAATCACACAGCTCCATAAAAGACAGCTTTGAGGGCAAAAAGCTTAATTTGTATGACACAAAATACAACAATTATTTTGCTGTGGTGATAAAATACATATACAAGAATAAGTAAATATAAGTTAGACGCTAGTAGTGCACAAGGGCCAAACCTTCCTTCCCAACACCCCAGGTCAAATAAAAATTTCCACAGTGTGATAAGCAATATCATTTGTCAAGCGCTTGTGCCGGTTGTAATGCATCTCCAAGAAGACCTTTGAAGCCCTGTCAACTGTTTTACGCCATGTCTACATGAAAAGAAAAAATCAAAAAAAAAAAAAAAAAACTAATAATAGTAATCAATAAAATAAAGAAATAAATAGAGGCAATTCACAGTTAAACATTAAGTTGACATTGAACTGCTACAGTTCACAATAATTTAATGAATCTCAAGGTGTAAATAGAAACTATTCCAATAGTTGATGAAATCATGATGGTGATGGAGTGGCGGCAGTGATGGCGCATTACGCCCAATCCTGCTATCTGATGTAATGACAGTCACATGTTGGTGCAATCATCATGACAACGATAATGATACAAATCAAAAGAAAACGTGTACTTTCAAAATTTCAGTCTCTTTTAACTATAAGTAAAATGAATTTTACCTAACCAAAAAAGTAAAATGAATTTTCTGTCTGATTTCTAATCTCACCCTTCCCAAAACACTTGATGTAGTAGGTATGTGCTTTAGGTCTTATCAATTTTGATACTTTAGGATTAAAGTCTTGTGAGTGTATACAGCCTTCCGTTTGCATGCTGACCAACACCTAGGTTCAGTTTTTCCTAAAGGAAGTCTTTATTATTAACTCCATTCTTACATTGTGCTAATCTAACATGTATCGCCCTTAATACCAGCCATGCTTCGCCGTGGAAAAAATCATCGCAGCCACTCTATGGGAACATTTACTCTGGTGAAAGTTTCCTGCAGTTGAAATACAAAATGTCATGCTTTTTGGTAACTATACAGTGCCATTCCTAGGGAACAAAATCTACATATATCCCATGATCTACGTATATCCCAAATTTTAGTTAACTTGTATAAATCTTTCTTAGCCAGGTTTAAAATATAACCCTAATCAGTGTTTTAAAAGCTCGAGGCGCAATGAGGCGTGAGCCTTGCGCCTCAAACAAAGTCGAGGCGAGGCGCAAGACGAGGCGCAGCTTAGGCGCTGAGGCGAGGGCTTTTTTTCGAGGCGCGGGCTTCATGGGCTTTATCTTCTTTTTTTTTTTTTTTTTTTGTGGGCATGCCTATAGGGATTCAAAACTCTTCAATATAAAATGACCAAATGTGGTCAAAAGAGAGCAAAAAGTGATACCTATTATATAATATATAATATATAATATATAATTGATTCATATATATATATAATATTATATGATACCTATAATATCTATTATATAATATATAATATACTTATATAATATATAAAATATAATACATACTTATTCATAGTAATAAAAAAAATTAATTAAAACACATTATGTAAAAAATATAATAAATAAATAAAATAATATATATATATATTAAAAATTAATTATTTTGTTTCTTCTTCTCTTCTCTTCTTATTAAAAAAATTAATAATATACATATTAAATACTTTCTATGTTGAAAATTGTGTTATATTAATATTTTGCTTAACTTTTATAACTTGTGCCTCGCTTTGGCCAACGTGCTCTAGGTGACTTTGGCGCCTCGATGCGCTTAGGGCTTTTTAAAACACTGGGCCTTCTCGTGAGCGTCACACGATTTCGGCCCGCCGAGGCCCATTCTCAAGCTTGAGTGTGAAAGAAGTACCTTTTCTGACCTAGTTTCCAAACCGGAAGTCCCGCGCTAGTTCCGTAAGTTTCCACAACTTACATTGGTGTCTCCCGAGGTGTTGGAGGTGTTCCACGGGGCCTTCTCGGGACCGTTACAGGATTGTTTGGCCCCCGATGGCCTATTTTCGAACTCAAGTGTTTAGGAAGCGCATTTCTTGACTTAGTTTTCGAACCGCAAGTCCCATGCGAGTTCCGTGAGTTTCCACGACTCACGTTGGTCCCTCCCTAGGTGTTTGAGGTGTTCCTGGGACCCTCCCTTGGCTGTCACACGATTTTTGGCCCCCCGATGGACTATTTTCAAGCTTAGGTGCGAGAAAAGTGCCGTTTCGGACATTGTCTTCAAACCTGGAGTCCCGTGCTAGTTCCGTAAGTTTTCACAACTTACATTGGTCCGTCCCGGGGCGTTTGACATGTTCCCCGGGCCTTCTTGTGACTGTTATACGATTTTGGCCCCCCGACGGCTTATTTTCGAGCTTAAGTGTGAAAAAAGTGCATCTTTTGATCTAGTTCTCAAACCGAGAGTCCCGTGCCAGCTCCGTAAGTCTCCGCAACTTGCCTTGGACCCTCCCGAGGTGTTTGGGGCATTTCTCGATCCTTCTCGTGACTGTTACACGGTTTGGGTCCCCCCCGGGTGTCCTATTTCCAAGCTTAAGTGTGGAAAAAGCGTCTCTTTCCAACTTAGTTTTCAGACCGGGAGTCCCGTGCTAGTTCCGTAAGTTTTCACAACTCGCGTTGGTCACTCCCGAGGTGTTTGAGGCGTTCCCGGCCCTTCTTGCGACTGTTACATGGTTTTGGCCCCCCGATGGCCTGCTTCCAACCTTAAGTGTTAGAAAAATTGTATTTTCCGGTCTAGTTTTCAAGTCGGGAGTCCCGTGCCTGTTCGTTAGGTTTTCACAACTCAAATTGGTCCCTCCTGAGATGTTCGAGGTGTTCCCCGGGCCTTCTCGTGAGCGTCACACGATTTCAGCCCGCCGAGGCCCATTCTCAAGCTTGAGTGTGAAAAAAGTACCTTTTCCGACCTAGTTTCCAAACCGGAAGTCCCGCTAGTGCTATAAGTTTCCACAACTTACATTGGTTTCTCCCGAGGTGTTGGAGGTGTTCCACGGGCCTTCTCGGGACTGTTACAAGATTTTTTGGCCCTCAATGCCCTATTTTCGAACTTAAGTGTTTAGGAAGTGCGTTTCTTGACTTAGTTTTCAAACCGGGAGTCCTATGCGAGTTCCGTGAGTTTCCACGACTCACGTTGGTTCCTCCCTAGGTGTTTGAGGTGTTCCCGGGACCTTCACTTGACTGTCACACGATTTTGGGCCCCCGATGGACTATTCTCAAGCCTAGGTGCGAGAAAAGTGCCGTTGCGAACATTGTTTTCAAACCGGGAGTGCCGTGCTAGTTCCATAAGTTTTCACAACTTACATTGGTCCCTCTCGGGGTGTTTGACGTGTTTCCCGGGCCTTCTCGTGACTGTTACACTATTTTGGCCCCCGACGGTTTATTTTCAAGCTTAAGTGTGAAAAAAGTGCATTTTTTGATTTAGTTCTCAAACCGAGAGTCCCGTGCTAGCTCCGTAAGTTTCCGCAACTTGCCTTGGACCCTCCCGAGGTGTTTGGGGCGTTTCCCGGTCCTTCTCGTGACTGTTACACGGTTTTGGTCCCCCCGGTGTCCTATTTCCAAGCTTAAGTGCGGAAAAAGTGTATCTTTCCAACTTAGTTTTCAAACCGGGAGTCCCGTGCTAGTTCTGTTAGTTTTCACAACTCGCGTTGGTCACTCCCGAGGTGTTTGATGTGTTCCCGGCCCTTCTTGCTACTGTTACATGATTTTGGTCCCCCGATGGCCTACTTCCAAGCTTAAGTGTTAGAAAAAGTGTATTTTCCGGCCTAGTTTTCAAGTCGGGAGTCCCGTGCCTGTTCGTTAAGTTTTCACAAGTCAGATTGGTCCCTCCTGAGATGTTCGAGGTGTTCCCCGGGCCTTCTCGTGATTGTTACACGATTTCGGCCCGCCGAGGCCTATTTTCAAGCTTCAGTGTGAAAAATGTACCTTTTCCGACCTAGTTTCCAAACCGGAAGTCCCGCGCTAGTTCCATAAGTTTCTACAACTTACATTGGTTTCTCCCTAGGTGTTAGAGGTGTTACACGGGCCTTCTCGGCACTGTTACAAGATTTTTTGGCCCGCGATGGCCTATTTTCGAACTTAAGTGTTTAGGAAGTGCATTTCTTGACTTAGTTTTCAAACCGGGAGTCCCATGCGAGTTCCGTGAGTTTCCACGACTCACGTTGGTCCCTCCCTAGGTGTTTGAGGTGTTCCCCGGACCTTCTCTCGGCTGTCACACGATTTTGGCCCCCCGATGTACTATTTTCAAGCTTAGGTGCGAGAAAAGTGCTGTTTCAGACATAGTTTTCAAACCGGGAGTCCCGTGCTAGTTCCGTAAGTTTTCAAAACTTACATTGGTCCCTCCCGGGGTGTTTGACGTGTTCCCCCGGCTTTCTCGTGATTGTTACACGATTTTGGCCCCCCACGGCTTATTTTCGAGCTTAAATGTGAGAAAAGTGCATTTTTTGATTTAGTTCTCAAACCGTGAGTCCCGTGCTGGCTCCGTAAGTCTCCGCAACTTGACTTGGACCCTCCCAAGGTGTTTTTGCATTTCCCGGTCCTTTTCGTGACTGTTAGACGGTTTTGGCCCCCCCAGTGTCCTATTTCCAAGCTTAAGTGCGGAAAAAGTGTCTCTTTCCAACTTAGTTTTTAAACCGGGAGTCCCGTGCTAGTTCCGTAAGTTTTCACAACTCGCGTTGGTCACTCCCGAGGTGTTTGAGATGTTCCCGTCCCTTCTTGCGATTGTTACATGATTTTGGCCCCCCGATGACTTACTTCCAAGCTTAAGTGTTAGAAAAAGTGTATTTTCCGGCCTAGTTTTCAAATCGGGTGTCCCGTGCCTGTTCGTTAAGTTTTCACAACTCAAATTGGTCCCTCCTGAGATGTTCGAGGTGTTTGTCGGGCCTTCTCGTGATTGTTACACGATTTTGGCCCGCCAAGGCCTATTTTCAAGCTTGAGTGTGAAAAAAGTACCTTTTCCGACCTAGTTTCCAAATCGGAAGTCCCGCGCTAGTTCCATATGTTTCCACAGGTTACATTGGTTTCTCCCGAAGTGTTGGAGGTGTTCCACGGGCCTTCTCGGGACTGTTACTGAATTTTTTGGCCCCCGGTGGCCTATTTTCAAACTTAAGTGTTTAGGATGTGCATTTCTTGACTTAGTTTTTGTTAGATTTAATGTATAGATGTACAGAGAGGAAGAATATGTATATGAATGTTATATTGATATATTCAGTGTGTCTATTACAAAGAGAAATGAGCTTTCTTTATAGAGAGAAGAGACGCAAATAGAGCACCGAAAGCTAAAGCTAAAGCTACAAACATAATGATGTATACTACACTAACTTTACATCTGGCATATATTAACATTACAACTGGCATATACTAACAGTCCCCTCAAACTCAAGGAGGATAAACATTAACCAACTTGAGTTTGGAGAGAGAAACAAAACGTGAAAATAAAATGACAAATAAATAAAATATGATAGGAGACACTGTATGGTCGTGTCGGACCGTTGTAAGAAGACAGTTTATGGGGTCATGTCGGACCGTTGTAGAAGACAGTTTATGGGGTCATGTCGGACCGGTGTAGAAGACAGTTTACGGGGTCATGTCGGACCGTTGTAGAAGACAGTTTACGGGGTCATGTCGGACCGATGTAGCAGACACTGTATGGTCGTGTCAGACCGTTGTAGTAGAGGAGATATACATAGAGAGATATATCGCTTCCTCAAAAGTCGTGCCTTAAAAGGCGTGCCTAAACCATCAAAAGGCGTGCCATCAAAAGGTGTGCCCGACAGCCATCAAAAGGCGCGCCGGACATGCGGAGGTGCGCGATGCGCGTGTCGACCTTGGCTATTTAAACCAAGACGGAGGCTGAGGTTGAGGCATAACAAACCAGCTGAAGCCTCTTCGTTTATTTATTTATTTTTTTGATGGAATATTTGTGAAGAGAGAATGGGTTTCAGACAAGGGGAATGGGGATATCACATGGGTTTGGTGGTGTAAAAGGGATGAAAAGAAAAAATAAAGAAATAAAAGAAGAAAAGCAAAAAGGGTATGAAAAAGTGAGAGCATTTTGAGTTCACTTTCACTTTCCAGAGCACCTTCTCTACATCGGGGTGGAATTAGAGCAGGTGATGACTTAACCACCGATGTGTTTTGAATTGGTAAAATATAATAACAATAAAGTAGAGGTAGTGGGAAGAGCAACAGTGTGCAACGCACTGGTTGAAGAGTTTAAAAAATGGGGTAGTGGAAGGTTTAAACAGTGTGCAACCCACTTAGGTTTTGCTTCTCTTTTTTTTTTTTTTTTTTTTTTTTTGAATTGTTTATTGGTGATGAAAGAATGAACCAATAATCAAGGCACATCCAAGAGTAAAGCAGAGAGCAAATTTCTGAGGCATGAGCACCATGACAGGAAGGAATTTGGTGGATATCTCTCAGCCATGACATGAGCCCGGTCCAGGTAAGTCCAAAGTGGGGTTGAGCCGGAGATATGTCGTCCGAGGTGACAAGGAGTTGCCGGAGTCTGTTGATTGGAGGACCAAAGGTGCTGTTGCTCCGATTAAAGATCAAGGGATTGTGGGAGTTCTTTGGGCACACTAACGTTACACTGAGTGTGCGTGGTCGGTGCTGGTGGCTCGGTGCAGAGCGGAGTTCTGCTATGGAATTTGTGGCAACGGAGTGAAGGATGTGTAGAGGTCCGGTGGGTGGTCAAGGCGAGACTGCCGCCCGCCGGTGAAGCGGAATTACTAGGTTGTTAACCTAGCTTTGATACCATGTTAGTATATACCAGTTGTAATGTTAATATATGCCAGATGTAAAGTTAGTGTAGTATACATCATTATGTTTGTTGTAGCATCATTATGTTTGTAGCTTTAGCTTTAGCTTTCGGTGCTCCATTTGCTTCTCTTCTCTCTATAAAGAGAGCTCATTTCTCTTTGTAATAGACACACTGAATATATCAATATAACATTCATATACATATTCTTCCTCTCTGTACATCTATACATTAAATCTAACAGTTTTCAAACCGGGAGTCCCATGCGAGTTCCGTGAGTTTCCACATCTCACGTTGGTCTGTCCCTAGGTGTTTGAGGTGTTCCCCGGACCTTCTCTTCACTGTCACACGATTTTGGCCTCCCGATGTACTATTTTCAAGCTTAGGTGCGAGAAAAGTGCCGTTTTGGTCTTAGTTTTTTAACCGGGAGTCCCGTGCTAGTTCCGTAAGTTTTCACAATTTACATTGGTCCCTCCCGGGGCGTTTGACGTGTTACTGGGCCTTCTCGTAACTGTTACACGATTTTTGCCCCCGACGGCTTATTTTCGAGCTTAAGTGTGAAAAAGTGCACTTTTTGATCTAGTTCTCAAAACGAGAGTCCCGTGCGAGCTCCGTAAGTCTCCGCAACTTACCTTGGACCCTCCCGAGGTGTTTGGGGTATTTCCCGGTCCTTCTTATGACTGTTACACGGTTTGGGTCCCCCCGGTGTCCTATTTCCAAGCTTAAGTGCGGAAAAAGTGTCCCTTTCTAACTTAGGTTTCAAAGCGGGAGTCTCGTGCTAGTTCCGTAAGTTTTGACAACTCGCGTTGGTCACTCCCGAGGTGTTTGAGGCGTTCCCGGCCCTTCTTGCGACTGTTACATAATTTTGGCCCCCCGATGGCCTACTTCCAAGCTTAAGTGTTAGAAAAAGTGTATTTTCCGGCCTAGTTTTCAAGTCGGGAGTCCCGTGCCTGTTCGTTAAGTTTTCACAACTCAAATTGGTCCCTCCTGAGATGTTCGAGGTGTTCCCCGGGCCTTCTCGTGATTGTTACACGATTTCGGCCCGCCGAGGCCTATTCTCAAGCTTAAGTGTGAAAAAAGTAAATTTTCCGACCTAGTTTCCAGACCGAAAGTCCCGCGCTAGTGCCGTAAGTTTTCACAACTTACATTGGTTTCTCCCGAGGTGTTGGAGGTGTTCCACGAGCCTTCTCGGGACTATTACAGTATTTTGTGGCCCCCGATGGCCTGTTTTCAAACTTAAGTGTTTAGGAAGTGCATTTCTTGACTTAGTTTTCAAACCGGGAGTCTCATGCGAGTTCCGTGAGTTTCCCGACTCACGTTGGTCTCTCTCTAGGTGTTTAAGGTGTTCCCCAGACCTTCTCTTGACTGTCACACGATTTTGGCTCTCCGATGGACTATTTTCAAGCTTAAGTGCGAGAAAAGTGCCGTTTCGGACATTGTTTTCAAACCGGGAGTCCTGTGCTAGTTTCGTAAGTTTTCACAACTTACATTGGTCCCTCCCGGGGCGTTTGACGTGTTCCCCGGGCCTTCTCGTGACTGTTACACGATTTTGGCCCCCCGACGGCTTATTTTCGAGCTTAAGTGTGAAAAAAGTGCATCTTTTGATCTAGTTCTCAAACCGAGAGTCCGTGCGGCTTCAGAAGTCTCATAACTTGCCTTGGACCCTCCCGAGGTGTTTGGGGGATTTCCCGGTCCTTCTCGTGACTGTTACACGGTTTGGGTCCCCCCGGGTGTCCTATTTCCAAGCTTAAGTGCGGAAAAAGTGTCTCTTTCCAACTTAGTTTTGAAACCGGGAGTCCTGTGCTAGTTCCGTAAGTTTTCACAACTCGCGTTGGTCACTCCCGAGGTGTTTGAGGTGTTCCCGGCCCTTCTTGCGACTGTTACATGATTTTGGCCCCCCGATGGCCTACTTCCAAGCTTAAGTGTTTGAAGAGTGTATTTTCCAGCCTAGTGCAATATGCTCACCCTTGAAGCTCAACTTCGAAACCAGCAAGCTCTGAGCCGAAAACCAACTTTCAGAGCTCAAGTCACACTCCTAAGAACCTCAGCTCAAAGATAGTGGTGTGTCACTTTGTGTTGTAGTGCAAAAGCGCTAGATAAATGGACTTTAGAGCACTATTCAATGGCACTAATCATCAGTCTTCTCCATTGCCGAGACAAAATACCCTACATTCAACATTTATCTGGCTCCACTTCACCTCCACTTGTCTCCAGTTACACCTGCACTTTGGCACACCCATCTTTATGATTTCCATCACGAACACCGTCAATAAATAAATATTTATTTATCAAACTTTAAATCGGGAGTTGTTATATTTTCAGATCAGCTGGAGATGTTGAAGGCTTTCTATTGCTGTGAATTAGTGTTTTTTTCTTTTCTTTTTTCGTTTGCTTTAAAAAACAATTACTGTGTCAGGTGACAAAATAGAACCAGGTTGATTCAAAGTCCAAGCCATTTAATCACCAAGATTAAGCTATGGGTCATATTTTAGGTGACAGTAATTACATTTTCCTCCATATAATTTTCTAGTGTTGTTACTACTATGATTGATGATTGACAAGGTAAAATGAAACAAAAATTTTGTATGTTTTATCTTTTAATGCAGATGAGCTGCATGTCATCATCAGGACCAAGTGAACCTACAGAAATGTATCTGGTTGCCAATAGTACTACCAGTTCAACCTCTAACTAACCGGATGATACAAAAAAAGTGTAACAAATAACACAAAATAGTGTCAATTTACCTCATAATTTTCCATGCCGACCTAAATAGATGGATCCAATTTCCAAAACTTATGCAAATTCAGATAATAATCCATGCCCATTGCCAAGTCCAAATATGCACATTGCAGACTATCCAATTTCCAAAGCGGACCTAGTTGCAAAGGCTGGCAATTCTGCTACTAATCCATGGCCATTGCCAAGTCCAAAGACATTTGCAAATTCTGAACTCGTAAAAGCAACATCAACAGGGATAGCAGCAGCAACACCAGAAAATGTGAAGGCAAGTGATGCTAAGGGTAGTCAACTAGTTGCCAATTTCGGCCGAGGGAGCAGCAATGGCGCCCGTAGTGACAGCTTAGAGAGCTCCAGTGCAAACCTTAAGCCCCATACCGGTGGTGATGGTCGATGGGATGCCATTAACTTGGCTTCTTCCAAAGATTCCCCTCTTGGTCTTAGCCACTTTAGGCTCTTGAAGCGGCTCGGATATGGAGACATAGGAAGTGTCTATCTTGTTGAGCTCAGAGGAACCAACACCTACTTTGCCATGAAAGTCATGGACAAGGGGTCTCTTGCAAGCAGAAATAAGCTTCTACCTACTTTATATTCATATTTTGAGACTGAAAAGTTTTATTGCTTGGTCGTGGAATTCTGCAGTGGAGGTAATCTTTACACTCTTCGTCAAAAGCAACCAAACAAGTATTTCACTGAGGAAGCTGCTAGGTTAGTACATATCTGCCTTATTTGGTCTATATTTGCATTTCTTCATTATATGCCATTCAAAATTTCCCTTTATCTATTTATTATAGCAATGTCTGATTTTACCTGCGTATTGATTAATGATGTAACATATGCCATTTGTACTTTTAGCATTGCATTGCCATAAGTCTAGCCTACATAAAAAGATAAGGGGCTGAGACACTCTTGACTTTTCTATTTATGATTCTAAGTTATGTCAAGGGTTTTATATTTCATTTTTTACACATGCTGCTCTTGGTCGCTATTGATTATTATAAATATGCTTAGAAGGGTCTTTAAGGTTTAATCATTAGCGTTGTTGATACAGCTATTTACTTAACAAGAGTCATGTACTATTGATCTTATTTGTAAATAATATGGTCTTCAAGAAATATAAATTATAGTTCTTGAACTTGACTAAAGGTCTAATTTTTGTTTTAAACAAGTAGTATGTTACAATTCATTTGGAAAACTATGTGAGAAAAGAAGAAGAAAAAAATTGTGGTTTTTCACCTATGTGAGAAAAGAAAAGGAATGATTAATTTACTCTCTGTTTTTTTTTTTTTTTTTTTTTTTGGGGGGGGGGGGGGGGGGACAAGAAACAAAATGGTGTGATTTCTCACATATCTTGTTTGTCCATAAGCTGATCAAATGAGCCAAACCCAGAGTGTGAATTTGTAAGAGCCGATAAATGCAGAGCAAATTTATGCAACAAGCACTTATGGACTAAACAATGATTTCTCATATTTATGCAACATGTGAGAAACCACAATAATAGCAAAAAATGAAGTACAATATAAATAGGAAAACAACCAAAACCCTAAAAGCCTAATTACATATAATAGGACTAAACTGCCCTTAACGAAACCCTAAAGCCTAATTACAGATAATAGGACTAAACTACCCTTCATGCAACCCTAAAAGCCTAATTACAAATAACAAACTAAATTACCCTTAATGACTAAACTAAATAACAAGAACATGAACATGACATATTTCACATTAGCAAGTGTTACAGGGTCAATTTTCTAATTAAAATTTTTAGCTTACAATGGCATTAAGTTATAGCACTTAGTCTCAGCCAATTATCAATACACAGTCACACAATGAGTTAGAACAAGTAAGAGAGAAGGCAACACAAAATTACAAGAAATTCCCAACCTTTATTATTGCACCAACAATACAAAGGAATACCTATGGAAACTCTTACAATTACTTGATACCATTTCGAGTTCCATGGCCATGCCTTACTATGCTTACAATCAGTTACAACAATACAACCAACAATACAAGGAAAGCATGCCAAGTGGCATGGCAGTTTACATCCCCAACTGCCTAGGGACTTAGGAACAAATCTGGAGCTAACTGCTAATAACTGCTCCTTCTTCCAGCCTTAGTTCCTGATTTCCAGGCTTGCCTTATCTTTGCCACAACAAAAGTAACTGCTGTCAACAGACATGCATAACTGCTGATAACCCGCCATGTTGTCTGCCTCATTAAGCCAGCCACGAATTTGGTTGTCTTGGCCACCAGACCAAGTCTTGCCCACCAGACCAAATCTTGCCCACTGATTGTCTTCAACCTTTCAGTATGTTGCAGCCCACATTCAGGTTATATGAATGCCTTGCATCTGTGCAAATGCTACCCATACTTTGGCCAAGGGTTGTGTGCTGCTGCCCCAGCACTTTGTCATCTTTTCACCTTGTTGTCTTGGCATGCCACCATCATGCCGTGGCCTTGGTTGGACATGGGTGCAAGGTGTTGCCAATGTCAACCATGCAGCCTTCAAGTAGAAGGTGCTAATAGCAAGCCACTTCCTTTATTTATATGGTTGTAAGCCATCAAGGTTAGGGGGTCATTGATTGAGATAAAATTCAGAGAATGTTTATGAATTTGAAATTCTTCTAGTTTTTCCTTGTGTTTTCATTCATTCCATATGCTTCCCTACGTCACAACTCCATAGGATCATCACCACCACCTGTTGCAATTAAACCTCCCTTAGCCGGTTCATTGCCCAACCTCTATGGCTACCATCTCCATTGACAACACCATGGTCAATCTAAATGCAAGCCCATTGCTATTTGCTAACTACCCTCTTCTAGTTTCAACAATATAGTATAGATCTAATTTCTCTTCATTTTCACCATCTTGATTATAGCATAACAATACAATGATACAACCATCTATACAAAACAAAAATCCAAATAAATTCAAAGAAAAATAAATCATTGGTGCCATCATTGCTCCCTCCTTCCCTCTCCCCCATTTCAATAGTGCCACCTTTCCCTACCCTTATATCTATCTATGAACCCTAGCAGCCCACCAAATCATCACCCATTCACTACCTTTCATCACCACCGATGATACCATTGATGACTTCGTTTCTCTATTTGCCAACCTAATCGACCAACTCGGAATATGGGTTGTTCATTGCTTTGTACTTGAAGCAATGTTTTGTGTTCTAATAATTCATGAAAGAGATTATCACATTCCCTGCCATACCCATCACTGATCGTCAATCAGTTCCATTGTAGTTTAGATTGCAAAAATAGGGAGACAGCGGGAGGTTTGGGTATTGTGGACCTTGGTAAGTTTTGGTCATTGGGCCCTTGATCCAATGCAAGTTTCGAGGCGCCCCCTAGCATTTTGGTAATTTTGTTGTTGTTTCCATGTTGCTCTGATTTTTATACTTACATAGATGAGAGGCACCTCTTGTATTGTGTGTGAGAGTTGTAATTGTTGTCAGATCATAGTGAAACTGCAACGACCTCTGACGGAGGTGAACCATGTAAACCCTTGTATTCTTGCGTGTATGTGTGATTGTTTCGATACATATTATCTTTGTTGTTTGCTATTTTGTGTCTCATTGATCTTGGCTAGGGGTTGTCAAAATCCTAACAAGTAGCGGCGGAGGGCTATGACAGTGTTAGGATGGCAATGGGGGATTTGATCAACTGCATTACAAAGTGCGAGGACTGGGTGTGGCGACTGCGGGGAAATGACTGCGAGAGGTGGCTGCATTCTATGTCTTTATTGGCTGCAACATATTGTATAGGTGGTGGAGATGCTTATTGACGATGGCAGCATTGTGCGCCTTGCCAAGAGTTCTCTAAGGATTCATGTTCGTTGTCTTATGTGCTGGTTCAACTGGCCGAGAGAAGTGTGTAAGTGTAATGAGGTGATGGCAGCTCTGAGCGCCTTGCTGTGTTACAAGGAGGAAATCAGTTGTATTTTTTATTGTGTGTACATAATTCCTTTTTTTTTTTTTATATTTGCCTACCCCTACGGGCTGTGTAGGTGGGTTGTTTTGATGTTTAAGTTGTTGTATTTCTACCCACAAACTGGGTATGGTAATGGGCTTAGTAGGTGTCCTGTTAGGTTCATGGTTTTGTTGCTGTTGGTTCAGGTATCCTCCCCTACGGGTTGTGTAGGAAGGATCCCAGTAGGCCTGGCTCTTTGTTTTGTTGGTTTAGGCTGGCTGCTTATTTATTGTACAATTTCCTTATCTTTTTCGAATATGGCACTTGTACAATCAGTTGGCTTTTCCTCCCTTTCTTTCGGTTAGGGTTGTTCCTTTGTTTAGTGTGGCTTTGTTGTTGTTAGGTCCTGGGGAATGCCCCTTGTAATCGTGTAAATTCTTTGTCTTTATTTATTTCTTATTCACCCAAAAAAAAAAAAAAACTTTATAGTTTAGACTCTTGGAAATCACTAAGGAAAGTGTCATTATAGTTTATTATCAAGTTTGGATTTAGTCATTATCGCTCATTTTGGGCTTGATTAGTCATTATCGCTCTCTTTGAGTTTGACTAGTAATTATCGCTCATTTTGGGTTTGACTTAGAATTCATTATCGCTTGTAAATGAGTTTGACTATTCCTTTGTAATTTCCCCCTTAGAAAAAGGCTTGAAAAAGCTTATTTCTCGGGTTAAGTCAATGCTTGATACTCTTTATTGCTTTTGGACTTAGTCGAGATAATTATCACTTTCGGACAAAAAGGAATAAAAGATAAGGAATGGAAAGGTAATGTAAAAAGAGGCTAATAAAATTGGAGTTAAAGGAGATAAAAAAAGGTAATAAAATTGAATTGGGTTCAATCCGATGTTATATTGAACCTATTGCGTCTTGAATCATTACATACTTTTTAGTGATGTTTAGTGATTCAAGAAGCAATGTCTACCCCTTCCCTTGAGATAACTTCATGATAGGGAAGAGGTGTTGTCGGTCTTTCATTTTCTGTTATTGAGCTTTTGTCCTATCGGTTCATAGATCATCACACAAAAAATTTGCAATAATTGATACTTTGTGAACCGAATCTACTCCTCCTTTGATCATCTTCATGATAGGGAAGCAAAGAGGACAAACATCTCCTGAAAATACTCTGTTTTTACTCTGTTTTAATTCTGTGGCAGCAGGATATCCCTCAAAAGCAGTGCCCGGCCGGCCATAACTCTATCCGGCTGACCACTTTTCAAGGCCGGTCGGCCAACATTTTGTACAGGCAGTGGCATTTTTGTGGCAGAACTGAGCAGAACCTGAGGCCAAAATAGAAAAAATTTATGACTGTAAACAGAACAGATTCAGGTAACAAACAAAGAGGTTTCCGGGAGGATGTTCTCAATAGTGTACATGTGGCTCCTCGCCTCCAATTCTCATCCTTTAATTTAGCACTTTAATATTAGTATGTATAATTAATTAGTTAGCTTAATTCGAATTTGTAATAGCTAGTTAATGTAGTTAATTAATTCATTTGGTGTTTGTAATAATTAGTTTAAATTAGGGCATTCATTCGGACCCTCTTGTGCGAGGGCAAATTTGTAACACTTGTAATATTGTGTATGTCTTCCAACCCCTATTCTTTCTCCCTTTTATTTATTTGCTTACTATAGTTGCATGTAGTATCATATTTTTGGTTTCATATCATTACCATGCCTTGCACCCATTTTTGCGTACATTAGGATTTGGCTCATCATATTTGATAAACATCGATTATTTCTAGCTTGAATACATACGCTACTATATGCTTTGAATTGATCCATATGTCATGTTAAGGAGTCGAATTCGATAGTTGCATTTTGTATGTGTTGCATTAGTCACTTGCATATTAGAGCATGCTTTTCGAACTATCTTCTTCTATTTTGGCTTTCCTCAGTTGAGGGTTAGGTGAGCGTTTTTGCTTTAGCATATTACATGAGTGTTTGTGATGCCATATCAAGCATGTTACCATGAGGCTAAGTACTTATTTGATATACCTCTTTGAATGCCGGTGGATGAGGCTATTTCGCTTAAGTTAGGATGACTTGATTAATGTATATCTGAACTTACTTGTTCAAGTAGCACATTCAAAACTCTTTTCAAACAAACATCAAATCAAAGCATTCCAAAGTGGGTGAAATAATCTATACTTGTGTGCCTCACATAGTAAGTTAGCATTAATAATCAGAATAAGAGCATATAATGTATATAAAAATCACATCATCATTAGTAGAGGCCGATCTTTGATCGGGTGAGGGGGGTGCTCAATTCATGACCTTCCCCTCTCATATCTAAGTTCTCGAGCTAAGACACTTTGGTTATGATGGACAAATGGCCTTTGGCACGAGTCACGTGTTTCCTAAATTTTTCAAAAATGTTTAGGTGATGACTTTGTAATTTGGCAATGCAATCCATTTTTGACATCTGTGGTGATAAATGGATTTTCTAAGATTTGTTGGATTTGGACCCTCGTGAAACCAGATTCAGAACCACGGGAGTCCGAATTGTAGGACTATCGTATCTGAGGAGACTAAAGCCTTTTAAGGAGCATGAAAAGCAAGCTACACCATGGTATTGTTTCCTCCAGACAAGGGCCTATTAATCAATGAGCCATGGTATTGCTTTTCCCCAGGTGAGGGCCTCACTAATGGATGCCACAATTACAATTTAAAAAGGGATATTCATTCATAGATAACAAAATAGAATTCAGAATACCAATCTTGAACAATTTCCAAAATATATTTCGAACATAGCTTTTTAAAGACATTACTCACGGTGGATTAAATCAATATTAGGCCTCGGACATCCACCTACACAATACACATAACACAGATACACATTGAAGTACACGTTCGAAACAAATAATGTATCTTAATTTGATTCTCTTACGTGTGCTTCTAGCTTATCCCATGATTAAGGATGTTCAAGTGATGCAAAAGAATACCTAAAAGGGCATGAGGATGCAAATATGCACTTATAAGTGTTAGTTAAAATTTGCTAAAGCAAGGTATTAGCTTGAGCGCACATTTGGTAGCTCGAGCGATATGGCCTGTTTGCAAAAGTACTGGATGCTCAAAATGTGCGCTCGATGGTCGCTCAAGCCAAGTGTTGAACAAAGGTGAGTTCACTTGAGCGCACACTTGGTCGCTTGAGCCAACAGCCAAAAGTCTATAAAAGTATTGGATGCCTGCAATTTTCGCTCAAGCCAAGGATCCTTTGTTCGAGCGAACTGGGCGAATTCTGGGTTTTTCAAATTTTAGTTTGAAGTTCAAAAACACCTTTTTCTTGTTCATAGCTTGCATGGTTAGTCTCAAAAGCTTAGAAACACTTTATAAAGCATAAGTATATGGAAATTATAAAGTCAAGATTTCAAATCCCCTTTCAATTCTTCAAAACAAAGTTCAAAAGAGCATATTCTTGACATACATGTAGGAAACCCAACTCTTTTCTTTACAAAACATGTTTATATAAGATGTTCAGTATAAAACCATGGAGAGTCTCAAGAAATAACATGTGTAAGTCCCATGCATGTGAGAATTTGTAGAAAACTAAGTTTAAATATGGAAAATTATGCATGCATGTACACAATTCACTCAAACTCACTACATTCATGATGATTCTAACTTTTTTCTTTCAAATTCATGCAAATGGTCCTACAATTTGGTGAATTCATCTTCCTACATGGATTATTCTCATGAATTAAAGGTAAAGATCTTACCTAGAGCTTGAATTGAGGTTGAGTTAGCTAAATCTCTTCAAACTCTCTTGAATTCCCTTGAATTTCACTTCCAAGTGTTGAGCTCTCTCTCTCTCTCTAACTCAAAATTTCATCTCAAAAGCATTATTGAAATGAAAATAGGTGTGTATGTGTGTGTGGGGAGGGGGGGATTAGGCTTAACTAATCAAATGGGATTAAGACTAATCAATTGGGCTTAAGTTAATTAATTGTAATTAATTTATTCTAATTATTTTAATCCGAATCAAATTTTAATTAAACTTATCATATGGTTCAAAATATTCCAACTAGCTTATTGGATTAGTCAATTTCGATTTCTGAATTCGTTTGGGCTTTCAATTTCGAATTCTAAGTCGGTATTTACACAAATAATTCACAAACAAACAAATAAGCATCAATTAAGCACATAATCATGCAATTATGCTCAACAAAATAATATGTAAAAATAATACCGAGGTTGGGGTCGTCACAGTCTTCCCCCTTTAGGAAGTTTGGTCCTCCAAACTTGAGTTACCTCAATTCAGAAACAAATATGGGTACTTCCTCTTTTTCCCATGTTGCTTCATTTCCGTAATGTTCTGTCCACTCCACTTTCACCATTGGAATAGATTTGTTCCTTAGTTGCTTTACTTGTCGGTCAATGATCTTGTACTGGCTTTTCTTTGTATTTCATATCTTCATCTAAGGCTATTCGATGGTAGTCAATGACATGAAATGGATCTCTGTGATACCCACGGAGCATTGATACATGAAACACATTATGCATCTGTTCCATCCCTAGTGGTAAAGCAATACAATAAGCAACAGGGCCAAGTCTGTCTGAAATCTGAAATGGCCCAATGTAACGCGGAGTCAACTTCCCTTTGCTGCCAAACCTTGTTTGCCCTTTAATTGGTGTTACTCTAATGAACACATGATCGTCTACTTCATATTCTAAACCCCTTCTTCTTTGATTAGCATAGTTTTTTTGTTAGCTCTGGGCAGTCTTGAGCCTCTGTTGGATAATCTTTATCTTCTCGGTTGTTTCTTACACGAGCTCAGAGCTCTATTACCAACATCTGTCCAACAAATCGGAGATCTACATTTTTTTCCATACAATGCCTCATACAGTGCCATACCGATACTGGCATGAAAACTATTTTTATATGCAAATTCTACCAATGGCAAGTAAGTTTCCCAACTGCCTTGAAATTCAGGAACACATATACGAAGCATATGAAAACGTTTGAATAGTCCTTTCATTCTGTCCGTTGATTTGTGGATGAAAGGCAGTGTTGAATCTTAACTCTGTGCACATTGCCTGTTGCAAACTTTTTCAAAATCTAGAAACGAATTCAGGATCTCTATCCGAAATTATAGACACTGAAACTCCATGTAATCGAATAATTTCATCAATATAGATTGTAGCAAATCTATATGCATTGAAAGAAGTTTTCATAGTAAGGAAGTAAGCAGACTTTGTCAACGACCTCTAGACAGTGAACCTTGACTTGTGAGCCTCTTCTAAAATTCTTCTTTTCTACTCTGAAATTTCAATACTTGATTCTCAATCGTAAATTCCGATCTAGACTTGGTTTTGAACTCATCACAAATCTTTGAAAGAAATCATCATTACCTTGCTTCTGTTTGATCTCTTCTATGATTGTTGGTTGTGCTATAATTGCAGCTAATAGATAGTCTTGCTCATAAGGTACCACTTCCAATTTAAGCTTTTCAAATTCATGCAAAAGCTCCTTTTGAACTGTAAGCATACAAGCTAAATTCCCCACATTCTTTCTACTAAGTGCATCAACTATGGTATTATTAGCCTTACTTGGGTGATAATGAATTTGCAAGTTGTAGTCTTTGATCAATTCAAGCCACCTCCATCGTCGCATATTCAACTCTTTCTGTGTAAAGAAATATTTCAAACTCTTATGATATGTGTGTACTTTACATTTTGCCCATACAAATAGTGGCGCTAGATTTTCAATGCAAAGACAACAGTGGCAAGTTCTATATCATGTGTCATGTAATTCTTTTCATGTGGTTTCAACTATTGGGATGCATAAGCAATCACTTTGCCCTTCTGCATTAAAACACAACCCAACCCTCTATAAGAAGCATCACTAAATATTACAAATCCCTCAGTACCTGACGGTAGAATAAGGATTGAAGCAGTGGTCAGTCTTGCTTTCAACTCTTGGAATGCAGATTCCTTTTGGTCTGTCTACACAAATGGTTCTCCTTTTCAAATCCATTGTGTCAACGGCACAACAATCTTCGAAAAATCTTTGAAAAATGTCCGATAGTAACCTGCCAATCCCATAAAACTTCAAACCTCTGTTATGTTAGTCGGCGTAGGCCAATCTATAATCAATGAGCTATGGTATTGTTTCCCCAGGCAAAGGCCTATTAATCAATAGGTCATGGTATTGTTTCCCCCTAGACGAGGGCCTTACTAATGGATGCCACGATTACAATTTAAAAAGAGACATTCATTCATAGATAACAAAATAGAATTCACAATACCAATCTTGAGCAATTTCCAAAATATATTTCGAACATAGCTTTATAAAGACATTACTCACAGTGGGTTAATTCGATATTAGGCCTCAGACGTCCACTTATACAATACACATAACACAGATACACATTGAAGCACACCTTCGAAATAGATAACATATCTTAATTTGACTCTCTTACATGTGTTTCTATCGTATCCCATGATTAAGGATGTTCAAATGGTGCAAAGGAATGGCTAAAAGAGCATGAGGATGCAGATATGCACTTGTAAGTGTTCGTCAAAATTTGCTGAAACAGGGTATTTGCTTGAGCGAACATTTGGTCGCTCAAGCTGAATGACCTGTTAGCAAAAGTATTAGATGCTCAAAATGTGCGCTCGAGCCAAGTGCTGAACAAAAGCAAGTTCGGTCGAGCGCACACTTGGTCGTTCGAGCCAACAACCAAAAGTCTGTAAAAGTAGTGAATGGCTGTGACATTCGCTCGAGCCAAGGATCCTTCGCTCGAGCAAACTGGGCAAATTTTGGGTTTTTTAGATTTGAGTTTAAAGTTCAAAAACACCCTTTGCTTGTTCATAGCTTACATGAATAGTCTCAAAAGCTTAGAAACACTTTATAAAGCATGAGTATATGGAAATTATAAAGTCAAGATTCCAAATCCCCTTTCAATTCTTCAAAACAAAGTTCAAACCACCATGTTCTTGACATGCATGTAGGAAACCCAACTATCTTCTTTACAAAATATGTTTATATAAGATGTTGAGTATAAAACCATGGAGAGTCTGAAGAAATAACATGTGTAAGTCCCATGCATGTGAGAATTTGTAGAAAACTAAGTTCAAATAGGGAGAATTATGCATACATGTACACAATTCACTCAACTCACTACATTCATGGTGATTCTAACTTTTTTCTTTCAAATTCATGCAAATGGTCCTACAACTTGGTGAATTCATCTTCCTACATGGATTATTCTCATGAATTGGAGGTAAAGATCTTATCCAGAATTTGAATTGAGGTTGAGTTAGCTAAATCTCTTCAAACTCCCTTGAATTCCTTTGAATTCCTCTTCTCTATCTCTGCAAGTGTTGAGCTCTCTCTCTCTAACTCAAATTTTCAGCTCAAAAGCGTTGTTGAAATGAAGTCTGAAGCGCGATTAACATGTATATGTGTGTGTGTGGATTAGACTTAACTAATCAAATGGGATTAAGACTAATCAATTAGGCTTAAGTTAATCAATTGTAATTAATTTATTCTAATTATTTTGATCCGAATCAAATTTTAATTAAACTTACCATATGATTTTAAATATTTCAACTAGCCAATTGGATTAGTCAATTTCGGTTTCTGAATCCGATTGGGCCTTCAATTTCAAATTATAAGTCGATATTTAAACAAATAATTCACAAACAAATAGATAGTCATCAATTAAGCATATAATCATGCAATTATGCTCAACAAAATAATATGTAAAAATAATATAGATGTCAGGGTCATCACAGTCTATGAACAAAAGGAAAACTATTGTGGTGTAATGAGAAACCTCTTTAGGATTTTTGAAAATGTTGTAATTTAGGGTTAGTTTTGGTATAACAAAGGGTGTAATGAGAATTGAGAATTTCAAATTTTCCTCAATGGTTGAATGGAAAAATAGTTGTCAAGAGGCAAAATTGTTGTGTAAATAGAATTACCCGAAGGATTATAGGGTAGGACTGAATTAAGGTGCATAATCAGGGTTTCATTGGGCTGGTCCATACGGCGCTTTGCCCTGACTTTAATTGGGCTCCCTATTAGTGGACGGTGGGATTAGTCCTACAGATTAGTCGATCCATTAGGTTGGATACCGAGTTATTAAAAAAAAAAAAAAAATCAGGGTTTATGAAGATTGAACTAAACAGCTATCTAAATGTGGTGGTAAATTCCTCAAGTTGTTTAAAAAATCAAATTGACTAGAGAGTTTGGAGAGGTCTGGGGAGGTGATGCCATAAACTATCTGTATTTAGCTATGAGCAAAAACAAAAAGGTGTTTTCCCAAGAGGACCAATCTTGCAAACCTGTAAGAGAACTAAACTGATACATGCATTCCTCAATTGAATGCATCAACATGCAGTGAAAAGAACATACTCTTATTATCATTTAAGTAAACATACCTATGAAAGCAACATTATAATCATGTGTCTCATAATGTTCATTTTCTCAGTTGCCAAAGGTGTTTTCACAATATATATACACATATATATGGGTTTATTTAGTTGTATTATGTATTGTGGATACAGTATAGGCAAACTATCTCGATGATAGATAGTAATTTACTTATACATAGGCACAACCTATGCCATTTGGTCTGCTTATATCACGTTCAGTTGTTCAGAGTTTAGCTTGCTCTTGAAGTTGTTCCTGTTTGAAACGTCATAAACCGAAGTGTAAGTATTCAATTGAAAAAACAATGAAAACACAGTAGAAGCGAATAAAATGATCAGACTTCAAGGGTAGATATATTTCCAAAATCATACATTATTTTTAATTTTATTTTTATTTTTTGAACTGAGAGAAGTATACTACTACTAAGTTAAGAAATAGTTAACATAAACTAAAAATTTAAGAAAGATATCACAACTAGCATTTTCTTTTAGTATTCAATCTTGAAAAGAATTCACTTTCAACAAAATATAGATGTACTCAGGACTTTAGATTAGTGAAGAGTTTTTAGGATCATTTCCCAAAACTACCTATTTGTAGGACCAAATGCAATCTTGACATTGTTTTGGTTAATGTTGATCTATTTTAGGCCTAAAATGTTCATATCATTTGATGCAGGTAAGAGAAAAATTAAACTTAGTCCACAGTAATAAGATAAATAAAATTGTTCTTTGCTCCTTTTTCTCATGCTTGTTGGCTCTCCCAAATCATATTGAACAACATAGCTTCTACTCCTTAAGAAAGAAACTGACTATCTGTGACAGCCCAAAGAGCGCCATGTGCCACACTATATTAAGAATCATCCTTAAATATCCTAAGTCAAACTAACCATTTCAATATGTAGGCCTCATTTGGGAACATACTTTTTTAGTAACTTTTTGACTTTTTGGCTAAAATGTGATGTAAAAAATACTAGTATGTTTGGAATGACTTTTTGACTTTTTACGAAAAGATGTGCAAAAAAATAGAGAGAAAAGGGAATCTTTGACTTTTTGGTATGGGTTGTTGGCTTTTTGATTTTTTTAGTAACTTTTTGACTTTTTGGCTAAACCGGTCACTTCCCAAGCGAGGCTGTAGAATATTTGAAATAAAGTATAAAAGTAATTAGGTAGAAAGCTTTGAGGAAAGAATGTTAAAGAAGAAGGAACTTGGGAATGCTTGTGATTAATGAATAAACCTAAGACAATTTGGAAATAGAAATACGTTTCGATAAAATAACCCAAGAATAGAAATATTTATTATTGAGAGTTAGGGGACGCCTTGAGCTTAGATTTACAAATACTAGTATGTGCTTATGCACTAATTGAGAAACTTAAAGACGTTAGACTAATGTCCTTGCCGCTTTAATAATATATGTCATTTTGCTAATTGGGATTAATGTTAATTGAGTAGGATTAGTGAACCCTAATTGAGATTATTTAAGCTAAGTAAGATTAAGTTAAACCTTGATTAATGAGAAAACTAACCTTGATTAATTATAACTATGATTAATTAACTAAACTAAGTAAATGAGATTAGATAAATTGGTGAGGAAAACAAATAAATTATGCACACACCTCCCTTTTGCCCCACCTCACCGAATAAAAGCTTAGTCAAACCAAACAAATAAGGAGAGAAGAATTCTGCAGCCTAGAACCGACATGAAGAAGCTAGAGAAAAGGAGAAGGAAGGAGAAAAGGAGAGAAAGAAGAAGAAAAGGTGAAGACCTTCGAGAATTTCAACCAAAATCACCACTATTGATCATCCTAGAGGTAAAATGAAACCCTAAATCAATTAGCTGACCTATCAATCTTCTATTAGCTAACCTATCAATCTCCTAAGATTAAGAAGACACTACAATCAATTTGGGTTAATATGGAAGAAATGAAGAAAAGGAAGGAAAAAGAAATCAATAGCTTGAAGAATAAATTAGGTAATGAGAATTCTTGTTATATTGACCATGATTTTGATGCTCTAATTGCATATAAAGAAAAACCCTCGTGTTCTCTCATGAATTTCAAGAGTTTTGGCAAGGCTAAATTCATATTTTGGAACAAACAAGAAAAATGTTGAAAAAGAAAATAGGTTTTGAAGATTTGTTATGAAAATCATGTTTTGGTTCAATTTGAACCTTGAATTCTTGCATACAAATGTTTTTCCATGGATTTCCTATCATTAATTTATGTTTTGAGACTTAAAATATCATGATTTGAAGCTTTCGGTGGAAGAGAATAGAAGAAAACACCAAGAACACACACTAACCCATTTTGCTTGCTTGAAACTGCTCATGCGGATTTGAATTCCGCACAAGCAGATTGAATAGCTCAGTTGATGGTAGTCACTGCCTCAATAATCCACATGAGCGGATTTACAGGCTTAGCATATCCGCCAAAGCTGATTTTTCTGTTTCAGCCCAATTTCAAATGCGCATATCTTTCTCATCCGGACTTGGTTTTAAGTGATTCTTGAGTCTAAATTCAAGCCCCGGAAGTCTAGTTTCTAATGGTGTGTATACAAAATGATATGTTTAAATTAGTAAAGGCTGCTCACTTTCTTCCTAACCATTTCATGCTAATTCCTCTCCTAACTTAGTTCTCTTTCATTCCTTTATATTTCCTTAAACCTTAAACATCTAAACATGATAGGCTTGTTTGGTTTGTTTTTGAGAGAGTTGTTTTTGAAAAAAAATTTGGGGAGAGAGTTTAGAAATTTTTTTGGTTTGTTTGATTGTATATTTTGGGAGAGTTGTTTTTTTGGGAGTTCGGGATGATTTGATATTTTGGGAGAATTTGAGTAGATGTGTGTGAGAGAAAAAGTGATTGAGAAGGAGAGAGAAGAGAGAAAAAGTGATTGATTGATGTGTAAGAGAGAGAAAATGATTTTGAAAATTTTTTGAGAAAAACTCAAACCAAACAATTTTTTAGAAATTTTTTTCTAAAACTCATCTCCCAAATGCAAACCAAACATACTAATATTTTCCAATGCAAAGCATATAAAATTGTTGTAGGGTATCTAGGGCTTTTCAATATGCACATTTAGTACATGATTAACACTTGAATTTGAAGCTTAGAAAGATTAGGGAACATTAAGTTAAGTCCTAAACATTTAAGGCCCTTCAAAGTACGTCTTTGGCACATGCTTTGCACTAGATTAACATTTAGAAAACATTTGAGTTAGAACTAGAGATCCTTTAGAAAATGCTAAGCTAAACTATAATGCTTGAATTGATTTAAGAACTTGCAAGTTAAGATATTTCCAATGCCTTGTTTATAGTTTGTGTAGGTAAAGCTTTGGCGAAGGTAAAAACCTCATTGTTTGCAAGCCATCTGTGACTAGTAGTGTAGTGAAGTTATGTTTGTTAAAAACTATGATTCGAAAAGCAAACGCATGGTATGTTTAAGAAAGCTATAATATTGTTTTGCTATGAATGAACATCATATATTTTTGTATCATGTATTAAGATGACATCTTGAAACAAGTTTGTTATTGAGAATCATGCCAACAACCTCTAGCTAACCAAGCTTCTCTAGCCACCTATTGTGGATTCTTGACTCGAAATGCCTTGGAATGTTCATCGCTATGAATATGTTTGCAAGATAAGCATGTTTTGCCTCAACAAGTACTATTATGATCAAAATGAGTTTGTGCTTGGTTTTAATAAAGTTTATTTGTGTTCATTCATTTACTACTTTACTGTATTACTATTCACTGGACAATGACTCACCCGTCTCTCTTATATATATATGTAGGTGACAGAGTTCAATTATAAAGAGAAGTTGGTTAGAAGCTGATCTTACGTGCTTGTGCTGCTCTTGCAAAAGTTGCAACATACGTATTGTATTCTATTTCATTATTGAAGTCCTGTAATGATGTAAGACAACAATCCAAGAATGATGTATGCTTTCATTTCATATAAATATACACTGCTCAGAATGGATATTTTAAATGGACTCAATATAAACAAATAATGGCTTCCGCACTCTATTAAAGAACTTTTGCCCCAATTATATTAAGAGTCCAACTTGCTTTTGTTTAGCACACCTTTGGTAGTCAAGGACTACTGACCGATCACTACACCATCCTGCTTAGGACGAGTTAGGGTCGTGACACTATCCCTGCTACATCTTTTATCTTTTAAGTCACCACTACTTATAAAGGACCAAGTTAACGAAAATACAATGATTTGATAACTTCCACAAAAGATACGTATCGTATAAGATACATATCATTTTATGACTTCCAGATTTTGAGATGCCACACCACAAAGGCTTTGAACAGGAGGTAAAATTGTTCAATAAAAAAAAAAAAAATCAATGAACAATAAATTTCTGTTGCTGAACAAGTATTTAATATCTCATTGAGGGTGCCCTGTCTGTCTCCTAAGTTTTCTTCACAAATTGAGTAGCCTATTTTGAGATGATGCATTTTTAACATTGCATTATCTCTATCTAATTTTACATTTTCCAAAATTCCATCTAAAATTTCCAAGATTTATTACTGATTTCGTAGTTGTCTCTCAATAGTTTTGATATTGATATTCAATACCTTATTACATCTATTCCTGTATATGTAAAGATGTCCATACATTGGAACCTCAATATGGCGGTTGATAACAACACTTTCACCGGTTTGAAAGTTCAGTGTAAGCATTTCTACCCTGGTTCCAGTTTTTAACTTTGTAAAGGTCCTGCTGTATTTTATTTAAAAATATATAAAAACAGAAAACAGAAAACATTAAAAGAACTGAATTACTGACCTCAGTCACAAAAAGGGCATGGAATCCATAAGGAACTCTGTGAGGTAATTCAACCACCGCAACCGGATCAGCTGACATTGATTTGGCATCAATTACATTCACTGCTGATTTTCTGGGCATATTGAAACAGATTGTATTTACATCAGTGTGAATGCACTTCATATTCAGTTACAAGAAAAATCATACCCAAGAAAGGTTAACATTGAAGCACAATTGTTGTTTAACAACCAAAGTTAAATGATGGTTAATTTTTTAATGTTGGCCTATATACACAACTGTGAATTCTATACTTCAAATGGTTTCTCATACTTCTCTCTAAATTGAAATGGCATTCTAATTCTGTTCTGGGAGCCTTTATTTTTTATTTAATTTATTTTTTAAAGAAAAATTTTAAGACTAGTATACAGATAGAACAGAGTACAATACAACATGTTCAAATACAACATATCAAAAGAACCAACAGCAACCAAAAAGACAAAACAAACAAGATAAAGCCCATCAATCATCAACACACACATAACCGCCAACCACAGCAGCGAAACCCTGCAAAGAGATCAAAAGAACACATTCCGGAACAAGATTGAAACAACTAGATCAAAGAGCTCTGTGCCGAGGTGGCCGAAAAAGACTTGGGGTTACTGATACTATCTTCAATCCATGGCTGTCTCTTGCGCTTGCCTTGACCATGGCCATAGGGTTGAGGGAGTTCAACAACAGCTGCCATTTTGTCCAACCCCACATAGCGATATCTTGGGGCTTGGATTTGCTTAAAGTTCCCCAAACAAAAAAATCACAACCTGCTCAGAGACCTGTTCTAGCAGTGGCTCGTTACAAACACTTGCAACTGGGGAGTGCTATTTCGGCATGGGAATATCCTTTACATGCTGGGATAGTGATTCAATGACACTAGGGTGGGGTGCATCAGGCTGAACATCTGGATTATGGGCGTCTGATATGTTAAATTGTACATCCGTCAGGGAAATCTTGTGTTTGATCCTCAACAACCAACAAGCTTTGCCGATGTAAGAATTTAAATGAACCAGCAGTTGTAAGGTTGTGACGCAAGTTATGATCAATGAAAATGACATTCCTGGCCCAAAATCACGTCTTTCACTGGAGAGGCTTCGTGCAAGTAGCTTCACTCGTGGTACCCCCTCCTAATCCGCTAACATTGCCTTCAAACAGATCCTTGCTCCGAGATGGAACCTCGGTACCAGAATCAACTCCTTTGTCACAATTGACACAAAAAACTGATTGGAATTGAGAAGATATATCACAAAACAACACTACTATTCAAATAACTACTTGGAACCCATAGCATTGCCTGGCACTGCTCCGGTGAAGAGACATTCGTGACTAGATCTTCATCCATAAGATCTAAATCCCTATTTCAAGAGTCCACGCAACAGTTCCCCAATCAAAGAGGAAATCATCACAAAGGGTATCTTTGATTAGAGCGATGTCAAGAGAGTACAAACAAGAAAACATGTTATGTGGAGATGGACATTTCATATTGTCTTGATTTAGGTAGAAATGGGTTAGAGTGAGAAGCTCCTACATCTCTCTAGAAACTCTTTGTTTCTAGGGTTTCAACATCTCATTGAATACGATGTCTGGAGTTTATGCTTTGGATCCTGTCTCTAGGTTTGGTACTGAGTTAACAAATGAGGAGGGTTGTGATAAAATAGGTTTTGTGCAGAATAGGTTTGACTTATTGAGTGAAAGCATGATGGAGTTTTCAGGGGAAAGATTGTCGGGGATTGTTTGTGTTGAAAAAGGGCAAGTTGAAAATGTCCGAAGGGATCTACTCGTGGATCATGAGGTCATATCTAAAGATTCATCGGCTGATGCTCAAAAAGTAGTGGATCGCTTGGAAAAACTGAAAGGATCGGATCTCCGGCCATCCTCTTCGACTTTAATCACGGTAGCTCCGGAAATCGCTACTGTTCATCTCTTTGAGTCAACGCCGGCGACTCCTTCTAGGTGGTCCGATCTGGTAGAACAGGACTCTCAATCATGGTTTCTAGACCTTCCTGATAGTCTAAAGGTCACAAAAGCCCGAGGGATTGCGCGATCTGACTGCGCTAGGGTTAACACGGAAGGGAAATCGACTGTAGACTATGAACCTTGTCCATCTGAAATGGAGAAGGTTCCAGATCCCAACGTTCATGCTGGAAATCTGGGTGATTCTTTCCCGGACGAGTCTAAACAAAGTTCCCACATGGATCGTGGTGGTTACCAAGGCAGGGGAAGAGGAGCTCAATCCAACTTCAGGGGTGGTCGTGGCGGACGTGGTACGAATCACCAAGAACCCCGATCATGGGCCAATGTTGCGGGGGCTCCAGTTAGATCCGAGGTAAAACTCCAATATTTTCCTCCCAATGTATCTCAAGAAAAAATTGTTGTTGAAATGCCCTCTGTATCTCCTTTAGCAAAATGGGAAGCAAGCCTAGTTGGATACTTCATTGATAAACGTTTACCCTATTCTCTCATTAAGAATAGTGCTTTTAATATGTGGAAAAACAAAGGGCTTTTAGAGGTTCAGATGAATGACGATGGTTTTGTGTTCTTCATTTTTGAGAATAAGGACTGTTGCAGAAATGTGTTGGATGGTGGACCCTGGTATGTAGGCGGTTTTTTACTCATTTTGAAGTTATGGCACAAAATGATGAAGTTATCTAAGGAGGACAAGAATACTATCCCTGTTTGGGTAAAGTTCTATAATGTTCCTCTGGAATATTGGAATGGTGAAGGCCTGAGTAGAATTGCGAGTGCAGTGGGTATTCCTCTTTTCATGGACAGACTTACTTCTTCAGGGGATAGAATTTCCTTTGCTAGAGTCTGTGTTAATATCACAGCAAATTGCCCTTTTCCAGATAGTTTCTTCATTTCCAATGAGGGACAATCCGTCGAAATTAGAGTGGAGTATCAAGGGGTTCCGACCAGATGCACTCATTGTAATGTTTTTGGACATGAAACTACACTTTGTTTGTCAGCCCAAGTATCCAAGCTAATTGAACTTCGAAAGGGTACAGAGGAAACATGTGGTGAGGATGTTGGCTGGACCACAGTTAAAGATAAAGGTAAGAGAAAGGAAGGTGTGAATCCTGTCCCTGTTGATACTCCATCACAGTCCTCTACTTGTGATCCTACTCAACCTGTTGCTGATGTACACTCTGAAGTGATACCCCTATCTGCTGATGACACTGCAAGAAAAGCTACAGAACAAGTGGTAGCTTTCCAAATGGAGGTTTTGGATAGTGTGAATCCTGCAACTGTACAAGTTATCAAAGAAGTGGAGGAAAAAGGCACCAAAGGTGACAAATCTCCCCCTGCGTTCCTAAACCATAAGGATAAGATGACTGCTTCTGGAAGTGCAACAAAGAATAAATCTTCTGGCAAATCTGGTAGCCAGAAGAAAAGAGGAGGTAAATGATTTTCTCTTTTTTGGGGTCAGGTTGTGAATTTTTGTTTTACTCATGTCATTAAAACTTGCGGCTTGGAATGTTAAGAGGGTTCAATGACCCCTCTAAACATAAAGAGATCCTTGATTTTGTGTATAAAGAAGATATTAAAATCATGAGTATTTTGGAGACTAAGATAAAACCTGAAAATGAAAGTTAAATTTTTGGAAAATGCTTTAAAAATTGGAATCTTTTGTCTAATTCACAACCTGACCTAAATGCTAGGATGTGGACGTGTTGGGATCCTAATTTTTGTGATATCCTCTGTGTTAAAAAGTCAAATCAGTTTATGTTTTGCAAAATAACTGTACTTGATGGGGATTTTAGTTTTTTTGCTATCTTTGTTTATGCTGAAAATAAGCATGTCTTGAGAATGCCTTTGTTTTCTGATATCTGTACCATTGCCAAAAGTCATTCTAGCTTCCCTATGGTTTGCTTGGGTGATTTTAATGCTGTTAGATTTGCTCATGAGAAAATTGGGGGTAATTCCTGCTGGGATAATTCTAAAGAGAGTCTTAATGTTACAATCCTCGATTCTGACATGGATGACCTCTCCTACCAAGGGTGTCAATTTACCTGGGCTAATAAAAGAGGTGAGGGTGATTTTATAACTTCTAAGCTTGATAGAGTTTTGGTAAATGAGAAGTGGTTGGAGTCATATACCAACTCCTTTGCAAAATTTTTACCTTCTGGTATTTCTGACCATTCCCCTGCTCTTGTCACTCTTGATCCTAATCTGCCCAGCTCCAAAAAACCCTTTAAATTTTTCGATTTCTGGGCTGACCATGAGGATTTTTTACCTAAGGTTGAGGAGGTTTGGAGAAAATATATCAAGGGATCTCCTATGTTTCGGGTCTGTCAGAAGCTGAAAATGTTGAAGCCTATCTTGAAAGGTCTTAACAAAAGAGAGTTTAGTGACATCTCCATTAGAGTTGTCCATGCTAAATCCACCTTGGAGAATTCCCAAATCAAACTGGATAGGGACCCCTTGAACATGGACCTACAAGAGAAGGAGAGAACTGCCTATGCTAGGTTTGTGGCCCTTAGTAAAATTGAGGAGAGTTTGGCTCGTCAGAAGTCTAGAGTTCAATGGTTAAGTTTGGGTGACAGGAATTCTCAATTCTTCTTTAGAAATATCAAGGGTAATATCAATAGGGGGAGAATTAATAGCGTTGTACTTGATAATGGTGAAAGGATTTCTAAAAGTGAAGATGTGAATAATACTTTTGTTAATTATTTCACTAATCTTTTGGGGAAACCTTTCACTGATGACTACCAGGGTGTTGAGAGGATTGAGGGTCTTGTTACTAAAAAGGTAAATGTTGATCAGTACAATTCTCTGGCCAGAGAGGTTACTGATAAAGAAATCCAGGAGGCTTTTTGGGCTTTGAAAGCCAACAAAGCCCCTGGGCCTGATGGTTACTCTGCTGGTTTTTATAAAAAATCTTGGAGTGTGGTGGGTGGAGAGGTTGTTGGAGCCATTAAATCTTTCTTTAATTCTGGTGAGCTTCTCCATGAGCTTAATAGTACCACCATAGCTCTTATTCCTAAGGTTCCTAATGCTGAAAGAGTTGGTGAGTATAGGCCCATATCTTGCTGTAATACACTGTATAAGTGTATTTCCAAAATCATTGCTAAGAGGATTAAGCTTGTTTTACCTGACCTTATTGACCCTGTTCAGTCAGCTTTTGTCCAAGGGAAGAGAATCTCTGACAATATCTTCTTATCTCAAGAGATTATGAGAGGCTACCATAAAAGCTCTCCTACCCCTAAGTGCACCATGAAAGTGGACATCATGAAAGCGTATGATAATGTGAGATGGGATTTTATTCTTGATTCTCTTAAAGCTATGGGTTTTCCTCCTAATTTCATCCATTGGGTTAGGGCTTGTGTGACCAGCCCATCTTTTTCTATCTGTATAAATGGGAGCTTGAAAGGTTATTTTAAAGGTGCTAGAGGGCTTAGACAAGGGGATCCTTTATCCCCCTACCTTTTTGTTATTGGTATGGAGATTCTAGCCAAAATTTTAGCTAAGAAGTCTACTCATCCTGATTTCAAATTCCATTGGAAGTGTGATAAAACTAAGATTGTAAATCTTTGCTTTGCTGATGACCTGATGATTTTTTGCAAAGGTGATCTTTTCACTATTAGGGCCATTAAAGAGGGTCTTGATGAGTTCCAATGTCTCTCTGGGCTGTCTCCTAGCCCTAGCAAGAGTCAAATTTTCTTCTCTGGTTGTGAAAGAACTCTTAGAGAAGAGATCATTCAAATTGTCAACTTCAAAGAGGGATTTCTCCCAGTCAGATACTTGGGGGTTCCTCTGATTTCTACTAAGCTGAAATCTAGTGACTGTGCTCAACTTGTGGAGAGGATCACAAAAAGAATTAAAAGTTGGACCAACAAATGTCTTACATATGCTGGTAGAGCTCAATTAATCCAATCTGTGCTCTTCTCTCTGCAGGTTTACTGGTCTTCTTTGTTTATTCTTCCCAAAAAGATCATTAAAGCCATCGAAGCTCTTTTTAGATCTTTCCTGTGGTCTGGTTGTGATCTTAGGGCTCATGGGGCCAAAGTTTCCTGGGATTATATGTGTCATCCTAAGAATGAGGGGGGTTTGGGCTTCAAATCTTTAGAAATTTGGAATAAGGCTGCCATTGCCAAACACATGGTTTTTATTCTCTGGTGGTGAGCAGTCTATGTGGTGTCAATGGGTTAAATCTTACATTCTTAAGGGCAAGAGTTTCTGGAGAGTTAAAATGCCTAGTGACCCTTCTTGGGTCTGGAGGAAGATCCTCTCTCTTAGACCCATAATTTACCCTCTGATCAAATGTAGTGTTGGTAATGGGGCTAGTATCTCTCTTTGGTTTGATAACTGGCACCCCATTGGTTCTTTATGGGCTAAGTTCGGGGATCGTATTATTTATGATTCTGCCCTGGGTCTGGATGCTAAGGTCAAAGATATTGTGGATAATGATTGTTGGAAATGGCCTGTGATCTCCTCTTGGGAGATCAAAGAGTTGATTGAAAGCACCCCTCCCTCTTTCAATCCTAAGCCTGGTCCTGATTCTGTTAGCTGGCTCCCATCCTTGGATGGTCAGTTTTCTATCAGCTCAACCTGGAACTTTTTGAGGGGTACTGGTGTTAGAGTCCATTGGGCTGATCTTCTATAGGGGCCTCATAACATACCTAAAGCTAGTTTTGTTACCTGGATGGCTATTTTGGGTAGATTGAATACTGGGGATAGGTTAAATTTATTTGGCATTTCTCAATCTGCTGAGTGTGTTTTTTGTAAAGATCCTTGTGAGAGCCATAATCATCTTTTTTTCAATTGTCCTTTCTCATCTAAAATCTGGGCTAGCATTTTATCTAAGTTGGATGTCTCTTGGCCAATGGTACAGTGGCCTGATATTACCAAGCATATGGCATTGTCTGTTAGAGGGAAATCCATTAAAGCCATTATTATTAAGTTGGCTTTCACTTGCACTGTGTATCATATCTGGATTGCTAGAAATAATAGAGTGTTTAGAAAAGATAATGTTCCTGAGGAGATTGTTCTTAAAAGCATTGTGGATATGATAAGATTTCGTGTGATGTCTATGACTAACCTTGCTAGGCACTCTAATGATGGCTGGTTCTTGCATACATGGAGGATTCCTGCTTCCATTCTGAAGACTCCACGGATCCAGCTGAGTGTTGGGAGTTCAGCACAAGTGGGTTGAGTGTCAGTGAGCATAAATTGAGTGTTTTATCTCACTAGTTTGTTCATTTTGCAGGTTTATTTAGTGGGCTGATTTAGTGAGCTTTGAGTTAACCTAATTGAGTGTTGAGAGTTAGTGAGCAGAAATTTTCCTTCCTTATTCACTGGCCAAAATGTGTGCTATTTATAAAATTGTCATATTACTGTTAATCGTTTTCATTGCAGGTTGCTGGTTTCTTAAGGCTTGGAATAAGTGTTGTGAGGTCGGCTATTGTGGGTTGAGTGTGGAGAGGTTACAAATTGAGTGTGTGATATGTTTTGAAGATTATTTGCCCAATCATTTGGCAGATTATTTTCAAAAGCTTTTGCTTGAGTGGTGTGAGACTTTATATGGAGGGCCGAGTGATGCTAGTTCATATATTGTGTGTGTTTGCCATATTCTGGTTACTTTTTGGCCTCCTTTGTTGGAATCTTCTTTAATTGTTTGGTACTCATGTACATGTTATCTTTGGGCAGGTTCTACTGAAGCTTGGAAATTGGAAACAAGAGTTGATGGCTGCTCTATGCGCCTCAAGAGTGAAGAAAGTTTTTCTTTTATGTTAATTATTATATATTTGTGTAATGAAGTCTATTTTGGTAGTCCCTTTTTTTCCTATACCTACGGGTTGTGTAGGTTTTGTTTTTTTGTTAAATTTTGTCTTACTCCAGGTTTTGGTGCACGTGAAGTGTGGTCATGATCCCCATATTTTCGGTATGGGGCCCTTGAACACATTATTGTTCCAAAAATCAGTTTGGGTTGTTTTGTGATTTAAATATTAGTGCTAGTGGTCTGGTTTGTTAAGCCTGGCTGTTAGGCTTTTGTTTTTGCTCGTCGTTTCCCTTGGGTTGGCTTTTGTCTTGTTTAGTTTTGGTTAGGTCCTGGGGTATGCCCCTTGTAGCTGTGTATTCTTTTGTCTTTTTATTTTATGACTTACCCACCCAAAAAAGAGCAATAACTTTACCTTTACCTTCCTTTGATAATCGCCTCATAACCATCTTAGTGTTGAAAAGGAAGCCCTTATTCATGATAGTATCACTCCCAATATCACCAAGGAAGAAAACAGGAAAAACAGAGAAAAAACACAGCTAAAGACAAAGCCACACTCACAACAGCAAGAGAAAAAGACAACAAAGAACAGAGACCACAAACAAAACAAAACAAAACAAGACTCCTAGCAACTGAACAGTAGAACAACATAAATCACAAAAAACACAACAAAACGAGCCCTAAAATCGGAAACAACAACCCAAACTCCCTAAGATTGCTAGTCCACAAAAAGATGATAAAGTCTAGACGAGTTGCTAGGATTGAGATCGGGATAGGGCTTGGGAGAAAAGGAATTGGAGGAAAAAATGGCTGGGGAAAGGGTAGGGGAAGACCGGGTCAATGCTGGAGAAAAAAGCTGAAAGCATCTCAAAGCACAACCGGTCAATATATCTTATGTCAGCAACTCCCCCTCTCCTTGAGAGAGACATGAATCGATAAAAGAGAGTGCAATTCTGATTATCACCGGAGAGATTGCCGGAAATCGTCACAGCTGGGGCCAACCTTTTGATTTGTAATGGTTGCTGAGGGGAGCCTTTATTTACACCACACAAAAGCTCCTTAACCCATTTTCTACTTTCAAGATTTTTATTTTATCTTACACTAAACATAATTTCCATCTATACCCTCATCCCTAACATCCCAACTTCTCATTCCACCCCTTGTTTTTTCAAACCCTAAGTCTACCCTTCCATAACCACCACCTCACCCCTCCCCCCACTGCACCCATCACCCACAGGTGACTCTATCGCAACCGCAACCAACCCCCTCTAGCTTCCCCACCAATACAAACAACCCCCCTCCACAGCAACCCATTTCTCTTGTTAAATCACCAATTGTCCCAAAAGCATAAGCTATTAGGACATGGACTCAACAATATATATCAAACTATCAAACACCTTCCCTCGTGTGCAACCTCGTCTTGCATGTGGAGAGACAAACAAAGAACTAAATAGAAGGAAAAACAAATAACCAAACATAGAAGAAGAAACCAAACAGGGAGCAAGTACCAAATACCAAACGCCAATAGAGAGGATTGAACCCAAGACCTCTCTTAACCAGAGATCTGATACAATGCTAAGTCATCAATTGTCCCAAAAACTTAATGTGCTAAGAAATGAACCCAACAATGTATATCAAGCTACCTAATACCCCCAACACCCCTTTTGTCACGACCTAGTGCCCCTTTCACCGTGGGACCCCTCCTCCCGAGAGAGAGAAATCTAGGGTTTCAAAAGAAGAAGAAAAAGGATGAGGAAGAGTAGGAGGGAGACCTAGGAAGGGGTTGGCAGGGAAGGGTTGGGGGTGGTGTCGGTAGATGGAGGTGGTGGTGAAGAGGTGGGTGTTAAGGAAAATTCGGGTTTTCAGATTTTTAGGGTTTTGGTACTTTTCATAATTTTAGATAGGGATAAAATTTTAATAAAAAATTAAAAATTAAAAAAGAGTGGTTCTATTTGCACGCCACTGATTGTCTCACTGCACACCACTTTCTCAATTCACACTACACAGTTAGAATTTTTTTTTTTTTTTTTCTCAATCCACACCAATATTTTTCAAATAATGCTAAACTATTGTCATCTCCCTTCACAACCCTAACCCTAACCCTAACTCTAACCCTAACCCTAGCCACCACCCACAAGGGTTGCAAATGAACCGAGCTATTCACAAGTTGGCTTGGCTCGTTAAGGGCTCAACTCGGTTCAACTTGTTTAGTAAACAAGCCAAACTCGAACTCGAATATTATGCTCGTTTAGTAAACGAGACGAGTTCGAGTTCAAATAAGCTCAGCTCATTTATCTTTATTTAAATTATATAATAAATAAACCAAACCAAACCAAACCAAGCCAAGCCTTAAGTCCCATAAAATGAAGTCGGTTACATAAATCATTCTTTTCCACTCAACTCTATGGCCATTTGATTAGTCAAATTAAAAAGATTCATATTTCTATTTACTACACTCGCCCACATCAATCTAGGTCTGCCCTTTCCCTTAACATTTCCATCTACCGTCACTGTATCACATCTCTTCACTACTGCCTCTGTTGGCCTCCGTTGTATATGACCAAACCATCTCAATCTATTCTCTCTTAACTTATTTTCTATCGATGCTACTCTTGCCGCCATTCACGAATATACTCATTCCTAATTCTATCTTTTTTAGTCTTACCAAACATCCATCTCAACAACCTTATCTCAGCAACACTCATCTTATCTACATGTGGTTTCTTAGTTGCCGAACATTCCGTCCCATACAACATCGTTGGTCTAATAGCCGTTCTTTAAAACATTTCTTTTAGTCTAGTGTGTACTGAGATGCACTCCTACACTTAAGCCACCCTGCCTTAATTTTGTAGACCACATCCGCTCCAATCTCCCTTACCGTTGTGATAATCAATCCTAAATAACGAAAATGTTCACTCTTAGGTAATTCTTGATTCTCAATCTTCACTTTTTCTCTGCTTCCATTATTACTGTTACTAAAATTACACTCCATGTGCTCTATCTTTGTTCTACTTATCCTAAATCTTTTAGATTTAAATGGTTGTGTTTAGTTAGCCTCTCTAAATATATTTCCACCCCATGTTTTGCACATGGCATTTGTTTAAAGTTTTCAAAAATTAATTCCACACCCACTTTTGAAAACTCTGTCAAAGGCAGAAAAATTTGAACTAACCGGTCGTCCCACTGGACATCCAGCCGGTTGACCAGAACAGTGCATAATTTTTTTTTTCTTGCAATTGACACATGTTAATTTTTACATATTCAATAAAAAAAAATATTTTCCGAATTTTTTAAAATTTTTCATGAGTTTTGAATATAATTTTGAGTTGTGTGTTTAGTTATGGATTGTAAGTTTTTGTGTCAAATATCATGTGTCACATCAAAAATTCCCCACTCAATTCAAAACTCATTCACCAAACAAATTTTCCACACTCAAATCATAATTCCAAAACTCACAAACTCAAAATACAACTTTATTCTCAAATCATATTTAGAAAACTCTACCAAACGCAACCAATGTTTCTCTCCACATCTCTAACTTAGTGTTAACTCCTCTAGTCTCATCCATTAAAACGATATCATATGCAAAGAGCATACACCATGACACGTCATCCTGAATATTTCTCGCCAACGTATCCATAAACAAAGCAAAAAGAAAACAACTTAAGGTTGATCTTTGGTGTAACCCCACAGTAATTGAAAATTGACTTGTCTCTCTAGCAGGTGATCTAATAGTGGTCACCACACCTTCATACATGTCCTTAATCACATCAATGTACCCTTTTGTCACCATATTCTTTTCTAACACTCACCAAATTATATCCCAAGGCACTCTATCATATACTTTCTTAAGATCAATAAAAACCGTATGAATGTCACTTTTCTTTTCTCTATACTTTTCTATTACTCTGCTCAAAAGATAGATCGCTTCCATTGTTGACCTACCCAGCATAAATCCAAATTGATTCTCTGACACCTCTGTTATATCTCGCAATCAACGTTCCATCACTCTTCCCCACACTTTCATTTATGAAACATCAACTTGATTCCTCTATAGTTGTTGCAATTCTGGACATCACCTTTATTATTATAGATTGACACTAAAATACTCTTTCTCCATTTCTCTGTGATTTTCCTAGTCAACAAAATCTTTCTAAATAACCTAGTTAACCAAGCAACCCCCTTTTTATCCAAACATTTCCAAGCTTCAATAGGAATATCATCGAGTCCTAAAGCTTTACTCAATTTCATCTTCTTAAGTGCATTCTCCACTTCAAAGTTCCTAATCCTATGATAGAACCTGTAGTCTTGGTTTTCCTTATTACTGGCTACTTTTTAAAGCACTCTCTTTTCATCTTTACTATTGCTTGAACCTCCTCCCTCCACCACCAAGTTTCCTTAAAGTTGGGTCCCTTTCCTTTCGACTCTCCTCAGACTTCCCTTGAGATTCTCCTCATACAATGGCCATCGACTTCCACATAGTGTTAGCATCATCTTCCAAGAATTTATATAATAAATATATTATTTATATATTAAATTAATATATAAATAATAATAATAAAAATCTTATTGAGCCGAGCCAAGTCGAGCTCAAGTTTCATTAATATTAACGAGCCGAGCTGAGCTCAAGCCCAATTAGTTATCAAGTCAAGCTTGAGTTCAATAAACAAGCTCAATAAGTAAACGAGCCAAGCTCGAGCTCAGCAAAGCTCGGCTCGACACGGTTCATTTGCAACCCTAACACCCACCACTAGTGCCACCACCATCACCCATTTTCACTATTGCTACCTCGTCCTTTCCAACTCCGGTGACTCATTCCAATCACCCATACCCCTCCCTACCACCCCTAAAGCCTCCTCTGTCCACTATCCCTCTCCCCCGCCATCACCCCTACCCTTCTCTCTCTCTCTCTCTCTCTCTCTCTCTCTATTACGATCACAATCTATTCTCTCATGATCCATCGTGATTTGCAGCCATCCATTGTTGGAAGTGGTTTCGGGGAGGTGGGTTGCCGAGTTGGTAACTACACTAGTACTGGAAAGGGTGGTGGCAACAGGGTTGGAAGAAAGCAGTGGCAAGAGCAAAAAATAAGGTGGTTGATGACGGTGGCGGTGGTGATGGCTAGTGTTGCTGGTGGTTACTGGTGGCGTGGTATGCTGTGTGGTGAGAGATTGAATTTTGGGTTTTGTCCAAATTTGTAATTTACGTAAGGGATAATGGTAATTAAAACGAATTGGTCAATGTTGTGAACTAAGAGCAATGTTTTGAAAACCGGACTAAACTGGCAGGTTCAAATGGTTGAACCCTTGACCGCTCTAAGGTCAAGTCCGTATTAACTCCAAAAACTATTTTGTGTTGAAAACTGGCTTATTTTCATTAAACCGGTCAAAACCGCTAATCTAGCAAACCTGTTCAAACCAAAACCGGTTCAACTAAATTGGTTGAGCAACCATTTTGCCAAAAGCCAAACAAATTTTCAAATCTAAGTTGCTTGGGAGAGAGGAACACAGAACCACATGAAAGTAGTATGCCAATATAACCAGTATGACACCTTCAACTTTTGTTTATATACTATACAAGTAAATGTAACTTAATTCTTATATTATTATTAAGTAATTTTTAATATATTTATAAAATAATTATGATGTCACAGTTCGATTCTGTTTTGACTTGACAATTGAACCAGTGACCTGTCCACCCAATCCCTTTTTCTATTCGCTCACCAATCCAATTTTTAAAACCTTGACTGAAAGGAAAGGTGGTGTGTAAATAGAATTTCCCTTTCAAACATTATGGGCATAAGATTTTTTGTTGTGTTAGCCTTGTTTGGGAACATGATATTTTAGTAACTTTTTTACTTTTTGGCTAAAATATGAGGTAAAAAAAACTAGTATGTTTAGAATGACTATGGTTTTTTACGAAAAGATGTGGAAAAAGTAGAGAGAAAAGGGAATATTTGACTTTTTGGTATAGGTTATGGCTTTTTGATTTTTTTGGTAACTTTTTTACTTTTTAGGCTAAAACGCTCGCATGCCAAATGAGGTAAAATTAAAAAGACCAGGATCATCAAAATTTTATTGGTGGCAAAATTCACAACTCCTGATTTTAAAGAAGAGAAAGGACCAAACAGGCTTCAGAAGTAAAATATTTTGCTTCTAAGAGGAATTACATAGGTTAGAAGTCAAGGGGAATTTACATGACAGATCCACTTTTATTAAGGATAGCAAGTATAGATAAGAAGTCTACTGCTGCTACGCATAGAAAGTCCACACTAAAAATAACTATAAAATTTTACCAAACAGAAAAATGATAGAGGGAAGTAACCAAACAGAAAATATGGAAAGTCTATTTTTTGAATGGCCTCAAAGCAAAAAACGAAGTGCAAATTTACGTGCAAACACCAGGGTACACTCGATCTTGATTTAATGAAGCTGGTTTTTTGCTTTACTAAGTTAGTGCATTGAAGCCATGTATCATACATATTAATCACATATAGAGAGATGGATAGCTTAAGGGTCATTGGATTTACGATGACAGACAAATCAACTCAAATCAATCCTATCAATACAAGTCTGTAGGAGGGTTTTACACAGATCTGGTTTCAAAAACATCACAGAGCTAGAAAAACTCTTTAAACTACTTGTCCACTTCTTGCATACAAATAAAAAACTTAGTCGACTAAGATTAGTAAAGGACCTAAAGAATCCAAATTGCAGATAGGCATGAATGCAATTTAAAATTCTTACAGATTGTAATTTGTGACTTGATTCAATATCGACAATGAATAATAATTCCCAATCAAACAACCATAGATCTAATGCACTTATGAGAGAATTGAATTAGATCTACTATCAAGCAACACGAACGGACAAACGATTTTACATGGAAAAAACCACAATTGGACTCTTCTAATTGTAATAAAAAAACACAGACCAATGGCCACCAAAGCAATCCCCTAAGAAGAACAAGAATTACACAAGGAATTCATACAATCACCTAACGAATCCACACCCAATTGCGTCAAATTCCTCGCACCTCTTCTAGAACTCTTCTAAAACCATCTTCACCTCAGAATTGCTTCACCAAATGTTGAATCCGCAATGCCAATGTCAAATCCACGACAATGAGCCACTCTGGAATCCATCGAAGTTTCCAAGCTCATGTTCTCCCAAAATCCACCAATGAACATCTCTAGAAAAGTGTAATTGAAGAAGAAACCCCTTGATGATCTTCAATATAAAGCATGTTCATCCGTTGATCACTCTCAATTCATCAAGGTACACATGTAGATCTCACTAGAAACATCTCTTCTTTTTGCACTAGGGATAAATATCTAAGAGTCTCACCTTAGATCTGATCTAAAAACGCACTTTCACGTGACTGTAATTGACTCAGACCGCTCGAGCGCAAATTTGGTTGCTCGAGAAACTTTATGATGTTGTAGGATTTGTCTGTGAGGCTTTGAGAAGCTGCAAGCATGTCTTGGCCTTTCGAGTTCATATATCTCTGCTTGAGCACAAACTAGGCTGGATTCTCATCTAAAGCATTGTCAATCTCACAAAAACAAAAGAACAAATGTGATTACAATTGAATGGAGTTTTATCCAATGGAATAGCCGACTACAAAAGGCCTAACAATCTCCCCCTATGAAGCATGGGTACGAATACGAGTATTGGTACTGGTACGATACGGGTATGTCGATACAGTAAAATCTAAAAAAAGTAGGGTATGGGTATGACTTGGTATGTTTGTAAAAAAATATTTATTTTTAATTTAGAGTAACGCAAAAATTGATTAAATGGTTTAATTTGTTAAGATCCAACCTACAATTAACATGTAATACCAAAAGTAAAGGTATTAACCAAAATTAAACGTCAATACATTAAATAACTTGCAAACCATAGCTTAATTTTAAAATCATGCAAAGCATAAAACTAAAAATAAAATAAAATAAGTCTAGCGAAAGGAATTTTATCTCTGTAGTAGAAGCAAATATTATTTCAACTGAGGTACGATATGGCTTGGGTATATATTAAGTACGTCTAGGTACACCAAAAATTAAGAAGAAAAAATTTGGGTAGGTGTTTCATGTACCCGGTACGTATGCAGAAGTACCATATGCCAGTAAGTACCTAATATGGGTACATGTTTTTCGAAGTACCCATGCTTCATAGATCTCCCCCTTTGGCAATTTTGTGACAGGACACACTTAAACAATGAATTCGTAATCCCAACCCAACCATAAGCAAGGGAATAGACAATGGAATACCCAACATTAGCCCGCGATAAATGAACATCACAAATCAACCTGCAAAACAACTTGCGTCAATCTCCCCTTCAACAACTAATATAGCATGCCAACACTCAACAAACTCTCCCTCAACAATTAACCCAAGAAATCTCCTTAAATCATAAACAATAACTTGCTCCAAATACCAAAGATTTTTGCAAAAAAATATTGACAATAGCAATATGATGGAGCAAACAAGGAGTTCCAGATTAGTACTTCAATACACACAAGAACATCCAAGAAACACAATTACTTGAAAACATGATGTGTGCAATCTCTAGATGATTTCCCATGAATGAATGTAATACAACATATGAATAACATAGATCTCATGAAGAAAGTGTGTTTGTGTCTCTTGGAGTTCGACAAACACTAGAGTCAAATCCTAGTAGTGATCAAATGGCTGGACCTCCTACAAATAATTTGCATGTCACTGGGGACGTCAAACCACTAGAGATAAGGTGGTGTTTGTTGACAAAATCGTAAGTGCTCCCCTTAAAAAACAAAATGTTCTTTGAATTTCTTTTCTTGCACTATCATCAGTGGCTTTCACGCTCAAGAGCATGGAAGCCAAACCTAGCGAAGAATGAAATGAAACAAGAATTGGTGACTAACTCTGAGGCAGCTCTTTCCTCAAGCCATGTGTAACAAACATGGATGGGGAAGCAATGATAGTGCAAAAGTGAGGAGGGAGTCGGAGGGGGGGAGTCCAGTATTTTCTAATCCAAGAATGTTTTCGAAACGACACATGCTAATCAATGCACACACAATATCCACAGATATCGCTCACATATTTTCAAGTAATGTAATCAATTCTGACATGCATCAAAGACTCAAAAATTTTAAGCTCGCAAAACCATACTTTGAAAATCTTTTTGGATTTTTGATAGGCAAGGTAAAATAAGAAAAAGCAACTAAGCACAAAAATAAAATCAAAAATTTTTAAAAAAAAGAAAAAGAAAAGAAACAAAGATAGAGCGACCCACTCTGATACCAATTGAAAAATCTAAAATTCTCCGAGATTGTAATTTGGAACTATGATTCAATATCGATAATGAATAATAATTCCCAATCAAACAATCATAGATGTAATGCAACTATGAGATAATTGAATTAGATCTACTATCAAGCAATAATAATGGACACAAACAACTTTAAGTGGAAAAAACATAATTGGACTCTTTTAGTTGTGATAAAAAACCACGGACCAACGACCACCAAAGCAATCCACCAAGAAGAATAAGAATTACACAAGGAATTCATACAATCATCTAGTGAATCCACACCCAATTACCTCAAATTCCTCGTACCTCTTCTAACATCATCTTCACTATGGAATCGCTTCTCCAAATGTTGAATCCACAGCGCCAATGTCGAATCCACGACGATGAGCCACTTCAGAATCCACCGAAGCTTCTAAGCGCAAGTTCTCCAGAATCCACGGATGAACATCCCTTTAGAAAAGTGTAATTGAAGTAGAAACACCTTGATGATCTTCAATATAAAGCATGTTGATCCATTGATCACTCTCAAAACATCACAGGTACACATGTATATCTCACTAGAAAACTCTCGTGTTTTTCGCACACCGGGAATGAATATCATGAGAGTTTCACCTCACGCTCCGTTTGTTTGGGCGGAAAACATTTTCAAATGGAAAACATTTTTCAATGTTTGGTGGTGGTCGTAGTGAAACGAAGGTGGAGGTAGAGGTGGAGGTGCAGGCGGTAGTGGGGTGGCAGCGGCGGTGGTGATAGCAACAGTGATGGTGATAGTGGCCATGGTGATGGTGGTGTTGTAGTAGAGACGAGAGTCGCGATGGTAGTGTGGTGATATTGGTAAGACTGTAGTCTAGAAAACGTTTTCCGCCTTTTAAAAGTGGAAAACATTCTCTGCCTATATAGGCTTGTTTTTTATTGACTATGAAAAATGTTTTTTGTTGACTTTCGTTTTACAGTGTACCAAACACTAGAAAACACAGAAATTTTTTGTCCAAAAAATGTTTTTCGCCCAAACAAACAGAGTGTTAGATCTGATTAAAAAACGCACTTTCAAGTGACTGTAATCGACTCAGACTGCTCGAGCGTAACTTTATGTGCTTGAGTGCACATTTCTCCTCTAGAAGCCCAAATATCTCTGTTCAAGCACAAATTGGGCTGGATTTACGTCTAAAACATTCTCAATCTCACAAAAGCAAAATAACAAATGCGATTACAATTGAATGGAGTTTTGTCCAACAAGATTGCCAACTACAAAAGGCCTAACAAATATTTACTTCAACAAGTTAAATGAAAAATCTTCTGAGAAAAAACATTACGAATCTAATAAAGATGTCCGCTGGCACAAACAACAAAGTCATTGGTAGATGCAAAATAGAGTAAAATTAATGTTTACGTGAAATAGAAGTGATGCCACCTTAAACCTACCTACCACTACTTGTATAAAAATGAAAAGGATGTAATCAACTCAAAATCATAGCAAGGGTCCTAGTCAAGTGGTTTCATGTTCTTCACAAGCCTACTCATTTGTGCTTTCTATCTCCTTACATGTGTATAATCACACGAAATGATCAAGAGTATTGAAACCGATTTTACCAGATCAACAGCTTTCTCTTAAATTGGACCACAAAGTAATTGTCAGGCTCATGGAAAAGCATAATGAAACTATTACCAATAATTTCCTACAGCTTGACCAGATAGTAAAATTATCAACAAGGTAATTACTAGAGACATCCACAGTAACTTCAAGAAAACAATTGCTAACATTTAGAGACAAAGTGATACTACTAATTTATTCCTATACTCACACCAATAGTAGACTGCATTTGCTCCAGCAAGTTTAAAATCAAATCAAAAGGAATTTTCTTATGAATGTGCAGTCTCAGTTAAAAATAGATAAATTAACATAGACTAATGACTCATAGCATTTTTTTTTTTTTTTTGAAGTAACTAAAACAAATTATAGAATAATTTTCAAACATAGCATTCCAATTTTCAAAGGTAAAACAATCCACATCCAACAAATATATATATATATATATGAAGCTTTTTGCAAGTGAAACACTGAAACTATAACTATAAAAAACAAAAATTGGAAATGAAGTAATACTAAAAAAAATAATGCTCAAGGAATTTAAAATTTTTTTTTTTTTTTTGGTAAGTTGATGTTCATTTGAAGCTTTTTTGTAAGTGAAACTATAACTAAATTTATGTAGCTAATCAGTGTTTCCAAATTGAAAGTTAAGTGGCAAACAAAGTGGTGTCATATCATTAAATTAAAAATTCCAAGTGCAAGATGATGTCACACCTGATGACATTCTCAACTAAAAAAGAAAATCAATTGTCTCTATTTGATTATAAGAAGAAGAATAGCCCAGCCCAGCACATCGAATAAGCAACAGAAAAAAAATAAAAAAAAAATTGAGACAGATAGAAAAAAAAATAGAGGCAGCGAAGAAGAAGAAAGCATCGAAGAAGAAGAACTACCTAGTCCAGACAAGACGAGACAAGCCAGAGGGAAGAGACACTCCGACACCGTCAGGTTTCTTCGCAAAAAACAGTCGAAGAAGAAGAACCCAGCGAAGAAGGAGAAGAAGAAGAAGCAAAAGAAGAACTCACCTGGGCCAGAGACAAGACTAGACAAGCCGAAGAGAAGAGAAGAGACACCGCAAGATTTCTTCTTTCTTTCGAATTGATTTGGGCATTTCGAATCGATTTGGGCATTTCGAATCGATTTGGGGCTGGCTATTGAGAAGTATAGCTCAAAGTTTTAATCCTCTGTGATTGAGGCCTTTAAAAACACGATATCAACCGTTAGATCCAATTAGACACCAAAAAAGAACAAGTTGCAAACAGTCACGCAATTTGCGCCTTTGTTCACCTAGCTGAGTCGCACAAAAGGTGTGCGCCTTCTTCAACTCACCTCGTCTTGGGTTGCTTCAGGCGCCGCACCTGTGCCTCGCTGCGCCTTGCGCTTAGGCGCGTGCCTTTCACAACACTGCTGGTATATTTGATGGTTTACATTCAAGGTTTTATAGACAGTACCCTTAACGAAGTCTATCTTCCACTATCATAGTAGTTTTCATACAGACAGATAAAATATCCAGGCAAAGTGGCCTCACTTTTATGAGAGTACAAGAAAGGAATGCATACCCTGTCACCTCATCATGTACAAAGAATATCAAGTAGCCATCATCTTCTTCAGAAGTAACACCAGGATCACGAGGGACAAAAATAGCCTCTGAACCAAATCTATGAGGTCCTAGGTCAAAAATGCCTTGAATATTTCCTCCGACTTCGAGCTTTGTCTTTCCAGACTCTGGTTCCGCATGCAAATCAAATTTGATAATTCCAGTGACCTTTGCGATGCTGTCCAATGTAGTTGCATATACAAATCGTTGTTTCCTAAATTTACACAATATAATTAGTAAGCATGGTGCTGATAGAATTTAAAATTTCTGACAATCTAGTTAATACCCGAGAGAAAATGATGAAATTAATGTAACTCTAGCCACATAATAAAATGAGTGGAAGATAAGAAAACACATTCTAAACGTGATTGTCTTTACACATGAATTACTGAAAGAAAAGTTTCTAGCAAAAATATTCAAATTAATGTTTACATAAGATGATGCAAACAGCAGACAAGCTTGTAACAATCCAGCACACAGCTTTTTCACATGCATTATTAACATTGTTTATTTGCATCACTGGTGTATCTTCCCAGACACAATTTAACCCCAAATCTTCTAAATTATAATAACTAAAACATTACTTGATACCTTCCAGTGTAACTCTCATTCACCCTTGGAAAATCTACAGCAGGTGCTGATAGTTTCCTCTGTGAAGCCAGACCAGTTTTCATGTTGAATCTCATTTCATACCTGAAAAGAATAAACACCATCAGTAAACTGTTTGATGATAGTACAAGTATAATAATAATATATTCAAAGTATAAGAATCATACAGTTCATTTCCAAAATTCTCGAGCTTTTCTTTGACAGTCCCATTAACCATGTCTAGATCTGGATTCTCAAGGCGGCAAGTGATCAGAACTACTTCATCCCCTTCCTCCCAAGCATTTGCTAGAAAGAAAAATAAATAAATAAATAAATAATTTCATTGAAGAGGTAAGACTAAAAACAAGATAAAATCAAGCATTACTTTCTCATGAATGAAATAATTCCATAAGGAGGAGAGTTAGTATAGCTTGCGTACAAGAAACTAAGTGGACGGGTGAGAAAGCTAGGGAAATTGAGGATACCGGTTTTAAACTGTATTATAGTGGTAAGGACAAACGCAGGAATAGGGTAGGAATCATAATTGTCAAGGGTCTGGTGGAGAATGTAGTGGCGGTCATTAGGAAAGGAAATATGATTATGTTAGTTAAACTAGTTATTGGAGGGAATATAGTGAACGTTATTAGTGCATACGCCCCTCAAGTAAGATTAGATAATCAGACTAAGAGGGATTTTTGAGAGCAAATGAATGAGATCTTACAAGAAATGCCCATAGGAGAGGTTATAGGTGGAGATTTTAATAGCCATGTAGGCATAGATAAACTAGGCTATGAAAGGGTGCATGGTGGATAGGTTTTGGTGACAGAAATGAGGCTAGAGAGAGTATCTTAGATTTTGCATTGGCTTCTGACCTGGTGGTGGCCAATACTATGTATAAGAAGAGGGAAGAGCATTTGATAACTTTTAAGAGTGGGTCAGTAAGAGCCAAATAGATTATTTCTTAGTGACAAAAGTGGACCGCCTAAAATGCAATGATTGTAAGGTGATTCCTGGAGAGAGCCTGACCTCTCAACATAGGATTTTGGTACTAAGGGATAAACTAGAAATATTTAAGAATAGAATGGATAAGGAAGGTACTTGGGACTTGGAAGATGATGCTAACACTATGTGGAACTTGATGACCAATTGTATGAGGAAAATCTCAAGGGAAGTGCTTGGAGAGTTGAAAGGGACAGGACCCAGCGCTAGGGAAACTTGGTGGTGGAGGGAAGAGGCTCAAGCGGTAGTTAAGGCAAAGAAAGAGTGTTTTAAAAAGTGACAAAAGGATAGAACTGAGAAAAAGCTTAAGAGCTATAGATTGGCTAATAAGGAGGTCAAAAAAGTAGTGAGAGAGGCTAAGTTTAAAGCTTATGATGACCTACACACTAGACTAGATAGTAAAGAAAGAGAGAAGAGAGTACACAAACTTGCTAAGATACGGGAGAGGAAAACAAGAGATTTTAATCAAGTCAAGTGCATCAAGAGTGAGAATTCTAAAGTATTGGTGAAGGATGAAGAGATTAAGGAAAGATGGAAAAACTATTTTGATAAACTATTAAATGAGGAACATGGAGATACAGCAATAGGGGAAGAAATGGCTAGTAATATGACAAACCAAGACTATAGGTTTTATCGCAATATTAGGAACTTTGAAGTGGAGACTGCACTTAAGAAGATGAAATCAAATAAGGCTTTAGGACCCGATGATATCCCTATTGAAGCTTGGAAGTGCTTGGGTAAAAAAGGAGTTGCTTGGTTGACTAGGTTGTTTAGAAAAATTTTGTTGACTAGGAACATGCCAGATGAGTGGAGGAACAGTATTTTAGTGTCAGTATATAAGAACAAAGGAGATGTCCAGAATTGCAACTACTATAAAGGAATCAAGCTAATGTGCCATACAATGAAAGTGTGGGAGAAGGTGATGGAACGCCCATTGCAAAATATAACAGAGGTGTCAGAGAATCAATTTAGATTTATGCCCGGCAAGTCAACAATGGAAGCGATTTATCTTTTGAGGAGAGTAATAGAAAAGTATAGAGAAAAGAAAAGAGACATTCATATGGTGTTTATCGACCTTGAGAAAGCATATGATAGAGTGCCCCGAGATATGATATGGTGGGTGTTAAAGAAGAAAATGGTGACAAAAGGTTACATTGATGTGATTAACGACATGTATGAAGGGGTGGTGACCACTATTAGATCGCCTGCTGAAGAGACAAATGAATTTCCTATCACTGTTGGGTTACACTAAGGATCTACCTTAAGCCCTTATCTTTTTGCTTTAGTTACAGATTAGTTGACGAGAAATATTCAGGATGACGTGCCATGGTGTATGCTTTTTGCAAACGATATTGTGCTAGTGGATGAGACTAGAGAAGGAATTAATACAAAGTTAGAGATTTGGAAAAAAGCTCTTGAATCTAAAGGTTTCCAGATAAGCAGAAATAAGACAGAGTACATGGAGTGTAAATTTAGTAACAATAACAATGAAAGCAGAGGAGAAGTGAAGATTGAGAACCAAGAATTGCCTAAGAGTGAGCATTTTCGTTATTTAGGGTCGATTATCACAAAAGCGGGAGAGATTGATGCGGATGTGGCCCATAAGATTAGGCGAGATGGTGTAAGTGGAGAAGTACGCCTAGGGTACTGTGCGATAAACGAATACCTACTAGAGTAAAAGGTAAGTTCTATAGAATGGCTATTAGACCAGCAATGTTGTATGGGACGAAGTGTTGGGCAACCAAGAAACAACATGTCGATAAGATAAGTGTGGCTGAGATGAGGATGCTAAGGTGGATGTGTGGCAAAACTAGACAAGACAGAATTAGGAATGAGTGTATTTGGAAATGGGTAGGAGTAGCACCAATAGAAGATAAGTTGAGAGAGAATCGATTGAGATGGTTTGGTCACATTCAACGAAGACCAACAGAGGCAGTAGTAAAGAGATGCGATGCTGTAATGGTAGAGGGGAGTGTTAGGGGACGAGGTAGGCCTAGATTAACGTTGGCTAACGTTGTAAATAAAAATATGGATCTACTTAATTTGACTAACGAAATGGCCTTTGATAGGGCCGCGTAGAGAAGAAGGATTCATGTAGCCGACCCCATTTGATGGGACTTAAGGCTTGGCTTGGTTTGGTTTGGTTTGGTTTGGTTTACCCTAAGTATTTATATTGCTTTAGTTAGACCCCTATCAATTAAATTTTCTACGAGATCAGTTGTCTTGGTTTGCATGCATCAATTCCTGAGCCGACCCGGAACGCAAGAGGCAGACTCTCCAAACACAGTAGATGTTGTCTCAATGATAATAGGACGCATGTTGAATTTGAATCCCCAAAATTGTTTGAGAGGTGTAGTGCACTGACCACCTCGATTTATGTGCACTCAGGCCCAAACTAATTTGAGATCTGAGAGATGGATTCTCCGAGCGCATAATAGAATGTTACAATTTTAATACAATATAATTTATTAACATACAAACATTCTAGTCAATTGAGAAAATTGGTGCACAAAATGCCTCAGTTCGCATGAACAAGGGGCTCGATCTGGTTTGAGATTTAAGAGGTCACGAGCAAGTACATAATATTTTGTGTTAATTATAGTTACTATCCATAAGAGAAAAAATACGGTACAAAGAGAAATAGTGTAAATGTAATGACACGTAAATTTATTCCTTTAATTAAGTAATTAATTTGTGTTAGCTGTCCATGTATCTTATTGAATGCAATAGGTTGTACTACTTTGGCGAGCCTCCACCACCACTGCATACTAAATCAAGTCTGCAAGCTTCTGTTTTACCCAAGTCAAAGTCTTATGTTTTTTCTCTTCAAACTTTGCATTTGTGGCATGCTTGTTTAGGACATGTGAATTTTCAATATTTATATCTTTTATTTCCCTCATTGAATAAAGCTTGTCAAAATTATAAGTTCCAGTGTGTAGTGTGTGGATTATCTAAACATATTCGTACTAGTTATATTCCTCGTATGTCTCGTGCTTCTAGTATGTTTGACCTTATTCACTCTGATGTTTGGGGCTATGAAGCATAGACACGGCAAAATCAACGCCGTGGCGGTGTCAGACACGGGGACACGCCGGGGACACGTACGAGACACGCCATCTGCCGTGTCCCTTTAATTTAATTGTTTTTCTTGTAGGGGACATGCGTGTCCAGATCTGGACACGGGGAGAGACACGGCAAGGACGGAGAAACGAAGGAGAGAGTGTGAAGGAAGAGAGTGAAGAGAAACAAACCTGTCAAAGATCGAAGATTGAAGGTCGAACCTCCATGAATCCAGTCGAAGATCGAAGATCGAAGCTCCAAGCTCCATCAGAAGGTCGAAGCTCCAAGCCCCAGACGATCGCGATCTGTCACTCTCTCTCGCCTTCACAATTTGTCTCTCTCTCTCGATCGCGATCGCGGCCTTGAACTTGACCTGGACCTATCTCCCTCTCTCTCTCTCTCTCCTTCTCTCCCTCCCTTGCTTCTGTCGTATGAGGGTTTAGTTATTATATAATAACTATTATTATTATATCTGATAAAAAAAAATTATATAATAGTTATTATTATTATTATATAATAGTTATTATTATTATTATTATATAATTATTATTATATAACATATAATATATTTATAAGATAATATATAATACATATTGTAAGATAATATATACTCATACATATTAATAAAAATAAATAAACACATGTATGTAAAATAAAATAAAAAAATTAATTATTTAAAAAATATAATAAATAAATAAAATAATTAATGTGTATTAAAATAAAAATATTTATAAAAAAATTAAAAAATTTGCCGTGTCCCCTGCCGTGTCCGTGTCCCTATTTTTTAGAAATTGATGTGTCCCGTGTCCGTGTCCGTGTCCGTATGCGTGTCCGTGTCCGTGTCCGTGCTTCATAGGTCTGGGGAGCTTCCCTAGTTACAGCTTTTTCTGGGCACCGCTATTATGTGACCTTTATTGACGATCATTTTATTTGCTTAAAAAGAAATCTAATGTGTTGCTCCTCTTTCCTCAGTTTCTTCAAATAATTAAAACTCAATTTCATACTATTGTTCACAATATCAGGTCAAATAATGGTGGAGAATATATTTATGATGTCTTTCAATCTCAACTAAATCAGAAAGATATTCTCCAATAGCTCTCTTGTGCCTATACCCTAGAACAGAGTAGTGACGCAAAACGTAAGAACCGCCACATTATGTTTGTTGCTCGGTGTCTTCTTCGGGGCATGCACATGGCTATTCTTACTGTTGTTTACCTTATTAACAGGACTCCTAGTCGAGTTTTGGATGGTAAGGCCCCTTTCCAAGTACTTTAGCATGGTACTACTTTATTTCCCCTTTTACCACAGGTTTTTCGGTGCACCTACTTTGTCCAAAATCAGAGTCCTACTAGAACTAACCTAGATGATAAGTCCATTAGATGCATTTTTCTGGGTAATCCAGTTTGTCTAGAGGACCTCCGTGTTATGATCCTCTCTCTCGTCACATATATCACTCTCTTGATGTCACCTTTTTTGAGGATATCCCATTTTATGGTACTAATCCTTTGTTGCGGGAACTGATTTCTCATGTTTCTATGGAGAAGGAATCACCGAGTGCTTGTCCTATTCCTCTGTTTGATAGTGATCCTATCTCTTGCTCAATGATTTTGTCTCTAGAGCCTCCTGATGATCCCTTGGTGGTCATTACTTCATCTCTCGTTGCTTCCTCTTCCCGTCCTCTCCCATTGCAAACATACTCTCACCACCCTCACACCCCGCCCCTTCCAGAGCCTCCTTCAGTCCTTGGTCTAAGTACTTCTTCTCCTTCTCCAGCACCTTGGTATCTTCTTCACACTCGTCACCCGACTTCCCGTTATGGTTGGTTTAGCAGTACTAATCATCCTATGTCCCGACATCTCTCTTATAATGATCTTTCAAGGTCTTATCGGTCCTTCCTTGGGACAAACTGTTTCTGAAGCTCTCCAAAATCCCAAATGGGTTGCCACTATGCAAATCGAAATGTCTACCTTGGAGCATAATCACACTTAGGATCTTGTCTCCTTTCCCCTTGAGAAAAAAACCGTTAGGTGTAAATGGGCCTTCAACATGAAATACTAGGATGATGGTTCCATGGATCGCTATAAGGCTCGACTTGTGGCTAAAGGTTTCACACAGGTCCTATATAAAGATTTTGGTGGCCCTTTTGCTCTCGTGGCGAAGCTGACCACTATTCACCTGGTGTCCTTGGTGGGTACCCATTCTTGGCCTCTTTATTAGCTTGATGTCAAGAATGCCTTTCTGGATGGGGATTTACTTGAGACTATTTTTCCGAATCCTCTACGTGGATTTCGAGCTGAGAGGGAGTATGCTCTAAAGGTTTGTCAGCTTCGTAAGTTCGTCTATATGGTCTTAAACAGTCCTTGCAAACTTGGTTTAGCCGTTTTAGCATTATCATATTATCCTCGAATTTTGTTCAATGCCATTCGGATCACACCTGTTTTATTCGCTAACGTTCTGATGGTCGATGTATCATCCTAATGGTGTATGTGGATGATATCATCCTTACCGGGGATGATTCCTCCGGGATTGCTCAGGTCAAGCAAGATCTTCGTAAGGCATTTTATATTAAGGATTTGGGACCTCTCAAGTACTTTCTTGGTCTTCAGGTGGCTAGATCTCACCATGGCATCTCTCTCTTAGTGAAAATGCACTCTACCTCTCCTTAAAGGCATTAGCACGTTGGGGTGCAAACCGGCTTCCAGTCCCATGGATCCCAATCTCCAACTATCAGCATCTCGTTGGTTGATTGATCTACTTGAACAAACATCAGATATTGAAGTGGACATCCACTTTATTCGGGAGAAAGGTCAGTTTGGCATAGTGTTCCTTCTTTTGTTCCATTGTTAGAACAAACATCACATATCTTCACCAAATTAGTGGGTCAATCCTTGCTTCAGGTCTCTATTGTCAAGCTGGGTTTGGTTAATATCTTCGAACCAGCTTAAGGGAGAGTGTTGAAATTAGAATTACTGTAAGTCCCACGATTAACAGAATCACAGGATTTTAGGACTGATTTGATTTCTTTTACCATATTTATGTATTTCCTTTGCTATATATATACAAGGCAAACCCTTGAAAATGGTTAGCCATTCTGTTACAAAATTCTTCTAGTACAACTAGGATATATTTGTAAAAAAAAAAATTATAATTCTTAGTATTATATTATACATAAGCTCAAGGAATGGTAATAAATCATTCTATGGAGATTAGGTATTAGTTTAAGAGTTAATAACCAGTTTACATTTTATTTTTTTTCCACAGTAGGTCCTAGGGGTGTTCAAAGATCCGACCAACTCATTTAAACCACCCAGCCTAACTGACCCGACCCACTTTCGGTAACTTTCGAAATTTGTAATGGTTGGCTGCATTTTTAATATTTGAAAAGCTCAAGTTCAAGTCGAGTGGTGGTTAAGAATGAAATATTTGCTCAAACTAAACCACCCAAGTATTCAACACTATTAAATTTTCTGTATGTGATTAATTAGGTTGTGCCTATCAATTAAAGTTGCATCTATACATCATAGCTGTATCTCATAAAGATAGTAAAGATTCTTCTACATATTCCAGACATGGCAACTGTATACCCCTCAAACAACTCATCAGTCACGTTCACTCTCTATTAAATAGGATTCATCTTTCTCTTTTCTTGCTCTTATCAATTCATAGAAAACTTCTATTCTTTCAAACTTCTCCGTATTTCACACCCTTTCAAACTCTCTTAACACTCCTCTTTCCTTTAACTCTCTAGATCACCTTTCACTAATTAGAGGAAGAGGCTGTGGTGCTGAGACCATGGGAGCTTCACAGAGATCGTGTGCTGGCAGCAGCAACGAGATTTTGATGGCAAGGGCAACACTAATATCAAGGTTGTGGTGGAACCAGTTGTAATAGGATCAAAGGCAGTGAAATGGTGACAATGAGATATACCTCTCTGAAACTCTTCTCTCATCTCCTCTAAAACACTTAAACCTCATATCTCTTTGTGGTGATAAGATTTGCAATGGTTCTTTGTTGAGTTTATGTTGGAAGTTCCATCAAGGAAGACGATGGCAGTTGTTGTAGGACCAACAGAAGGCCGACCATTTTTTCTTCCACCCGATCTATACGGTTCCAAACCATTGTCGGGTCGAGATCAGTTGACATATTGTCTAACCTGAATGAAGTAGTTAGAATTAGTATTGTTGTTATGTCTTAGTACCATACGAGCTAGTTAGAGTTAGTTGGGTCTTTTATCATATAAGTAAGTGGTTAGACCTCTCTAGTATTCAGTTTATGATATTTTGATATTGAATATTTCACAGCTTGAGAGCTCTTTTATACTAATTTGGGACTTTCTCTCTCTAATGAAATCTCTGTTGGAATAGGAAATAATATTATTTGATTGATTTTATTTTTCCCTTAATTGGTGCAATGGGCTGGCCCATAATTTCTGCCTTGTGGCACTCCTGTAATTACTTGTAATTATCTATATAAAAGGGAATGAGGTCTAACTCATTCCCTAACCTTTTCTCTTCTTTAAACCTACATGGTATCAGAGCCTCAATAGGAGGAAACTACCACCAATCACAGTCACCTTTCTTCCACCGAAGGACTGCCCAGGCCACCCAGAAGCTTGCCTGGGATAGTCAACCCTAGCCAGGCCAATTTCTGGACATTCGGCCTTTACCCAGTTAAGCAGCAGGTCAGTCGGGTCTCTACCAGGGCAGCTGAAGCTTCCTTTGTCTTCCTTCAGGCCTGTTGGCAGCCTTAGCCTGTCATTCTAGGTCTGTCGGCACACCTGGAGGTCATCTTTGCCTTCCTTCAGGCTTGTCGGCAGCCCCTGGTTGGTCGACGGGTGCCTGCGTGGTTCCCTGGTTAATCAACTAGGGCCTTCGTTGTCCATAGGGTCTTCGTTGTCCACTCACGAATGGCTTGAGTTGAGCTCTCCTCTCTTTCTTTATTTCTTTTCCGTTTTCTTTGCTTCTAAATAAAAAATTAAAAAAAATTTTAAAAAATGCAATAAAAGGGGGAAAAAAAAAATAGCGTTTCTTCATTCTTTATGCTTTCATAGGAGTAGTGGTGTCTTTCCTTCCACTATTATCTTCCGGGTTTGTGATTTACATTATGTTTGAGAGTTAAATAATAGAGTACCCATAGCAGATTCCCTTAGTGAATCCACTACTTCTCAGCCACCTAAAAGCGAGAGTTCCATTGTATCTCCTACTATGACTGGTAACCTCAACCCTGGCCTTAAAATCACCTCTCCATTCAATGGTCAGAATTATTTAGCCTGGTCACAGAGTGTGACTATTTTTTTGAAGAGTAGAGGGAAGATGGGATATGTTGATGGAAGGATACAAGCTCCCAGTACCACGAATCTAGTTATGACCAGTGGGAGATCACAAACTCTCTAATCATAGGTTGGTTGATCCATTCTACGTTACCTGAGATTAGAGAGGGCTACTTGTCTATGGACACGGCCCAGGATATTTGGGAGGTTGTAACTACTACTTATTCCAAGGGGGGGAACTTCTCACAGGCTTTCGAGTTACGTCACTTCATTGAACGATCGGTATTAGATGAGATGACTATCCTCCAGTATTTTACCTTCCTTAGCAATGGGTGGAAGCAGCTTGATCACCTTCAGGATTACAAGCCTGTCTGTCCTACTGATTCTACTAGTTACCAGAAGTTTGTGGCGCAAGAGCGGGTCTTCAAGTTCTTGGAAGGCCTAAATGTGGAGTATGATCCAGTTCGAAGCAGAGGACTCAGCATGGATGTGCTACTTCCTCTCCAGGAAGCATTTGCTTTTGTGCAGAATGAGGGGTCGCCGCCCTGCAATGCTTCCTTCTACTACTACTAATCGCTCAGCTTTGGTTTCTGCCCCCCTAGCGATGGCGACCATGTGTCTCCTGGTTCTCAGCCTTTATCTGAGAAGAATAATCTTTTTTGTGACTACTGCTGTAGACCGCGACACACGAGAGAGACTTGTTGGAAGCTGCATGGGACTCCTTCTAGTGGCCGAAGAGACCGCCTGGGTACTCGAGGGGGTAGGTCTGGTCCGTCTAGAGGCCGAGGGGCCAATGCTCGAGCACATCAGTCAGACATGGTATCATTTGCTCCTTCTATTAATAAAAGTTCGATTTAATTTTCTTTGATTCATCCTGATGTATGGGGTCTATCTCGTTTTGTGTCTTTAACCGGTTACAAATGGTTTATTAACTTCATAGATGATTGTTCCCCGGCAACTTGGGTATATTTGATGAAAGATAAAAGTGCCGCCACACTTAGCCCTCCATCGCCACCACCATCGCCACTCCCAACTCATCCCTTTCCATCCTAGACCTCTATAGTCAACCTCGAAAGTGAGTGGTTCATGGCAGGGGGTTTGTGGGAGTGTATGGTTTATGACAGAAAGTGGTTGTAGGCAGAGGGGAAAAGGGGCGACGAAAGGGGATGACATAAGAAAGAAGCGGTGTTGGCGATGAAGGATAGTTATAGTGTTTTAGAATTAGGGTTTGGGTGAAAGAAGATAAGGGTATCATGGTATTTTTATTCTAGGGCAAACTGTGTGAAGAAAATTTTTCATTAAGTGCATGAACTAAAGGGAATTGGTGTGTGGAAATAGAATTACCCCTTAATGGGTTATAAGAATATGAAATGGATCAAATGGATCATAAGTTGAGCATATGGGATTGATGAAAAAATGCCCCGTATCCTAACAGTTATACTCTAATGCTATGCAAAAATTATTACAAATATCAATTTCATAATAGTTTAGATATATGACCTAGGGATCCAAATAGTATCCAATACTTCTAAAAAATTAAAGATAATTAATTTCAAGTATCCAATACGTAGCAGTGAGTACCTAACAAGTATCAGTATCTAATATAGGTATGATACAGATAAAACTCCCTTTTAGAACTATTCATGCTTTATAGGTTTCAGGCAATATGATACATCATATTATACTGTAAGGTTAGAATCTCAAAACGAATGTGTACATCATAGAAAGAGTACACAGTCACACACTCACATCATCAAGAGAGAGGGAGGGAGATTATTAAATTTCTTAAATATCTAAAAGTAATCATTCCCCAAACCTGGGGTTAATTTGGTAGGAAGTGAAATGATTGTGGGGCATTTTATTAACTCATCAATCTCTATTCCTTAATAATTTTTTGAGAAATTGATTTTGTTCCATGGTGGATGGTTCGTAATTCTAGTATTAGGTAACTAACAATTTTTTGAGAAAATCCTCATATCGTATTAATTTATTTAAATAGAAAAATACATAGATACATGAATATAAATCTACATGAGAATTATAGGTAACATTAACTCATAAATTAGGGTAAATTACGCTTTGCACCAAATCCAACTTTGGTTCCTACACATGAAATTGTGACAATCAACTCCCTACACTTCTAGTCTAGTGTCATGTCTCATTTTTGTTACTTCACCGTATAAGTCTTTAAAAGAAGTCAGTAATGTGACAATCATATGACTATGAAATGAGGGAAAAGTTGGAAAATCACCCCTAGTTCCCGCCAATACACATTTGGTCCCAAAATTTACATCAAATTATAACTGCATTCAACTAAAAAAACACAGATTGTGACTGATTAAGGAGATGAATTAGAGTTTTACAGAAATTGGAATCACGAAACTATGTTTTTCACAGTAACACAATCTGCTCTCTATTCTTTCTTTCTCTTCGATTTCTCTACCACCTTTTTTGATTTCAAAAGCTTTGTTTTCTTACCTATTCATCCCAATTTTCAGCATATGAACATATATATATATATATATATTGTATTATATAACTCTCACATCCTTATCACGTGAGACAAAGTGTGTATTGGTGGAAAATGGGAATGATTTTCCTCTCTTGCCCTCATTTCATAGTCACATGCTTGTCACATAACTAGATTATGCTGAAGACTTAAACAACGGAGTAATAGAAAGGGAACATTAGCACTTGACCAAAAGTGTAAGGGGTTGATTGTTACAGTATAGGGACTAATGTGGGATTTGACCAGAAGTGTTTAGACTTGATTGTCATGATTTCATGTATAGGGACCAAAGTGGGATTTGGTGCAAAGTGTAATTTTACCCCATAAATTATTAGTAAAGAAGACAATTAGTTGCTTTCTTAAAATTTAGCAAATCAAATATGTAATTATTTGTTGGAAAAAAAGTTCATTTTCCTTAGAAGTATGTTTTCATTGTGAGAATATTGTGTATATATGTATATATGGTAGCGTAGTGTGTATATATTGTGAGAGATTGGGTGAATATTTTCATTTCCCTTTTAGTATTGCAGTTAGGAGTACTATATAATCAGATGTATCCTTTGTATTTTGACACAATTGAATATACAGTTCTTATTCAAAAATCTTACATGGTATCAGAGAAAGGTACGAAACCCAAGCAGCCATCACGCTTTGGTCGTTGCTTCTGATTTCTGGTTTCATCCTTGGTCTCTCAATCGAGCTCTCTATTCACAATCATTGGGTGGTCACCGCCTGATTTCTGGTGTTGTCCTTTGTCTCTCCATCGAGCTCCCTGGTCGCGATTGTTGGGTGGTCGCCAAAATCATGACTCGTCATCATCCATGACCTCTAGTTGGGTCGTCAATGTCGCAAGGTGTATCTGTGGTTCTCTGGTCTCTTCGTTCGACTTCTGGTTTGTCTCTCACAGCTTCAATCTGTGGTTCTCTGGTCTCGTTGTTATGAATGACCCTGTTTCCCTTCACCTTTATGTCTTCCGCCATGTTGCCCTTCTCGAACATCTACTTTACTTTCAACTTCCTTCTCTCACCGCCACAGTTTTCAAAGAGGATTTGGTTCATATTGATCTGTTTCCTTCTGAGGTCCCGTCTGATGAGTACATCTCCACAGTTCCTCCTGAGCTTGTTCCATCTTCTCCTCCTGCTGCTTCTCTTCCTTCGATTTTTTCTCCTCCTCTGCTGTTAGTTTATTGTCGTCGCAAGGCTCCTCATCCACCGGTTGTCTCTGCCCCTGCTGTTGATCCTCCTGCTTCTGACAACTTTGATCTTTCTGCACACCGATATCCTACTCGAGCACGTCATCCTCCAAGCAGGTTGGGTTGGTCTAATACATGTTTTTCTGCTTCCTATCGTACTTTTTTGTCTCATATTCACTCTTTTTCAGAACCTCAATCTTACAAAGAGGACTGTCAAGATCCTCATTGGGTTCAAGCTATAGAGAATGAGTTGTATGTTTTACAAAAAACTAGTACTTGGGAGTTAGTTCATTTGCCTGCTGATAAGAATCTAGTTAGTCGCAAATAGGTTTACAAAGTCAAGACTCATTCCGATGGTTCTCTTGAGTGCTACAAAACTCATCTGGCTGCCAAAGGTTTCTCACAGGAGTATGGTATTAATTATGAGGAGACCTTTACTCCTGTTGCCAAGATGACTACTGTTCGTACTTTGATCTCTGTCGCTGCTGTTCGTTCTTGGCCTCTTTATCAGATGCACATTAAGAATGCCTTTCATAATGGCGATCTCACTGAGGAGGTTTACATGCGTCCTCTCCCTAGCCTTCACCATTCCTCTGGACAGGTTTGTCGCCTTTGACATGCTCTGTATAGTCTGAAGCAATCTCTTTGTGCTTGGTATGATTGCTTTCAAACTGCTATTACTGAGCTTGGGTTTCATCCTTGTGCCCAAGACTCTGCTTTATTTATTCTCCACACATCTGCTGGATTTATTGCATTATTACTATATGTGGATGATATGATCATCATTGGATTTATTGTATTTAGCGTGCTCTATATAGTCTAAAGCAGTCTCTTCGTGCTTGGTATGATCACTTTCAGACTGCTATTACTGAGGTTGGGTTTCATCCTTGTGCCCAAGACTCTACTTTATTTCTTTTCCACACATCTGCTAGATTTATTGCATTATTACTGTACGTGGATGATATGATCATCACTGGTTCTGACTCTTCTGCTATATCTAAGATCAAGCAGCATCTTTTCCACACCTTTAAAATGAAGGATTTGGACCCATTGCGGTATTTTCTTGGTATTAAGGTAGCTTCTTCTCCCACAGGCTACTTTCTATCTCAGGCCAAATATGCCAATGAGGTTATTCATCGTGCTAGTCTTACTAACACTAAGATTTCTGATACCCCCCATTGAGCTTAATATAAAGCTTAGCACTACTGATGGTGTTCTTCTGGATGATCCTACTTTATATCAAGAGCTCGTGAGTTGCTTAGTTCATCTGACGGTTACTCGTCCTGATTTTGCCTATGTTGTTCATGTGCTTAGCCAGTTTGTCTCTGCTCCTCACTCCACACATTGGGTTGCCTTGGTTCGGATTCTTTGCTATCTCCGAGGTACTATATTTCAGAATTTGCTATTCTCCTCTACTTCCTCTCTGGATTTGGTAGCCTATATTGATTATGATCGGGCTGGTGATGTTATTGATCGCAAGTCTACGTCTGGTTTCTATGTGTTTCTTGGCGCTTCCTTGATCTCTTGGAAAAGTAAGAAACAAATTGTTGTTGCTCGCTCCACTACCGAAACTGAGTATCGTGCTATGGCTCATTCTATTGCTGAAGTTGTCTGGTTTCGTTGTCTTCTCTCTGACTTGGGCGTCCCTCAGTCTTCTCCGACCTCCCTCTATTGTGACAACCGTAGTGCTATTCAAATTGCACATAACACTGTCTTCCATGAGCGGACCAAGCACATTGAGATTAATTGTCACTTTGTTCGTCAGCATCTGCAGTCTGGCTTCATCTGGCTTCCTTTCATCTTTTCGACTCTGCAACTTGCTGACTACTTTACCAAGACTCACACCACTGCCCGGTTTCAATTTCTTCTTGGCAAACTCTCAGTGTTTTCTACTAAAACACCTTGAGTTTGAGCGGGAGTGTGAGAATATTGTGTATATATATATGGTAGTGTAGAGTGTATATATTCTGAGAGATTGTGAGAGATTGGGTGAATATTTTCGTTTCCTTTTTAGTCTTAGGGTTAGGAGTACTATATAATCAGATGTATCCTTTGTATTTTGACACAATTGAATATACAGTTCTTATTCAGAAATCTTACACTCATGTTATATTCTATGCTGAACATCAAATAACTTTTAGCAAGTTTTGTTGTTAATGACAAATTTAGCAAATGTAATGTGCATTTTTTATGGGAAAAAAGAAATTCATTTCCCTTAAAAATATGTCTGCACATTCTCTCATAGTTTCACTTCACCATATCAAATGAGCCCCTCCCTCTAAACTATCGATCTTTGGTTTTTATTAGCTAATAATAATTGAATATCTTGAGATAACAAACTATTAGAGGGTTGACAGTTTTGGTAATGTTAACCAACTTTGTACAAATAACCTCAATGCGAAGATCTGAGAACAAACAAAACAAAATAAAAGAAAAATAAGAAAATAAGGTAAAGAATAAAAAGCTGCTTTATTGATTGAAAACATGAGCACCTTCTCCAACAAATGGATTGACATGCTTACCATCTGAACTTTCATTTAATGCTATTAAATAGTAAACCCATTCATGAACAAATTCAAATAAACCCAATTTCATTCAGACCTTGTAATATATATTACTTTTTGTTGTTAGAATAATTCAGTGTGAAGACTTCTATTTCAATTCACTCCAATTTTGTGTCCTCAGTCAGAAAGTTTACATAACTCAGTCATGAGTGACTTGGAGCTTTATGTGCCAATCACCAAATGGTTTAAAGTGCACATAAGGCTCAGTTAATTAAGCTACTGGTGAACTATAATTTCAATATGATTTTAAAATTTCTGGCATAAGTTACAGGATATTGTTTTCAAGATTTCAAGAGAAGGTATAGCAATGGGCCTCACCATTATGGAATATAAAGCAATTTGGAAGCTCGAACCATTTGATTAAGAGTTCATCCTTTGCATACCGTGGAAGGACACCAAAACAAGCCTTTTTAGTTGCATCAAACGTGAAGATCAATTTGTTCTCCTTAACCATTTCCTGAAAATTAAAATGACATGAGTAAATTGAGTTGGATATTTCCTGATTATTTAATACCAGTGTTAAATACATTATGCGTTGCTGCATTTTACTTCAAATCCCACATTATCCTCATTTTTCAATTGTAACAATCAGCCCTCCACCCATAGAGTCAAGTTACAATGTCAACAATTTGTGAGTTGCCGTTACACTTGAGTACCGACAAGATGTCCATGTAGCAATCCCAAAATGTGCCACGTGAGAGCCAAATTGGCATTTTCTATCAGCCCATGCATGGTTGACATTGTAACTTGGCCATAAGTCTAAGGGATTGATTATTACAGTTAAAAAAAAGGATACCAATGTGAGATTTGGGGTTAAGTGCAATATAACAATGAGTACAACATACTATTTATATTTTCACATCCTCATCGGATTAGCAACATCCTACAAACTTCTTATCTCAAAAGACACAATTTACTACTCTTTAAACTTTGTAGAAGTTGTCCAACAGTTTATAAAGACTCAAATTCCAAAACACATGGAATCGGATTTTAACTACAGTGAATATTGATTGAGTACTTCAAAACCCTAATATGCATCTTCTTTTCTGGTTCTGCACCATTTGGTAAAAGAGCACAATTTCAGTTTGCCGTTTTGTTGCTTTGATCTGCTGATTTGGTTCATGTTTGAAGCAGTCTTATCCCTCACTCTACTCTTATCAGTACAACAACAACAATCGCCATCAAGTTTTGCCAACAAATTTGTCACCATCGTTATCATAGTTTTTTGCCACCATCTTCAATGTCATTAACCTCACTGAAATCTTGCTGGAGTCCATCAACCTTTTTGTCAAAGATGAAGCAAAAACAGTAACATTGTCGGAACTGGAATTTTTATCAATCAACCTTATCGTCAGAATCGCCGATCATCGTTCATCACCATCTCTTTGCCCATCCTGTTGGAGCTTCCTAGTACCATCGTTGGAGTTTGCTGTCCATATGTGTCATTGCATGGTTCGAAGGTCTCTCCCAGTAAGGAAGATGTTGAACCATAAAAAATAAAATAAAATAAATAATATTTATAATAACCATTGACCCCAACTACTCCTTACCCAAAGCCCAAGTAGAACCCCAATTCTAAAAAAATAAAAAAGAGAGAGAGAGAAGAGAACACTCACTATATGGCTAATGAAAGAAACCCTTCACAATTAGGGTTTTCCTCTTTAGACATTTATACTTATATTAGTAAGATCCAATATACATAAATACCCCGTGGACTAAAATAAAACATAACACACAACACATAACATTCCCCCTCAAGTTGGAGCAAAGATATCTCTCATGGACAACTTGAAAATAATGGGATGAAAAACCTTACTACTAAGACCTTAAGTGAATACATTAGCCAACTGATCTTCTGACTTCACAACAAATTACATCTTCATTTTAACTTCTCCTTGATGAAGTGTCTATCAATTTCAATATGCTTGGTTCTGTCGTATTGAACTAGATTGTGAACAATACTAATGACATCTTTGTTGTCGCTATACAATGTCATGGGTTCACCACAACAGATTCCTACATCACCTAGTGAGGACTGGAGCCACTTAAACTCACATGCAACATGAGACATGGTGATGCAATCCACAAGAAGAGCAAGAAAAAGCAAAATTAAAGAATTGGCAATATTTAGAAATTGCCATGGTTTCAAGCTACTCGTCTCGTATTATTAGAGTCTTATTTTATAGTTATTTTATGTTTTTTCTAAAATTTTAGGTCAGGGATATTTTGGTAATTTTCATATTTGTTGTCATGGGCTGTAAGGGTCGCCCATAAGTCGTCTTGTAGGCCAAGTTATTTAATTAGTTTTTGTTTATGTTTCTTATTTGGTCTTATATTGGTTTTAGAACTCAAAAGTTGTGTAATTTCGTATTTGGACTCCTAGTTGGAAAAGGAAGCCTCTAAGTCTATATAAACTTGTTTGGTTTTTATTTTGTTTTTGTTAGTCTTCTTTGTGGGGGCCTTGGGTCTCGGGTCCCTAGCTTTGTTGGTATTCTAGCTACCCTTTTGTCTTTTCAGTTAGATTCCACATTAAGTTAGTTTTATTTGTGGTATTCTAGATTAGGTCATTTGTTTGCTAACTAGTTATGGTCTTTACTTTAGTCTGGGTTATTAGGTAAAGTTTCACCTAGTGAACTCGGTCTCGCGACTTGTAAGCTTGCCTAATGACTAGCCTTAACGATTGCTCTAACCCTAGCCTTTATTTTTGTCTTCACCTTTTGTTTACTTCATATTGATCGCCTTCGGCCGCCTCTTGTTCCCACTAAAGGTGATTCTCCTCCTCTCTGATTTGTTTCTCAACCCCACCCTCCCTCTCTCTGTCCGTTTATAACATATAATAAATAATATAAATAAATATAATAAATAATATTATTTGTTATATAATAATCTAATTAAATTATATATAAATAATATAAATAAATATAATAAATAATATAATTTGTTATATAATAATCTAATTAAATTATATATAATAAAAAAATATTTAATAAAATCTATAAAATGAATCATTCAATTTTTATTTTTTATTTATTTTTAAATTTTTTATAGTGTATAATTAATTAGATATTATATAAAATAAAAAAAATAATATAAATATTTTATAATAAATGAAAAAAAATTAATATAAGTATATAATTATAATATTTCAACATATGATTTTGTATATATATATATTTTAAAATTTATAACATATATTTTCATTATCATTAGAGAGAAAAATATATATATAATCTTACAATATATTTTTATATATTATATTATTTAATATATATACAAACGCTCCCTACCAACGATTCTTGGAATGACTACGATTCCCCGCTCCCGCTCCCGCTCCCGCCCCCGCTCCCGCTCCCGCTTCGTGCAACTAAGATTCTAGCTACCCTTTTGTCTTTTCAGTTAGATTCCACATTAAGTTAGTTTTATTTGTGGTATTCTAGATTAGGTCATTTGTTTGCTAACTAGTTATGGTCTTTACTTTAGTCTGGGTTATTAGGTAAAGTTTCACCTAGTGAACTCACTGAATGTCAGGGTTGTAAGCTTGCCAAATGACTGCCTTAACATTTAATAAAAGCACTTTATTTTTGTTACACCTTTTGTTTACTTCATATTGATGTCTGGGGCCGTCTCTTGTTCCCACTAAAGGTGATTCTGCATACTGTGTCTCTTTTGTTAATGACGGGCTACACTTGAGTTTATCTCATGATGACGATTTCTACCATATATACCATACCTTTCAATCTATAATCACGACACTTGGATTTACTATTAAAAAATCTTGTGGTCAGACTTGAGTGGAGAATATTTCAAAACTGAGTTCCGTGAGTATTTAGCCAATCTGGTAACCATTCACCAATCTTCTAGTCCTAATACACTAGCCCATAACAGCAGGGACAAGCGAAAACACCGTCATCTCCTCGATATTTCTCAATCTTTTCTTTTATTTGCCTCTATTCCAACATCATTTTGGGGTGAGATTGTTCTTGCTGCTACCTTTCTCTTCAATTAGATGCCTACTCTTCTTCTCTTAGGTTGCTACCCTTGCAAGGCTCTACATTCTAAAGCTCTAAATTACTCCCTCCTTCAAGTCTTTGGGTTTTCTTGTTTTGTTCTTCTCCCTCGTAACGATAGAACCAAACTTAGTGTCCGATCTATCTTGTGTGTCTTTCTTTACCTAGAAAGACTATCACTACTGTGTCCTTGTTTCATGCAGCTTCGATCTCTCCTGCCATGGTGCATTCCTCGAACATTTGGCTTACTTTCAACATCCATCTACCACTGCTTCTGTTTCCAAAGAAAAATTGGTTCACACTAATCTTTTTTCTTCTGAGTTTTCCTTCAATGAGTACATATCTACTATTCCCCATAAGTGTCTTCCCTCTTCTACCTCTGCTTTTGTTCCCCCCACTGCTCCATCTCTTGCTCCATTGTTAGTCTATTCTTGTCGGACAACTCTTCCTCTACTAGTTGCCTCCTCTGCTACTGTTGACACTGACCTGTCGCATGTTCGTATCTGCTTCATCATCATACTCTTGTGGTAAGACTTGGTTTTTCTAATACCTATTTTTCTCCTTCATATTGTACCTTCTTGTTTGCTATTCATTTCTTTTCAAAACCACGGTTTTATATGGAGGCCTGTCAGGATCCTAATTGGGTCCAAAGTCATAAAGACTAAGTTGTTTGCTTTGAAGAAGACCTCTACATGGGAACTAGTGCCTTTTCCTGCAGGCAAAAATCTGGGTGGTTGCAAGTGGGTCTACAAAGTCAAGATTCAATTACATGGATCTCTAGAGCGTTACATAGCTCGCTTAGTGGCTAAAGGTTTCTCTACGAAGAATGGCCTTGATTATGAGGAAACCTTTGCCTTTGTAGCCAAGATGACCACTGCCTGTATCTTGATCTCTGTTGTGGTTGTCCGTTATTGGCCTCTCTATTAGATGGACATTGACAATGCCTTTCTTAATGACAATTTTTCAAAGGAGGTCTGCATGCATCCTCCCCCTAATCTACCTTCTTTTGGACAGGTGTGTCGCCTTTGCCATACACTATATAGTTTGAAGTAGTCTCCCCATGCATGGTTATGAATGCTTTCATGCTACTATTACTAAGCTTGGCGTCCATCCTAATACCCATGATTTTGCTATTTTTTCCTTCACACCTCTACTGACTTTGTTGCTCTGTTGCTTTATGTGGATGATATGATCATTATTGGCTCTAATCCTTCTGCCATCACTTGGGTCATGTAGCATCTGTTCTGCACCTTCAAATAAAGGATCTGAGTCCTTTGCGCTATTTTCTTGGTATTGAGTTTGCCACTTCTCTGAAGCGGTATTTTTTCTCTCAAACCAAGTACACTAATGATGTCATCCACCATGATTGTCTCTCCAATACTAAGACTTATGATACCCTGATTGAACTTAATGTGAAGCTCAAGGTGTTCCTCTGGATGATCTTACTCTTCCTCGAGAATTGTGAGTTTCTTGATCTAACTATGACTCGCCCTAATCTTGCCTATGTTGTTCATATGGCCAATCAGTTTGTTTTTGCTCTTCAGTCCATGCACGACTGCTTTAGTTCAAATTTTATGTTATCTTTGGGGTACTATCTTTTGTGGCTTACTGTTATCCTCTATCACTTCTCTAGAGTTTTGGAACTATGTTGATTCTGATTGGGCTGATGATGTCACTAATCGCAAGTCCACTTCTGGCTTTTGTATGTTTTTTTATCTATTCCCTCATTTCTTGAAAAGCAAGAAATAGACTGTTGTTGTCCATTTTACTACTAAAGTTGAATATCTTGCTATGGCTTATGCTATTGCTGAGATTGTATGGCTTCGTCAACTTCTATCTGATTTGGGAGTTTCCCAGTCTTCTTAGACTGTGACAACAAAAGCGCCATCCAAATTGCCCATAACAATGTCTTTAATGAGAGAACGCAACACATTGAAATTGATTTGTCCTTTCTTCAGTCTGGATCTATTTCAATGCACATTGAGAGATAGATTGTCACTACCCATCAACATCTTCAATCTAGATCAATTTCTCTTCCCTTTGTCACTTCAGTTCTGTAGCTTGCTGATTTCTTCACAAAAACTCACACTACTACTTGCTTCTGTGTGACAACCAACCATTCACCCATAAAGCATATCATGTCATCCATGCATTTTAACATTATGTTAAATGTTACTTGTTTGAACTAGGACTTGATAGAAATTATAAGAGCAGGAGGAGTTAGCTTGAAAACTTAAATTGAGAAAATTGCTTGTTCTATGTTTCAAGTTAGGGGATAACTTAGAACTTGATTTGAGAACCATAGTAAATGCTTTAGCCTTAATTGAGGAACTTAAGGACCTTCGTCTAATGTGCTTGTCCTTTCATGCTATTTGTTATTTCGCTAATTAGGATTAGTGATAATTAACTATGATTAGTGAACCTTAATTAGGATTAATTAACTAGAGCAGGATTAAGCATAGACCTTGATTAATTAGTCCTAAGCTAGATTAGCTAAACTAAGTAACCAAGATTAGAGAACTAATGATGTTACAACTTTTGCCCCAACCACACCAAATAAAACCTTATGTCCAAGCCAACAAAACCAAACAAAGGAGCAAACTTTGCTGGAGAAATTGAGAAGACACTAGAGGAAAGGAAAGGAAAGAAAGAAAGAAAGAAAGAGAGAAAAAAGAGAGGATCAAGATTTGCACCCAAAACCCATTCCTTAACCAATCTAAGGTAAGATTTCTACCCAAAAACTTGTAGTAATCATCCCTAACATCTAAAATCAAGAAGAAACTAGGATTGATTTGGTTTAGAAATGAAGAAATTTGGAAAAGAATGAAGGAAGCTAAGTTTGGATGAAAAACTAGGTAGGTAAGCTAAGATTTCATCATCTTGATTGAAGATTTGATGTTCTTGATGCATATAGACCTTCATCATGTGTTACTTTGATTTTCATAAGATTTGTACCTTAGAATCATGTTTGATTTGGAAAACAATCTTTTTCCCATGTTTCTCATTGATTTTGCAAGGTTTAGGTTGAGTTTCATAGACCCTAGCTCAAGAAATGGAAGGAAAAGCTTAAGAAATGTTGAATTTTCAAACAACACCTATTCTCCCAAAACTACACGTGCGGTTTGGATTTCCGCACAAGGAGATTACACCTCCAAAAATTGATTTTTAGACTGCATAAAAGGCACATGCGGCCCACACATGCCCTGACCAATCCGCACGTTTGGATTTGGTCCCACACATACGGAATTCCATTGTTTCAGCCCAACTTCAAATAGGCATATCTCTCATCCGGACTCGATTTTAGGCGATTCTTGAGTCTAAATTCAAGCCCCGAAAGTCTAGTTTCCAATGGTGGTAATCTCACATATGAAATTGTTGTAGAATACTTGGGGCTTTTCAACGTACGTTTCCGGCACACTCATCATTCTTCAAGCCTTAATCACTTAGGATGCGTCTAGGCATACGTTCGATTTGTTAAGCTTGTTCAAGTTAGGCAAGTACTTCAATGTTATGTTATTATATGTTGTAGGTCAAGCTGTGGAAGGAAGAAACCCCTTGTCAAACCGAGCTATCTGTGAGTAGTAATTTAGTAACACTATGTTTAACTAAACATGTTTTCAATACAAACCTTGATTATGTTTACAAGCTTGATATATCTTGTCATGAATGAACATTTATACTCTTTTATCATATATACTTAGATGGCATTCTTGGATCATGTCCCACAATTGGGGGAATATCCAATCATGTATTATGGCCGAGCTCATCTTCTTATGTTTAGCCAGTACCTGGACCTATTAAGCACCATGTAATCCTTGAAATGCTCATCATTATGTATTTTATTCACAAGCCAAGCTATGTTTTGTCTTGTTCAAACTTATATGTTATTTTGAAAGAATGTTTAAAGCTCTCAATGTTCATTCATTTACCGCACTACTTTATTACTATGCATTGGGCAATGGCTGACCCCTCTCCCTTATATGTATGTAGGTGAAGATGAAGAGTAAGAACACGAGAATGAGTCACACTAGAACCTTTTTCTTTTCTTTGTTTCTTTTGGAAAAATTTTGCCTTGAGACAAGAGCCTTGTTCTTATGTTTTGGTTTTTGTAAGGATGCCTTTTGGTGTTGTACTCTTTTATTTTGTTGTGTGGACATGTAAATATCAAAGTTAACAAACAAGAGGTGTGCTTGTTTTATATTCATCTTACTCATGCACATGCTCTAAATGGATTTTGATTAATATAATGAACAGGTTATTCTGCATAAGACCCAAGGTTATAGTTCAGTTTTGTCTCGTCTTGTCAGGCCTTTGGTAGTCAGATACTACTAGCCGATCATAGCTACTATCCTGTCTGGAGCGGGATGGGGTCGTGACATTCTGGTTCCTTCCAGACAAACTCTCGATGTTTTTTGAGAAAAGAGTCTTATAAAAGATTCATAACCTTACATTTCTTACTTCTCCTACCAATAATAAAAGAACTAGAATCTTGAATATGTGTACTAATAACTAAGTATGAAAACAATGTAATTGAAAATTGTCGCTGTAAGTGCAATGTTAACTAACAATGGAAACACATGAGAAAACTAATGGGATCGTCTTAACAACTCATTAACCTAAATACATGCGCCTATTTAGAAATAATAACAGGGATTAGCCAAGAATGAATAGAACAACTAAAAGGAGGGAAGAATGAAAACCAAAGAGCAAATTAATTCCAATAATCTTTAATAGGATAACCACCTATTACTAATGAAGTTTGCTGAGAACATTAATCCCTAATCAAATAATAAAATATCATCACATGAAGCTTTAGGATTAGTTATTAAAAAAAGATTTGAGACAGAAAACGAAGATCTAACCACAAACCGAGAAACATGAATAATTAAGAAAAAAATTTGAGATACAAGATGAATATCAAATTTCAAACCATGACGAATATTAAGTAATAATTTGTCTTAGTACGCAGCAGAAGCTAATAACTTACCTATACAAATAAATTTGGAGAACAAAATTATTAAAGGAGGGAAGATTGTGACACCACAAAGAATGCCACCACGTACTGTAACTATATCATTATCCATCTTTGAATACCTTAGGTCAAATTAATTATTCCATTGACTATCTCATTTCACAAAATACCCTGATTTAATTACCTTACAATGTTCTAGAGACAAAAATATAAATTGTTAGGATAACAATTTAGAAGATGAATACATTAGCTAGAAAACTTAGGAATGTTTGTACTTGATAAAGAACCAAAGGAGCCTAGATGAATTTGAACATGTCCAGGGGATTTAATAAGTATTGAAGAGTTAGGGAATTCATTTTGAGCTTGAATATTGAACACTTAGATGATTCAGGAAACTCTAAGTGAGGAACATAATGATCTCAGTCTAATGAGTAGAATTTAATGAGTACTTTATTAGAAGTTAAGCGGGATTAGCAAAAGGTAAGCAAGATTTACTAAGCCTAAGCAAGATTAATTAGACTAATGATGATTAAGGACTAAGTATGGTTAATTAGGACTAACCTTGGTTAATTAAGCTAATGGGATGATTAGTAAAATATTTGAGCTAATTAATCTTTTACATCAAATAAAAGAAAAACAAAAGAGAAGAATTCACAAAGATGGAGAAGAATAGAGAGAAAGCTTGAGTACTCGAGAAAAGGAGGAGAAAAAGAGAAGAAACCATAGGCGCTTCAAGATCAAAGCAAGGAAGATCAAGGAAAATTCACCAATAGGTACTTCACCCTCTATCTTGTTGTGTTATATAATTGTTTTTCTACAAAACACACATCATCTATTCTTGTTTTAGAGCCTCAAACATTATGTTTTGAAGGACTGGAATGAAGAAAATACGAAAGGACTTGGAAAGAAGCTTAGTTGAAGAAGTTCTTGAATCAAACACATGTTTGGATGGTTTAACCTTGAATTCATGCATTCAAATGAGTTTTCATGAACCATGCATCATATTTTCATGCTTAGGTATATCAAATGTCATGTTTTGGAGCTTAGGGATGAAGAAAATGAAGTTAGAACACCAAGAACATGCACCAGCCCAAAATTCTGCTCGACAGGTTCTCGAGCGGACACCATCCATTGCACGAGCGGCCAATGCCAAAACCGCCACTGCATGAACCACCACTTGTGCGGCCTAGGCCACCGCACGTGTGGCCAAGGGTGGAGCACATGCAGCAAAACCTTAGTTGGGGACTGTTTTGTCTCCACACGAGCGGCTAGATTCCGGTGCACATGCGGCCAAGCAGGCCACTTGCCCAAATCGTGCTCTTTTCATTCCTTTTGATCTATTGGACGCTCCTATGCATGTTTTGAACCTAAATAAAAATTAAGCACAGCTAGGAAGTAACTTGAAGAGTGTTTGATTATTAAAGAAAAGCTAGAGTTAAGTGAACCTAAGTTGCCTTGCATTATGCCTCATCGATACTTGTATGTCTATTGTGTAGGTCAAGCGCTTTAGAAGTAGACCCTTTGTTCAAGAGCCATTTGTGAGTAGTAGTGTGGCAAAGTTATGTTTAATAAACTATGTTTCAAATGCAAACCTATGTTATGTTTATGAAAGTTGTACTATTGTTTTGCCACGAATGAACATCATATACTCTTGTAACATGTATGAAGATAACACCCTTGGAATATGTCCTTGTTATTGGGAAATCATACCAATCACCTCTTGCTAACTGAGCTCCTCTTGCCATCTACACTACTAACTGAGCTCCTCTTGCCACCTTGTGTGGGTCTTGACGTTCTCAAAATCCTTGGAATGTTCATCAATATGTAAATGGTGGCAAGTTAAGATTTGTATTATCATGCTCACATTAAGCTATGTTCAAGCTATGGTTTTTATGTTATGTTTTATTAAGCCCATCGGAGTTCATTCATTTACCGCTTTACCATATTACTATTCACTGGGCAATGGCTCACCCCTCCCTTATATATCTAGGTGATGAAAAGCTTGGTTACGAAGAGAAGTTTGATTAGAAGTCGGTCTTTGAATATTTTGTAGGTTTTGCAAGGTTTTGCTATAAGTGATGCACTTTGCTTTTGTTGTATGGACTATGTAATAAAGCAGTATAACAATCTGAGAGGAATGTATGCGCTTTCATTTCATATAGTTATACACTGCTCTGAATGGATGTTTCAAATGGACTCAATATAAGAAAATAATGACTTCCGCAATTGTCAAATGAAAGATTTGCCCTAATTATCATAAGAGTCCAACTTATTTTGTAAGTTAAGCCTTTGGTAGTCCACGACTACTGGCCGTCGCAACACCTTGTTAGGGGTAGGTTGGGGTCATGACACTAACAGAAAGCAATATGAAAGGAAAATGAGAAACATAAAGACTAGAAGGTAAAGACTGAGCATGTGTGGTACAAAGAATTCCCTTCCCACTGACTGGGCTAGGGACCCATCAGCAAGAACAATGGTATGAGTAATAGGGTACAAAGCAGTGAAAAGGGATGCATTACCAGACATATGAGACTGGCACTAGAGTCAAGGAGCCAAGGTTGAAGAGATTGAGCCACACATGCAATATTACCTAAACTCACTAAGGTTGTAGTGGAAGGTAGAGGCAAAGCAACACAAAAGGACTGAACAAGACCAGAAAGTTCACTAAGCTGAGTAGTGAGGGCACCATGAGAATCGAACAAAGAAGCAACATGGCAATTGGAGGTGGAAGTTGTAAGATTTCCGAATAACTTGTATATTCAATTGTGTATAATACAAAGACTATAACTGATTATATATCACTCCTAACCCTAAAATTAAGAAGGAAATAGAATATATAAACAAAATCCTCACAATCTCTCAATATATATATACAATATATACTATCATATATACATAGATACACCCTTGCTCAAACTCAAGGTGTTTTAGTAAAAAATACCGAGAGTTTGTCAAGAAAAAACCAAAACCGATCAGTAGTGTGGGTAGGGCTGCAAACAAGCTGAGCCGAGCCAAGCGAGCTTTGCTGAGCTCGGCTCGATAACCAACTGGGCTCAAGCTCGGCTCAACTCGACTTAATAAGATTTTTTTTATATTATTGAAATAAAGATATTTCAATAAAAATATTATTTAAGTACAGATATTTAAATAAAAAATATTATTTAATACATAAATAATGTATTTACCCTATTATATATATATATATTTATATATTATTTAATATATAAATAATATATTTATTATATACTTTAAATAAAAATAGACGAGCCAAGCTTATTGGCGCTTGAACTCGGCTCATTTACTAAACGAGCCTAATATTCGAGCTTGAGCTAGACTTATTTGAGCCGAGCCAGCTCGTGAGCAACTCGGTTCATTTGCAGCCTTAGGTGTAAGTCTTGGTACGGAAGTCAACAAGTTGCAAAGCTGAAGAGATGAAAGGAAGCAAGATAGAGCCAAAATGCAGTTTTTGATGGACAAAGTGACAATCAATCTCAATATGCTTCATTCGTTCATGAAAGACAGTATTATAAGCAATCTGAATAGCACTTCAGTTGTCACAGTAGAGAGAGGTCACAGAGGACTAAGGAACTCCCAAGTTAGATAAGAGACACCAAAGCCAGACAATTTTAGCAATTGCATGAATCATAGCATAGTACTCAACTTCGGCAGTAGAACGAACAACAATTCGTTTCTTGGTTTTCCAAGAAATCAAGGAATCGCAAAAAAATACATAAACCAGAAATAGACTTGCGATCAATAACATCACTAGCCCAATCAGAATCAGTATAAACCACCAAGTCTAAAGAGTAAGTAGAAGACAGTAGGAAGCCCTAAACGAGAGTACCATGGAGATAGCGGAGAATCCGAACCAAGGAAACCTAATGTATGGAACGAACAGAAACGAATTGGCTAACCACATGAATAACATAGGTAAGATCAAGGCAAGTTACAATCAGATAGACTAAGCAACCCTCACTTGCGATATGAAGTCGGATCATCCAAAGGGACACCATCAGTAGTGTTAAGCTTGACATTAAGCTCAATTAGTATCAGAACAACCAGCACGGTGAATAACTTCATTAGCATACTTGGCCTAAGACAAAAAAAAAACCCTAGGGAGAATAGGCAGCTTAAATACCAAGAAAATACTGTAAAGGGCTCAGATCCTTCATTTTGAAGGTGCGAAATAGACCAAGGGTGCGAAATAGACCAATGATCATGTCGTCCACATAAAGTAACTGGGCAACAAAACCAGTAGAGGTGTGGAGAAGAAACAAAGCAGAATCATAGGCACAAGGATGAAACCCAAGTTGAGTAACAGCCATCTGAAAGCGATCATACCAAGTACGAGGAAATTACTTCAAGCCATAAAGAGCACGCCGAAGACGACAAACCTATTCAAAGGAATGAGGAAGTCCAAGGGCAGGACGCATGTGGAACTCTTCAGTGAGATGCCCATTAAGAAAAGCCCAATGACGGGCAACGACAAAAATCAAAATATGAACAATAGTCATCTTGGCGACATGGGCAAAAGTCTCCTTATAATCAAGACAATACTCCTATGAGAAACCTTTGACAACCAAGTGAGTTTTGTAGCGCTCGAGTAAACCATCAAAATGAGTCTTGACTTTATAGACCCAATTGCAACCAACCAAATTCTTGCCAATAGACAAAGGAACCAGCTCGTAAGTAGTAGTCTGTTGTAAGGCAAAGTACTCATTCTCCATAGGTCGAACCCAATTAGGATCCTGACGGTCCTCCTTGTAAGATTGAGGTTTTGAAAAGCAATGAATAGCAGAAAAGAAGGTGCAATATGAAGAAGAAAAACAAGTATTAGAAAAACCAAATTTTACCACAACCTTACCTTGACGAAGGGGATACCGATGGTCATCAAGATCAATGTCGTCAAAATCAGAATGATCAACAGCAGGGGCGGAAACAACCGATCAGGGAAAAGCCTTTTAAGAAGAATAAATTAACAATAGAGGAGGAGGAGGAGGAGGAGGAGGAGGAGCAGGAGGGGAAGCAAGAGGAGAAATGGGAACAAGCTCAGGGGGGACGTAGAGATGTAATCATCAGTAGGGGCCTCAGAAGAAAATTGATTAATGTGAACCAAATTCTCTTTGAAAATAGGGGTAGTGATAAACTAAAAGTAAGACGGGACAAGAGAAAGGATCATAACAACGATAGTCTTTTTGAGTAAGACTGTAACCTAAAAAGACACACAGGACAGACCGAGCAATAAGTTTGGTCCCATCTTTACAAAGAAGAAGGACGAAATAGGCAAACCCAAAGACATGAAGAAGGGAGTAATTGGAAACTTGAGAAAATAAAGCCTCAGGAGAAGAACGGCCAAAGAGAAGGGGAGTGAGCATATGGTGAGAAGAAAAGCAGCAGTACAAACAGCCCTACCCTAAAACGGGTCCAGAATAGAGAGAGAGAAACAGAGACCAAGCAGTCTCAAGTAAGTGACGATGTTTACGCTCAGCCCTACCATTCTAGGCGGGTGGATCAGAACATGAAATTTAATGAATGGTACCCAATTTAGCTAAATACTCACAAAACTCAGTTTTAAAGTATTCCCCACCCAAGTCAAACTGCAATATTTTAATAGTAAACCTAAACTATGTAGTGATCATAAAATGAAAAGTACGATATATCTCATAGAAGTTGGACTTATGAGTCAAAAGATAAACCCAATTGTAACGGGTGCAATCATCAACAAATGACGCATAGTATGCAGAACCCCCAACATTCGTTAAGTTGACTAGGAGAAACTTTACCCAACTATCCTGACTAAGCTAAAGATTGTAAGCGGTTAACAAACAAATGGCCTAATCTAGAATGCACAAATAAAAAGGACTTTAAGATAATCCAACTAAAAATATGAAAAAGTAGTTGGAGAGGTAGTCATGGGCAGATGCAAACTCTCCACCACATAGAGGTCTCCAACTCTACAACCAGTCCAAATCTACTGCTTGGACATCCGATCCTACTCATACTAGACAAAAAAAGAAAAGCTAACATAATATCAAAACCAGAAGTGTCAAGCTAATTGATAGATAATAAATTGGCAGATAGACCATAAAGGACAGATGGAATAGTGATGGCAGACATATCAAATGGTAGGACAGACCCAATAGATAGAACAGACATACCAAACTCATTAGTAGCATTAACAACAATAGTAAAGGAGAAGGAATACAATTTTTGCAATAAAGAGAGAAGAGTCATATGATGAGCATAAAGGTCGGATAGAATAGTGATAGCAGACATATCAAACAGTAGGATAGACCCAAAAGATAGAACAGACATACCAAACTCATTAGCAATATTAACAGTAATAGGAAATGAGAGGGAATAAAATTTTGTAGTAAAGAGAGATGAGTCATGATGAGAGGCACCAGAGAAAAAAACCAGACAGAAAAAGAAATAACTAAAGAGAACCCAAGCAAATCTCAATGAAGAGAGGTAAGAACGGAGATAAATGAGGATGGCTGGGAGGTAGACAATATATGCTAAAGCTGAGAAATCTGAGCAATCAAGGAAGTCAAGTCAGGATAAGGACCTGAAGTAGATGCAGTATAAGTGGCGAAGGCCAAAAAATACTTGTCAGAAGGCGCAGAACTGGGTCTAAGTGGTTGTTTGGCATCACAATCGTCTTATTTAAGTCACATCATCTCTCTACCACATCACTTCAAACCCAACCCATATTTCACGTTTTTTCGTAAAAGTCAAAAAGTATACTAATCTAGCACTTCCCAAACAACTCCTAAGATTGCTAAGAAGACATAGGCGAACCTCTTTTCTTGGGACAGTGGTACTTCCAATGGCCCCTCTAATGGCAAAAAGCACACTCATATGTAGCTAGGGGCCTTTTCTTAGGCTTAACAGAAGCCTAGAGCTTATGAGTAAATAGGTTCAACAATAGTGGAGACTGAGTAGGAACTAGGAAAACAGATGGAGATAGAGCCTGAATCTTGTCATCTGACATCGTAATGAACCAAAAAATAAAAAACCGCAATAAACATAAATCTAATGGGGCAGAACGTAATAAGCGAAAAACCAGAACCAAATGACCAGTGTAATTTATAGAAAGCTGATGGGTCAATAATGTAATAAACCAAAACATAGAACCTGATATCAAGAAGGTACTCATGTCGAAGTAGAAACATAGAGAAAAATTGAAGATGAGAGGATAGGTGACAAAGTTGGTCATGCTAGGCTAGATATCTCTTCGAATGTGCAAACCAGAGGTACAAAGAGAGACCTCAATCGCGAGTCTAGAGAGAAGAGACTGCAATTTCGATCGCGATTCTAGAGAGAATGAGATGTCACAACTTCTAGAGAGAAGAGACTCGATCAATTTTCACGTCAAAGTCAACCTAGAGGGTGAATCACTAAACCACGAAGTCATCTCTCGAAGCAGATGGACCAGCAAACAGGCACTAGGGTTGACCTAGACAAACCAAACCCAATCACGAACCAGACGAACTGGAGAACCACGAGCCAGATGAGATTTGACAATGGCTGCTAGAGTTTCGAATCGTGCTCTGATACCATGTAAGATTTCTAAATAACTTATATATTCAATTGTGTATATTACAAACACTACAACTGATTATATAGCACTCTTAATCCTAAGACTAAAAAGGAAATAGAATATATACACAATCCCTCACAATCTCTCAGAATATATATACAATATATACATAGTTAACTGGAAAGAGGCATCAGTATCAGTAACTTGATGAACATAATCATGCTTATCATACTTCTACCAACGATATGGTTCAGTATAGCCAATGGCACCACAATAATCACTTCCTATCACCTTGGGACATGGAACCATTACCACAAGAATAACCACTATGAGAGCTGCCGCCACGAGAGGCACTAAAAAAACCACGAGGACCACCACGAGAGCGACCATGTGGAGGACCAAAACCTCCACTATGCAAAATAAGAGCATATGAGGTCGAGGACTGAATCGCAGACTTAGACATAGGTGAACTCTGTCCTAATGAAGAAAGCAACAACTGAAGCCCCGTTTGTTTTTAGAGGTAGAATGGAGGGGATTGATAGTGAGGGGATTGTTAGTGAGGCAATTAAGTAAAATTGTGTTTGTTTTGATGATAGTTGTTAGTGCAGGGATTGTTAAATTATTTTTATATAAAATAAATATAAAATAATAAAACAAATAAAAAAATACAAAAACATTAAACATTAATGTTTTAAAAAAAAATGCCCAACATGTAAAAAAAATTTTAAAAATAAAAATAAAATAAAAAATTTCCAAAAAAAAATAAAACAAATAAAATAATGATTTTTACTTAACAAAAAATACAAAAAATTAAATATTAATGTTCAAAAAAAAATGCCCGACATGTAAAAAATAAAATAAAAATAAATAAAAAAAAAAAATTTCTAGTCCGCCGAACTATTTTTCTAATACCAAGTCCTGGAGGCCCATCCGAATCCCCTTGAGGAGGCTCATCCTAATCCGGAGCTCACTATCAATCCTCTCCTAATCTCTCAAAACAAACACAATATAAGTGGGTCCCACCTCACTACCAATCCCAATCCCCCCTCTAACTCTCCAAACAAACGGGGCCTGAGAGTAGGCATTAGCGGCAGTAGACAAAGTATCATTAGCAAGAATCTGATCCTTAAATCCCACAAGAAGTCATAATCCAGTCATAAATTCCTCCTAATTGCGCTTTTGCTGCCTCAAGTCAATAGTAAAGGGGCAATGCTGCAATAATTGGTCCCACAAATTCTTAAATGTACTATAATACTCAAACAAGAGACGTTCAGATTACTTAGCAGCAAAGATGCGCTCATATAACTCATGGTCGTGAGAAACATTGCTCTGATGAGAGAAAAATTCAGCGAAGGAATCCCAAAATTTGCTTAGAGGTTTCACAAAACTCAATAGTATTCGCAACATGGGACTCCAAACTATGTCAAAGCAAACCCATCACAACGGAATCTTTGCTTAGCCAATCATCAAAATACTTATCATCCGTTCCGTCTGATGAGGAGATTCAGTGAGAAACTTCAGCTTCTTCCCACACAGAAAAACTTTCACATCATGTGTCCAAGCCAAATGATTTAGTCCATCTAATTTCTTTGTAGTGATCGATTTGGGCAAATCACCATCCTTGAGGACCGGAGGTTTCGATTTAGCCATGAATAAAGAATCAATAGCAAATTACAATCAAACAACAAAGACCAAAGAAGCAAGCACCAGGAACCAATTCCAGCAGCCACTCCAGAAGTGAGAAGCACCAACGAAGAGAGTTGTGAGGGGTATGAGTCATATTTTAGTCAATAATTTATTTTTTACAGAAGGTTATAATTAGGACCATTAGTCTATAAAAAGGGTCATAATCTTTCATTTCTTAGAACTTGATCATACACATTTAAAATGTGCAAGTTTGAAGAAAGTGTCATCATCACTATTTACAAGTTTGAATACCTAGGAATTCCTGCTTAGTTCCCTTTCTTCATCTTTCTTTTTATTCTCCATTTTACATTCATTTGATGTAATATTATCTTTACTATTTTAGGCTAAAATCTACAACAACCCATCTTGGCATAGGTCCATGATCGGAGCCTAAATGTTACACATTTGACCCGCTAATATGCACTTTATTAGTCCACTAGCTAGTGTTATTTTATAATTTTGTGTGATTTTGTGCGTTTTTATGTATTTTAAGTGTTTGTACATAAAATGTTGTAAATAAAACATTTCAATCTTATATTAATAATATTATTTTAATATATATATCGATTGGTGGTGGTGGTTTCACCCACCACACACCATATATATAATTATATATTTATATATTGTAATTTATATAAAATAATAATAGAAATAACTATGTATATAGGAAATGTAATGTGCACTTTTTGTATAATGCCCCACTTCTAATTACTCGGACACCATTACCAAATCCTTTATTATAATTCAATTCCAGAGACAACTTGCCAAAATTTTGTACATTAACTGAGGTAAATAAATAAAGATTCTCTCATTCGGATACATAATGAATGCTACATGAGTCACCATTAAATATATCGCCCGCAGGCTTATATCATTACATATAAAAGAAAAGGGTTTAGCCCTTTTTCAACAACGGCGTTCCGCCAACAAGTAAAAGGCCCCGTGGCCAACACATAAGAAAGATCCTTGATATTGAACCGCTTCTCGACAACACCTAAAAAAGAATTAACAACATGGAAAGAGCATAAAGCCCAGTAGGGATCCCAACATGATCCTAAACAATAACATACAAATAGCTATGATCATGAATACTTCATATCATAGAATATAAATAATGTGACGGTTTATAGTCAAAGTATACTTGTATATAAAGTTTTCCAAAAATCATCCAATTTGCTCGACAATGCAAAACACTCTCTTCCTTCTCTTACATTTTCCATTTCATAAAGAATATATATTAACAATGCATTTTCGATAACGTGTTCACTACCTATCATTCCTTACACTCCCAACCCATCACATACACAGTACTAATACATGAACCACATTTCCAAGCCCTAAGCCAAGGGTAATGAAACATTTCTACAACCCGTTCGACACACAAATGTACATACAATACCGTTAACACGAAAAGAAAATACCGTACTTGCCAAGACTACTACACAATCATATGAGACAACCCGACCTTATCAACCAAACCGCTACCACATAATATACACAGATAAACTGGTTCAACACTAAAACCCCAACCCATGCTCTACCTACCTCAAGCACAGTATGTCAAGGATACACCTTTCCACAACGAAATACCAATTTACCAGACACAAACTGGAAGGTAATGGTACATCTAGCAATTTGCCAAACACCGGTTGGAAGGTAATGGTACCTCTGCCAATTTACTAGAAACCGGCTGGAAGGTAATGATACCTCTGCCAAGTTCTCCAGGCGCTAACTAGAAGGTACTAGTACCTCTCATTTTCAGTGCAATCAATTCTCCAAGCGCTAGCTGGAACATACTGGTACCTCTCATTCTTAGCGTAGTATACATTACCAACCATCACAACATGTAAAAAGCATATATAACCCAAGTGTTATACATACACATAATCTATTCAACACAACAGTGTCATCCTCCACTGATGACCAAAAACAAAACCTCTAAACCTATGTATTTAATACACGTAATACAATAATCCAATTCTCGTGTTCATTCTTAATTTACAAAGAGTTATGATTTCATTTTCTTTCCAAAATTAATTTCCTTATGTTCCAAGTTACAATACTCCAATCTTTATCCAAAAATCCATTCCCTTCATTTCACCAAACCAAATATATCAAAACTAATATTGGATTTGCAGAGTGAAAAATCAAAGTGTTTCCCATATATTAGTGTAGGTTCCACAATTATGTGGAACTAATTTCTTTTTCTTAGGGTAGAGATGAAACCCTGACCAAGAAATTGGGGTTTTATTGTATTTAGTATTTTTAATTTTGATTTGATTTGATTTGATTTGGATACAATTGTATAATTTTTGAGACTTATTTGAGCAAAGTAATATTTTTATTCGAATTATGTATTCATTAATGCATGTTATACAATGGTTTTCCTAGTTGTATATTAAAATTGTTAGACGAGTCATGTTAAGTAAGACGAGTCATGCTCCAACAGTAGTTTTGTTTAATTTAGTGACGATTCATGCTAAGAAAAGATGATTCGTGCTTTCGGGTTTTAATACACAAATCCTCTTGACGATGTGTCTACATCAAAATATCCAAATCAATGATTTTCTAAAAACTAGTTCAATAACTGCCTGATTATGAGGCTATGAAGCACGGAGCCGTAGCCGTAGCGGTATCGAACACGGCGACACGTACAAGACACCAAATGGCTTGTCCCTCTATTTTTTTTGTGCAAGGGATACGGTAGGGATACGCTGGGGACATGCCAGATTCAGAACATCAAGAGAAGAGAAGGGTGTACCTCAGATTCAACGAACCAATCGGACACTTTGTTCCAGTCGACCTCCGTGTGGTAAGTCTCTCTCTCGCCTCTGCCTCTCTCTCGTGCTGCTCGTCGTCCGTCGGTGGTGTTGCTATTCTTCACCATCGGGTTCTCTTCTCATCTCTAGGGCTTGCATTCCCCCCTCTCCCCCCCCCCCTCTCTCTTTACCTTTCTTGGCTGTTGAATGATGTGTGTATAGTCAGTCTTATCTCTTTTTGACTAAGCTTTCTCTTCTTTTGGTGGAGAATAATAGGATACGCTAAAATTTGTCCCAATTGTTAACTATTCTAATCAATTAAGATATTCTTAAAACATAATGTTCTGAACTTTTGATCATCTTTTTGTATTTTTATATATTATGATTATTATTTTGTCTTATTTGGGTGTGCCCACTCAACTCAAATTAAAGAATTGCATAGTAGTCCACATACTCTTAAAAATTGCATTGTTGCATTTCCCACTCACATTAAATTAATGTTAGTTTTTATTAATTTTGATTGTTTGGTAACATAATATTAATCTACATAGAAAATATATATTAAAAAAAAATCCACATCGCCATGTCCATGTCCCTATTTTTTTAAAATTACTATGTCCCGTATGTGTGTCCGTGCTTCATAGTTATGAGGTTAGTGGTGGATTTCGACATCCTAAGATATTTTCTTATTTTACTTTATTTCTTTTATTGTCTTGTTTAGTTAGATTTATTTTGTTTCATTATCTTGTTAGATTAGACCAAATATCCTCATATCAATCTTTCATAATTACTTTAATAATTATTTTTAAAACAACACAACTTAATTAGTCCTTGTGGATCAACTCTTAACCGCTATTCTATGGAGTAGTAGTTACTATTTGGTTTTAAATAAATAGTTTTGGTATGAAAACGACCCATCAGTCCATCATAGCCTTCAGCTATTTTCGAACCATAACAACCTCAATCTCCCATTGTTTTCTCTTTAATTACCACTTCTGAGTGGAAAATCCATACCTTTACATCATTAGCTGTCAAAAATAAACCTTAATTCTGTTTCCATCAGTCCAGAGTCAAAACAAATGCCTATTGGAAATTAAACCAATCTAGTTTTGAAACAACACGGACATGTGAGACATTGAGTTCTTGGGAAACCAGTTTGTTTTGAATGCTAGGACACATTCAAAGGAATTACTAAATAGCTCAGCCATTCAGATTAGATGAAAAGATAATCTGGGAACATAACCCTCTATAAGTAACAAAGCATCCACTATTTTAATATGAAAATGTTCAAATAACACATATCACTATCTCATGAAAAATCATATGCTAAATCACTTTTTCAATTAGTTTTCACCCAAAATTCTGGTCCACTTCAAAAATAAATAAACAAATAATCCAAGAACTATTTATGTTGCAAGGTATCAATTAGTAGTGATCTTTGAAATTCATAGACAATGCAATCGTTTAGCATTTTTTGTACGATATGAAAAGTTTTATACATAACAAAAACTATTTATGTTGCAAGGTATCAATTATTAGCATTTTTTGTACTCAACCATACCTTCGGTTTGAAGAACAAAGGAAGATCCATGAAAATTGCATAATTTTCAGTAATGGCAAAGTCATGCATCATGATAGGCTCCGGTATTGTTATTGGCACAGGATCGTGCATGAAACCATCCTTTGAAATAACTCTATATGTAATATATGGTGGTGTATGTGAATATCCAAAAGTAAACATCTCACCTGCATGCATGGAATCCGTTAATAAAAAAGAAACATTTTGTAATAGTAACTGACCAGATTTCTTTTTTGGAGAGGATGGGTTTTACCAGTGAATGGATCAACTTTTGGATGAGCAGTGAAGGAATGTGCCAATCTCTTGTCGTAATCCAGCATGCCAAGGGTTTGCAGATCTCCATCTTCCAGCACTTTAAGGACATCTGCACGATGCAGCAGAGATAACATTTCAGCTCTGCACCACAATCAGGCAAACAAGGTATGGTCCCTGAATAATATATGATGCAACTAAATTCCCCCTTCTCCTGTTATCTCACAGAGGACCATCAAATAACTAAAATTTCAAGCTGCATGCATTGCAGAATATTAATTCACAGTGGTGCAATCTAAGTATACTGAGAAAAAAGAAAAACCAATTAATACATGGACAAATCTCACATACTTAGTGATTCCTAGTCAACGTTACCAACATTTTTAGTTCTTCCATCGTGAAAAAGGGAGGAGATTGGCTTACATGGTTTATCTGCCTCTGAAAGGGCCAAGAGTTTGCCATGGTGATATATGAGAGCAGTGTTACCTGGCAGAATGTGAAGAACAGTTAGTTCTTTCTAGCACTTCTCATATCCAAGCTCAAAATAGGACCATACACAGTGAAGCATTTGGAACCACAGCAGTTAACTTTTATTATTGTACTGGAATTTATTTGTTCAACATGCACAATCCCACATGACATCAGAGCAAAAAGCGCAATTATGCTACCTGTTCCAGTTCCATATGAAACATCCAATACTTTCAGCTTTGCTCTCAGCATTTGCATGTTAACCATAAGCAATCCAAAGAACCCCTTAAGGTCTCCAACCTGCATATGACATTATAACAAGATGGTAATTGGATCCACAAAGAAAAATTCTGCGAAGCGTGGTTTATGCACTCTTCATATAATTAACTTCACCATTCATTCCTATGAAGCACGGACACGTCTCTGAAGGGAGCGTATGGGTGTCAGACACGCGTCGGACACGCGGTAGACATGTGTCCGACACTCGACCTAACGTGTCCCTGTTTTTTTTTTGAATTTTTGCAGGTGGACACTCTTTCAGACACGCTTGACACGTCGTGTGGACACGTTGGAAACAGAAACAAACCCTAATCAGGAGACAGAGAAACCCTAATCCATTGAAGATAGAGAGAAAGAGAAAGAGAAAGAGAAAGAGAGAGAGAGGAAGAACCTATTGAAGCCTAGATCGAGGCTAGATCGAGTGCTCTTCGTCTCTGATCGAGGTATTTCTTTCGCGTCTCTGCTCGTCTCCTCTCTCTGTGTTCGTCTCTCATCGTCTTCATCTCCTGTCTCTGTTCTCGCCTCTCGCTTGCTCTCGTCTCTGTTCGTCTGTCATCGTCTCTGTTCGTCTCTCTCGTCTCGCTTGTTCGTCTCTGTTCTCTCATCGTGTTTGACTCTTCACTTTTTCTTCCCTTCCCCTTTATTACCGTGTCACTCCCCCCCTAGTCTTTTTATTCTTTTTTCTTTTTTATACAGTTTTTTTTTTTTGTAAATAAATAATATAAATAAATACAAATAATATATTTATTTTTTAAATAAATACAAAATATTATTTATTTTTTAATTTTGCATATAATAAATAAATAAAAATAAATACAAATAGTATATATTTTTTAATTTTACATATAATATATAAATAAAATTATATATATTAAACATGTCCCCAGCGTGTCGTGTCCCCCATTTTTTGAAAAATTGCGTGTCCACGTGTCTGTGTCGTGTCCGTGTCGTGTCTCGTATCCATGTCCGTGCTACTTAGATTCATTCATTCATTAATACCAGTCTTCTTTATATATCCATTCCATTTAATTAACTAATTCACCCCTTCACAAGAAAAAGATTTAGCCCATTTCCTATAGTGATGTGGTATCTTGTAGTTCTTATCTTGTTTCCCACGGCCGGTGTTAAGGGCTGTCTTGTAGTTCTTATCTTGTTTCCAGTTATGTCAATGTGTTGTTTTCTCTTTATCTTGTATAGTCGTATAGGCCTGGGGTCTACCCCTTGCAATCTTGTAAATTCTTCCTGCTTTTTTCCATAACAGGTTTTTTCTTCTCAACATTTGAATCACAGTGAATTCTAGCTTCAGTATTTTTGGTTGCTGTTGCTATTTTCCTATATTTAGCATGCCTTCTTTACAGAAATTTAATTGAAGGCATCATCAATTGGATAAAAAAATGACCAAGAAAAGTCCAAATTCTCCAATATTTTATTGGTTCCGTTGTTGGTGTCTGCACGCATCCATGCATCTTGGTTGTCCTCCATTAGTGTTGACCTGGGATCCAATACATGATCGACTTTTTTCCTTCTCTCACTCTCTCTGCTTTTTTTTCTTCTTTGTGAATCAGCAACCTTGATATTTGGAGTCTCATATCTTGGGGATTCATGGGTCCTCAACTCCTCATATTGCTGTTATCAGCTATCAAAAGCCATGTCGCAACTGTAAAATAATTAATGTATAGAAGAGCAAGAGAAATGTAATGTATATTGATTGTATTAAAAAAAATGTTATGATACAAAATGGTGAGGGTACATATATATATAGATTACAAACAAACCTAAATAAAGTGTAAGCCGTAAGTAAACAACACTAAAAAAAAGTAATATATAATAAAGACAAGTAAATCCACCATCAAACATCAGCACAAATATACACTAATAGCCCCAAAAACTCAAGGGGGAGGGACCAACCACAAACTTGACTTGAGAGTGTAAGTAAATAAAAAAAAAAATAAAATAAAAAATAAAATAGGATAGAGATTGGTCGGGTCGGTCAGCATCAAGCACACTATGGTATGTGTATATTTTTGTGTCGAACGCAATCAATAATGAATCAAATGACAATATTTTTTTTTCTTCTGTTTGCAATCAAATACTAAAATCAATGTAATCAATGTCTAAATTACAATCTTGCTTGCTCCATGTTCTAGCTAACCTAATCTATAAAAGTTAATTTAGTTTATATAGTTCATTGTTTTTTATCTATAATCAATGTCGAATATCAATCAATGTCGATAATGTCTGTCTTGGTTTGTAAGATAAGATATCAACAAGCTTGTAGACGGTTTGACCTTGTTATCGATTATATGACTTATATAAAAGCTAATAAGCTAAGTTGTCTTGTTTGTCCCACAGTAAAGTGATTTTAATAATCTAAATAAATACCCAAGCTTTCAATGTCTAGCTATATAGATTAAAAAAAAAAGTCGTAAAGATAAAAGCGTAAAAAAAAAGAAAGAAAAGCGTGTTCTCAAAAAGCATCCAAAAGGCGGCGCAAATCAAAAAAAAGCGAAAAGAAAAGCCATCAAAAGGCGCAAAGGCGGTTGTCATCGCCAACGCGCCGCGAGGCGCGCGCGAGGCGAGACGTTTAGGTAGGGCCGAGAGGCGCGTCGAACCAACTACAAACCCAAAAACCAACAAAACCAACTTTCTCTCTTCGAGACTGTAGACCTTTCTCGAGAGATACTAACTTAACACTCTTAACCCTCTTCCTTCTACCTCTTTCTCACCGCTTCTCTATGGCATCTTCTTCTTTTCCGTCTCTTTGGTCCCCTTAACCTGCACAACCCCTCCATCCCAACCAAACTCCTTCCCCCTTTTGTGCCTTGAACCCCTTTCCTTTTCATGAAAGCGGCGAATGGCTACTGGCGTAATATGGCTACTAATCATTATACTCAGCCAATCACAGAATAATCATCATGTGGTCAACAAATGAGCATCAAGGCAACAAGTAGAACAAAAACAAATAGGTGAGAAGTTGAACAAATAACTTCTCCTTGAAAAAAGATAGCGCCTGCTCGATGTATACGATATGTGCAGGAGAAGAAGGCAGGAGAATAAGTGAGGAACGGGGAGCACTGATTGAGGGCCGCCAGCTGTAACATGAATGGAGGAGAGGATGAGAGCAATGAATGTCAAATGAGGCGGAATGGCTGAGAGGAAAGGCAAGGGCCAAAAAAAAGACTGAGAGGAGAGAGGAAGAGAGAGCAGAAAAAAAAAAAAAGAAGGCAAGATGGTTTGATTTTTTTTTTTTTTTTTTTTTTTTTTGTTTTTTTTTTTTTTTTTTTTTTTTTTTTTTTTTTTTTTTTTTTTTCCTTTTCTTTTTGATTTTTGGAACAAATAAAAATAAATGAAATGTGAAAAGCAAAAGAAAAAAAATGAAAAAAAAATGAAAGAAAAAAAAATAGAAAAGAAAGAAAAATAAAAAAAAAAAATGAAAAAAAATAAAAAAAAGAAATTATTTTTTATAATTTTAATAAAAAAAAAATTTTTTTTTTTATAAAGTATTTGTTTTTTTTTATTAAAAAATAAAGAATAAAATATATAAAAAAAAGATTAAAAAAGAAAAAAATAAAAAAAGAAAAAGCAATATAAAAAAAAAATTGGTAAGGAGAGAAAAAAAATAATATAAATATATAAAATAAAAAAAAAAAAAAAAAAATAAAATTATAATAAAAAAATAAAAATTAAAATGTGAAAAAAATTTTTTTTTTTTTTTAAAAAAAAAAAAAATTTTTTTTTTATAAAAAAAAAAAAAAAAAAAAAAAAAAAAAAAAAAAAAAAAAAAAAAAAAAAAAAAAAAAAAAAAAAATAAAAGAATAAAAAAAAAAAAAAAAAAAAAGTTTAGGTGAAAAAAAAAAAAAAAAGGATGTGGTGGTGAAATAAAAAAAAAGAAAGTGAAAAAGTGGGTGTGAAGTGGTGGAAAGAAAATTGTGTGTGAAGAAGGTTGGACTGCTTTATGTAAAAGGAAGTGGATGAGTTGGAGGGTGGTACTAACAAATGCATGTTTTGAACATTTTGACCATTGATGTGCAGGATAGTGAACTTTGAAGAGGCACAGCAGCATTTGATATAGATTATATTTATTCCATGCATGTCATCGAGCAGATTTATAATATTCCAGCACATCAAGCGGATCCCTCTTTCACAGCAGCATTTTAGCTTCAAGATTAGAATTAATACTTCTGCCAATCTATTGAATCTGCTCCTCTGGATCAAAGAATAATCTGTGAGCGCTGTTCTTGCTAATCTTTATTCCGGTTTCTCTGCGCTGCTTGATCTCTGGCCTCCTGCTGGTCTGAGGATCTGAATTCGAGCTCCATTTGTGCAATTGCTGCTTGAGTTTCAGAGGCTTTAAAGAAGGTGAGAGAAAGAGAGTACTCCTAATTTTCCAACAATCTTCCAAATGCCTTCCAGTATTTCGCTCTTCTGACTCTTCATTTCCTTGCTGATAGCCTTTATTGCCTCTGAAGTATTCCTTTGCTTCTTCGGCGGGCTGTGCTTCATCAATTTTTTTTTAAGCTCAACTCTCTGGATTCTTTGGGCGGGTTTTTTGGTTTTCTTTTCGATTATCCCGAGATTTTTGCAGAGAGAGATTTGTTTTTTGCCCTAGTCGCTTTGATTTTTAGTTTGCAAAAGATTTTTGAGTTCCTCTTTTTTGAAGTTTTTTTTTGAAGAAGAAGAGAGGAAGAGAGAGTGGCCTGTTTAGTTCGAGAAGCCTGTTTTGTTTTTTTGGTTTCTTTTTGAGAGAGGATTTGAGATTTTTTTTGGGATTTTTTTTCTTTTGATTTTGATCAAAGGAGATGATTCAGTGGTTGCTGGGATTGAGATTGAGATGTTGGATTTTGGCTTCTTTCTTGCCTGATCGAGCTTCTCAAGTTGCTCTCTTACATGATTCTTGACATGATCACTTTCTTCCTTAAACTATGTAGAAAGCTTGCTTCTTTGCCTCTTGAGAGAGCTGCTGCTGTTTTGCTTGCTGAAAGGAGTAAGAAGATCTCTGAGCTCTTTTGCTTTTTTTTCTGCTGCTTTGGCCGAGAAGGCCGTGGGGCGGGTAGTCCCTTTTATCTGAGACTCTTTTGAATTTCGTTTCGGGATTTCAAGGCACAACGCGAGAGGCGGTGAAGGCATAACGAGGTATTGATTGATCCAAAGAAAAACGAAATGTAATGAATATAATTTGTATTAAAAAAATCTGAATAATTACAAATGGTGAATTAACAATATATAGATAGGGATTATAAACCTAAATAATATTGATAGTGAAAACAAATTAAAAATAAACTAAAATATAAATATAATAAACATATAAATAGGAAAGTAAAACAAATAATTAACAAAAAAGCAACTACTAAAATACAATGTTTGAGGTCTTCCTAGTAGCTGTTGGTTAAGAATATAAGTATAATATTGTTTTTATTGTCTGTGAGGGATGCAGTTTAACATAGCCCTACTTTCTGTGGTTGCCAACTGTCCAATTTTGGTTTTGTTTGTTCCATATCAAGTTCCATAATCTATATCAAACTTCTGTTTCTTAGAACCAGATGCAAATACATGAATAGCCAAAGCAATTAGTAGGCCTTAATGGTGTGTAACCTGTCTCTGTCTTGTAGTATATTCATATAATATAAGGTCTTTACTTCATTTTATTTTATTTTATTTTTGTGTTGAAATGCAACAAGAAGGATTTTATTAATCAAGAAAAGAGAGAACAAAGTGAGGACAAGGTGTCCTCTTGGAAGAAAAAAAGGAGAAAAACAAAGAAATCTACTGTCAAACAAATCAAAGAAAACAAAACTAAGATTGGCCAACATTATCAATTATAGAGGATAGAAATGAGACTATGATTGACTTCTTTGATTCTATTTACTATTTACTAAGGCTTGACTCCTGCGTACACCCCTGCAAAAAAATAAAAATAAAAACAAAAAACAAATAAAAGGGAAAAAAAAGGATGTTGCAAGCCCCCAACCATTGATCTAGTAGTGTAGAATGTAGTAGGGGAGAGAAGAAACACTTGAGAGGCCACAAACTTAAACACAATATTATAAACTTAAATCTGAATAATATAATGAAAGACATTATTTATAGGCTAATAACTGTAAACCAAAATAGGAAACTAAAACCCTCATAATATTTGGATACATAATCAACATAACCTAACTAATAATTATTTAAATCCTAACTAAAATAATAATAATAATCTACCAACTACATTTATTAGACCAAAAAATCTTTGGTCCACATGATGTACCCACAAGCTATACCCTCGGCTTCTAAAATGGAAACTCGGCCTCCAGCCAAGGGTTGTGCCATCAATTCTCTTCCACTAAAAATAACTTGACTGGAGCAAGTTAGGAACACATTCAAGAATCCCATCTAGAAAAAAATAATAATAATAAAAATTTTAAAAAAGGCCTATTAACAAAGAATTCTTCTTCAATTTAACAACTTTGGAGTCAGTGGTACAAGCAAGGGTGCATTTCATAAAGCCATCAAAGAAATAATAAGTATTGGCATGTATTGGCATGTGTAACATCCAGGCCCAAAATCCATGTGTGGCATAAACGAATATGGCAAAACTAAATAGGCAGAACTTCACATTACCATCTCTCTGTGCTTGCCAATATTAAATGTCACGATACACTATTTATTGACTTTAAGTTTCATATTGGTAATCCATGCCATGTGATAAGACTTGGGATATGGCTCAATTTTCAAACTCAATTTCTTCAAAAATAGCATTAGTACAACTCCCTGTATTACTCGCTAAGGAGCACCCCTGATCACCACAATTCACCTCCCCTGATCACCACAATTCACCTTTGTATAAAATTATTTCCTCATTGTAGTTTCTTAGGTTCCATTTTATGTTTACTATAAGCCAATAAAGGTCGAATAATGCCAATCACATCATCAATGAGATCATCATCGAACTCGAGGTCAATAGGATCAACAAATTGCATGTCAATCTTCAAATCCTCGAATTCTTTTCACTCTATAGCGTCACCTTAATTTTGTTCGGATACTTCTCTCTGTTGTTGTTAGTCAATCTTGGCCCCTATATCAACTTGATATCAAAAAAAGCCTTTCTTTATGGGGATTTGCAGAAGGAGGTCTATATGAATCAGCTACCAAGCTGCGTTGTTTCTGGTAGTGAGCACCTTGTTTGTCAATTTTGGAAGGCTCTATATTGTCTAAAGCAATCTCCTCATGCTTGGTTTGATCACTTTAGTGTTGTGCTTGCCCATGGCTTTCATTGTTCTACTTCTGATCACTCAGTTTTTCTTTGACACTCTCCTGCTAGGACTATTGTCTTGATTGTTTATAAGGATGGTATTATCCTCTCTGGCAATGACTCCACCAGGGTTGCTTATTTCAAGCACTATTTAAGTCAGCAATTTCCCACTAAAGACTTGAGTAACCTATGTTATTTCCTTGGCATTGATGTTGCTTGCTCTTCCCAGGGTTTTTTTCTCTCCCAAAGGAAGTATGTTCTTGATCTTCTCTCTAATAATGACCTCTTGGGTGCCTAACCGGTTGATACTCCTATGTATTCTTTTTGTTAAGCATGATGGTGAGCACGGATAATCCTTTCCTAATGTTGGCTATTATCGTTGCTTGGTTGGAAAGTTGATTTATCTCATTGCCACTCGTCTTGATATCGCCTATGTTGTCAGTCAATTTATGCATGCCCTTGCCATCCTCTCTTCAACACAGTATGTCGTAATTTACATTATATTAAGAGTGCCTCAGGCCGCAGTCTACTCTATCGCCCTTCTTCTTCCTTGTTTGTCATTAGGTTTAGTGGCGCTAATTGGGTTGACAGTCATATTAATCGTCGTTCTACTTCTTGCCATTTTACCTTTGTTGATGAGATAATCTAGTTACTTGGTGTAGCAAGAAGCAAAATGTTGTGGCTCATCGCCGAGACTAAGTACCAAGCTATGGCCTATATGACTTCTAAAATGTTGTGGGTTCTCCCTCCTCTAAGATTTTAGTGTTCATGTTCCCACTCCTATATTCGTCTATGAAGCACAAACACCTCCCCAAGGCCTACGTATTAGTGTCGGACACGGACACGCGTTGGACACGCTGTGGACACGTGTCTAACACTCTCCCTAAGGTGTCCCCTTTTTTATGAATTTTTTGCAGCCGGACACGTTTCAGACACCCCGGGGTACAAAATGTAATATCTGAAACTTCTAAATGCTGCCAAACTGTAAAAAACAAAAACTGAAAAAGAAGAGAGAAGAAAAAATTTAATTGAAAAAGGAGGAGAAGAATAGAGAAGAACCTGAACCAGTTGAAGCCTAGATTAAGGTATGTGCTTCGTTCTACTTTGCTTCATTTTTCTTCTTCTTTCTTCAGTTTGCAAGTCGTCTCTCTATCTGTCTTTTGGCTCTCTCTCTCTCTCTCTCGCTTTTTCGTAGGTCTTCTCTCAATCTATCTCTTAGTGTGTCTGTGTTTGTATTTATATATATATATATTTTATTCTCTTATGAGAGTTTAAAAAAAAAATAAATTTTGATTAAAAATATCTTTTTTATATAGCAAAAATCTTTTTTTTTTTAATTTATATCTAAGCCTCTTTTTTTTTCCTTCTATTTTTTTCATTACCTTTCAATGAACGTTTTTTTTCACTTGTAGACATAATAAAAAAATAAAATTATATTTATTGAACGTGTCCCCAGCATGTCGTGTCCGCCGTTTTTTGAAAATTTGCGTGTCCTCGTACCCGCGTCATGTCCCGTGTCCATGTCCGTGCCTCATAGATGCTCATGTGTTGTGATAATCAAGCTATCATTTTCATTGACAACAATCTTATGTTCCATCAGCATACGAAACAGATCAATGTTGATTATCACTTTATTTGCAATTTGTAACTACGAAAACAATTGGTAACTCCTATGTTCACTCTGGCAGCCAATTGGGTGACATTCTCACCAAGCCTTTTAGCTCATCCATCTTCTTAGCGGTTATCTATCAAGTTGAGAGCATGTTCAATCTCTATTCTCCAGCTTGAGGGACATATTAGAATTATTTGGGGTGTTCTTTTATATGATTTTATATTGAGGCTATTATTGTCATATTGACATTAGTGTTTTAATGTAAGTATGTACTAGGTGAGGGTTTTCATTATGACCCAATAACCTATTCATCATGTTCTCCTCTTCTCTTCTCTCTTTCCTTTCTAACCCTAACCCTGGTTTCTTGTACTTTGCAAACTAGGGTTAGGGTTAAAGAGAAAAGAGAGACGAGAAGAAGAGAAACCAGAAGACGATGAATTAGGTTATTAGGTCATAATGAAAAACCCTTACCTAGCACATATTTATATTAGAACACTAATGTTACTATGACAAGAATACCCTCAATGTAAAATAACATAAACGAACACTCTTGACAATTCTAATAGTGCCTTTATGTTTAACACAACAACTGATTTAATAGGCAAATTAATTTTAGAAGAGAAGCAATCCTAAGCATCATGTCCAAACCCTTGACAACTAAACCACTTGGGCTTAGTATTACCTCCATACGAAGAATGAGAAGAAGGCATAGTAGGTTAATCCATCTGAAGAGCTACTAGTACTGCATTTTCCATAAGGTCAAGTCTACTAGTAGCTTATTGTCACGGCTAATTTTATGACTAGAAAATTTTCCTGCAATGGCAGTCTCAGCCAATGTATGCAATTCACACACACAAATTAAATTTCATCAAGCATGCAAGCTAAGCAACACAGCAATTACAGGAAAACCCAACCTTTATTATTGCACCAACAATTACAAAGGAAAGCCAAATGTCAAACTCTCAAACACTTGATGAATTCGAGTTTGCATGGCCATGCCTATACATAGGCTACAATCAGAACATTTGAAATTCAAACAGGATATAAAACATAAGGGACACATGCCACCTGGCATGGCAGTTGACACCCCCAACTGCCAAGGGGATAACAAAGATTTGATACAAGACTACAGAAATAACTGTCACCAACTATTCCTTTATTCCAGCCTTCCTTGTTCCTTGCCAACATGTCTAGTTCTGTGCATAACCGCCCACAACTACCCCTATATTTTAGGAAGCCTTTGTCTTGCCTTAGACAAGTCAAGGTAGCGCTTGGTAGAGTTTTCTAAATATGATTTGAGAATAGGAGTCATATTTTGAGTTTGTGAGTTTTGGAATTATGATTTGAGTATGGAAAATTTGTTTAGTGAATGAGTTTTGAAAATAGTTTTGAATTGAGTGAAAATTTTTTGATGTGACATGATATTTGATACAAAAACTTACAACTCATAACCAAACACACAACTCAAAATTCTATTCAAGACTCAAAAAAATTTAAAAATTTCCGAATTTTTTTTAATTTAAAATATAAAAAATAACAAGTGACAATTGTAAAAAAAATTGCACTGTTCCGGTCAACCGGCCAGATGTCCGGGAGGACGACCGGCCGAACGTCCGGAAGGATGACCAATTAGCCCAAATTTTCCCGCCTTGGACAAAGTTTTCAAAAGTGAGTGTAGAATTAATTTTTGAAAATTGTAAACAAACATCACGTGCAAACCAAAGGGTGGAACTAAAGTTCCAAAGCTCTACCAAACAGAGCCCAAATTTCTCAAGCCACCAGTCAAACAGAGCCCGTAGTGCCATCTGTTGGTCTTGGTCAAGCCTAACCGCCTTGCAAACCAGCCAAGTTGTGCACCACACCTTGCTGTCTAGCCAAGTCAAGCCATCTGATTGTGTTAAAACCCCAAGTATGCTGCAGTGTAGCATTGAGGTCAGATTAATGCCTTGTACATGCCATGCTGCCGATACTTTGGCCAAGGGTTGAATGTCATTGCCGAACGACACAACTGATTGCCACCTTCTTGTTTTGGCATGCCTCTCTCTTGCCTGCTGTCTAGGCCTGACATAGGTGCAAGGTACCACCAAGTGTCAGGCCGCCAGCTCCTAAATATCAAGGTGCTAACACTTAAGCACTAGAAATTGGCAAATTTAATACCTGGTGATACATAGAAATTACTACATCCTCATTCCAAAGTAACTCATATTTGGTGGCCAAATTATAGAAAAACATTGTGAACTCTTCCACAGACTAACTTCCCTTTACTGATTGAGTAAACTGCAAGTGAGCTCACTATTTGTGGCTCGTTGGAATGAAGCAACGGTTCAAAGTAATCTCCCATGTCAAGATAGCGGCATGATGCTCCTCCTAATATTTAGTCCACCAAATTCTAGTTGTGCCTTCAATTTAACTTCAATAATAAGTGTTTCCTCTTATTGTCAATTGGTACCACCAACAAATGAAACTATCCATACTATGTACCCAATCAAATTATACCTTTTGGTCGTAACCTCCACTCAAATCAGGAACTTCATGCTTAGCACCCCTATCTACATTAGTCAATTGAGGATATCCTCTAATAGTCATTGGTGGCCATACCCAAAAGTGTGAGGTGGAGGAGCATCCAAAGATCCACTAATTAATTGTAGCTTTTTCTTTCTATTTGTCTACCAAAACAGCGGTTTCCCAAAAAGTAACTTGCACTTGAAAAATGTTGTCATCTATTCTTGTGTTGTCTTCAATTGTTGTTGTGATTTCTTCAACTCCTGCTGGTCTTGATATATGACATCAAAATTTGAATTTAACATTGATCAACATGGTTAATGGGAAAAGCTCGGACTGTTCACAGGCTGACAAACTATTCATAGGTGAGCGGGTCAGGTACTGCTCATGGGTCAAACACTATTCATGACCATGGAATTAGTTGGATTAAGTTTGGAGTCTTGGGTTATTGGTTGGATGCTAGATGCCGGGGCATAAGTAAACCAGGCTAGAGGTTAAGGGAGGTGAGTTTGGGCCAAGTACAGTTGAAAAGCTTATTCCACACTTCTCCTTAAAACCCAGGTATTAAGGAGAGGGAAACTAGAATCTTATGACTAATATAGATGGGGCAATTCTAGGCGACGTGGGATACATTCCAACACATCCTCCTGGACCACAACATACAGTAGCCAGACAAACGGCACACCAATCACAGGCCCAACCAAGCTCTGATACTAAGTTGAAAAGCTCAGCCCACACTTCTCCTTAACACCCAGGTATTAAGGAGAGGGAAACTAAAGCCTTATAACTAATACAGATGGGGCAATTCTAGGCGATGTAGGACATATTCCAACAAGTATATGGACTGATATAGCTTGGTTGGGATGGGCGGAATGGTTTAGGTTAAGTGAGATGAATATGGGCCATCCAATACGGGCCAGGTTGATCCAATCTAAACACACTAGTAAGCATCATCTTCTACAATGTAAGGCACTGTGCAAACATACTAGTGGCAACATGAAGGTCCTGGGCCAAGTGAGCAATGTAGCAAAGCAGGGATGATGTGAGGGTCGCAGCAAGGAAGGGTGTCATTCCTCTTCTCCAGCGGCGACCTACTTCGTTGAAGGTGTTGCAATAGCAATCAGAAAGGACTAGGTTCGTGACGGTGACGAAGAGGTTGGAGTCGTTATGGAGACGGAAATAGTTCCCGATGTACAAGAATTCATTGTCTTACTTCGCAAAGGACTCTGGTTAAGGTTCAACGGCTCCGATAGGTAGACACCAATGTATTGCAATATAAAAGAAAAGGAAGCGAAAAACAAAGAGGGATCGAGGTATGCTCTGATACCAAATTGGTGTAGAACATAGTAGAAAAGAGAGAAGAAACACTTAAGAAGCCACAACTTTAAACAATCACGATATTATTACCCCCAGTACAATGAAAATGCTATTATTTATGGGCTAATAATTCTGAGTTGTTAACCACCAACTCGTCTAAAAGCTTAAGTTATTAGAGAGAGTGGTAACTTTATTATTTATATTCTCAACACACATTCCCTCACCTGTGGCCAGACTCTCCTCCATAAGTGAGCCAAGCATGTGCAAGTATTTTAATTACCAGGTAGGCAGTGAAGTTCAAACACAGGATCTATTACCTTTTCTGACACCATGTAAGATTTTGAGAATAACATTTCTGTATTCATCTCTATTGAGGCATAAATAGTGATTACAACAATATAGAATCTACAGATATTATGCCTATACACAAACCCAAACCTGTGCTTAAATATATGATATAGAATAGAATATTTTCAAATATGCAAAGGTCAAAGAAGATCAGATCAAGGAGGCTATCTAACATAAGCCTAATCAAAATAGAAAACTAAAACCCTAAAAATATTAGGAACATAATCAAAATAATCTAACTAATAATTATTTCAATCTCCTAACTAAAATATAAGTAATAATAATCTACCAATTACATTTATTGGACAAAAAAGTATTCGGTTCATGCAATGAACCCACATGCTTCACCCTAGGCTTCCAAAGCAAATAATGCACCTCCAACCGGTTAAGGATTGTGCCATCATCTAGTCACACAGGTGACTGCTATACATTAAAACCAAAAACATGTCGTGTAAACATTACTTGAAGACTCGTTTAGTGATAAAATGAAGCTATTGTCCACTATTTATATCACACACAAATGAGTGTGTTGATTATGTTGTGAGTCAGATTCTAGTGTTCTGCTACAATGTGCTTACCTTTGAAGTAGTTTGCAATAACATAAAAAACTTCCTAAACAAGTAATAGTAGATGGAAAAAGTGCGCAAATATGAACAGAGAGACTTCCACTTACTGAAAGCTCAAAACATTTTAAGTCCATAGTTCATCGGTATACCTTCATAAATTTGGATCCTCCAAAAAACTCTTCTTGTTTAAGACGCGACGTCCTTACATAACGGGAGACATATGTTGCTTTTCCGTCCTTGATGCGCAAACCATGAATCATGCTGCAGAATTAAAGAAACCATTCAAATTGTTGAATGCCTCTAAAAGCAGCAGATATAATGTGTTCAGGCATGGAAAGCAACTCAGAGAGGGAAGAAAAACATAAAACAGAGGTTGATTGTTACTACTCAGAGAACTGAGTGATTAAGTAAGCAATACAAGGGGCCTAACTCTGTCCAAATAGCTTAACATCATAGAAGTTAAGGACTATATGTTGGACATGCAAGAAGATACTTACATATTTGTATCAGCAATTAACCATTTGTAGAAATAAAGGTAGATACATTGAAGTCATAAGATATTGTATAGAACAAGAAGATTATCAAGGGTAGTAGAAAAAAAGATATCAGAGTATACAAGCCAAATCTTCAAGTTCTGCCAGATATTTGCAACCAATCAAGTAACTGAAGCTTTACTATTGATCACTACAATTATGTCATGCAAAAACCAAATTTGCAGTTGCAATGCAGGTAGAGATATATAGGAGTTTAGATAACATCAGCACAACAATATATTTAAACTGCAAGTACGACAAATTTGTTCATCATGCGTTACAACGTGACTTGGTAATAACCTTTTATGCAAGAATGCACTTTCAGTTACAATACCAATAGAGATAATTATAGGCCTCAGGATTTGCCACCCATATTTCAGACCTATCAAAGAAGGCCCAAGTCCAGCCCAGCAGATTAGGCCCAACATGTTATTAGGAGTTGTTCAGATTTGGATTAGATAGTTATCCCTTGTTTTATCATGCTATTTCAGATTGGGTTGTTATCTATTTAATTGTTATGCTAGAGTCCTAGTTGAGTCGAAGTGTTATTAAGATAAGGATTGGAGATGCTTATAATCTTATCTTTATTTGATTGAGATCAATGAAATAAACAAGCAGAATTATCCTAAGAGAATTTGGGAGGTGATGACCCTCTCGAACGAGTCTCAGTGTGATAGGCCTAACCTATGAGATAAGAAATAATTTAATTAATGAAAGTAAAAGGTTGATTTAATTTTAAACAATTGGAAGCTTTAGCTATCAAATATTTTATTTGACTTGGCAGTTAAATCTTCACTTTTATCAGAACAAAGTCTGGCTAGTTAGTTAAAAGTACTGAGTACTTCCACATATTTATATCATATAATCCACCGCAAAGAAACACTGAAGCCATCATTGAATTCCTTCTTCTGAAAGAACTTCAAATGAACCACATATACTTTTAAGTTGTGAGCTAAGGAACAGAAAAACACGCACCCATCTCCATCAAACCTGCAGAGTCAGAAACGGAAGGAATAAGCACAACTCTCAATAACATTAATTCTAACCCACTACCAAAAACAAACACATACATAGGTAAGTAGTAAATGATAATGAAAGGATGTGTATCTTCAAATGGGATAATGGAGCAAGATAAGTCGGAAAATTTTGTAGCTTCCTTCATAAAGCATGACAATTGAGTACATCAAAATAGAGCAACCAATTCTTGTTGAACCAAGTTTGATGAAAAGAAGTAAGGATCTACCAGTGATATCCAGCCACAGGAGTGAACTTTGGATTAGGACCAACCCTGACAAACTCACCATTCAGGCACTCCTGCAATGAGATTTTTAAATATCACACCGTTTGCATTACAAGTTTTTTTTCTTAACTGCCAAATAATAAATAAATAAATATTACCAACAAGTGTGAAGAAGATTCAAGTTGTTTACATTTTAAAGAGGTAGCAACAAATGAACTCGAATAAACATAACATCTCAGCAATAACTTTTTCTAAGCATTCAAAGTCAGTTTAGTCATTTAATAATTAAAGAACGAAGGGGAGAAGAAGAATAAGAAGGGGGGGAATCAGTCCAAAGAAGGATTAGAAAGAGGAGACCAGAGAATAAGCATAAGAAGATGGATTAAGGAGGAGGTAGCAATGTGAAGAGAACAGGAGAAGAATGCAGCGACATCACAGCCATGTGAAGAAGAAGATAGCAACATAGAGAAGAGAAGTAGAGAAGACGACAACATAGTGTAGAGAAGAAGAGAAGAGAATGAGAGAGAAACGTAAGAAGAAGGAGGCAACAATGTGAAGAAGAATTCTTGGAGCTGCTGGACTAGATAACAACGCCAGGCAGCAGCAAAGTGTTCTTTGGAGATTAGGAATCAGGCTAATTTTTCTTCTATCGTTGATTTGGGGCTAAATGCCCAATGTATTGGCATGTGTACTTAACAGTAGGGATCTTCTATAGCTATACCATATTAAATCAATGGTCAAATTTCAAACAAAACCAATCAAAGCAACAATAAAAATAAAAATAAAGAAGGCCCTCAAGACGCAAGCCTTGGGCCTTACTGTGCCTTGGCCCAATCACATGCCTTGAGCGTGACTTATCGAAGTCGCCTGGCCTAGAACACTACAAGGCGCAAACCTTGGGCCTAGGCGCACACTTAGGCACACCTTTAATAACACTGGTTTACCACTAGGTTTTCAATGACACAACTAATCCTTGTACTACTAGCAGCCTCTTTGATTAAGGATATACTCTAGTTGGATTGCCCAATGGATATTGTTGAACTGGTGAACAACATAAAGTGTTTGTTATGATTGTCTTAGAGCCTGGAGCCAATCAATAACTCTCATTGGAGTGTTAAACTCCCAGCACAAGATTTGCATGGCCACCTCGTCTAGCAAAATATATTTTGGCAATAGTGTCTGAAGAAAAGTAATGTTTTAACACATAACTAAAGCCAAATAAAGAGACAATGTATGTTATGCCAGATCGAGCACCACAATGATCTACTGGACAGAAGCCATAAAAGCTTTTTGGATTATTTTCCTTGAAAGAAAAGGCACTTGAAAATTTATTTCCTCCTTTGTTAACTTATGCAAAGTAGAAACACCACATTAGACAGTGATTTGTCCAAAAACCCTAATTAAAACATGAAATCACGTAATTTGGAAAGGATATAAACTAAATCCTCAGAGATTACATATAAGATATAAACTGAATCCGCAGATGTTACATGGATGGACGAGAATCAAAAACATGTTACCAAATCCCAGAAAAGTAGAATCTCGATCCCCAACTCCAGGCCATCAATATTACTTTGGGATCTTTTGCTAAAAGTTCCTCAAATGGATTACATCTTGTGAAAAGTCCAAGTCAAAAAAATTTAATGTCTAAGATCCTTCATCAAATGTTTTTATTGTGGAAAGGACAAATTGAAAATCTTTTGTACATTTTTGCCCACAACTCATTATTCACAACCATTGTTGAGCTCTCTCTCCACCGTCTCCCCCGTCTCCACCCTCGTCGTCGCTCACCATGGAATTCTCCCTCCATCTCTACCACCGTCGTTGCCGTTCATCGCCTCTATGCTTCGTCACTGACGCCACCATGTTAGATCTACCACCGGCAACCACCATACTCATTGTTTGCCTTCACCATCTTAACCTTTTGCCATCACCATCTTAGATCAGGAGACTGACAACCTCGGATCTAAGATCAGTCATCTCAAATCTATGCTCTCTCTTCATCTTCTTCTCAAGATGCTCTACTTTTCAGATAGTAAAATTTTACTCTGGTTCTAACTTATTTGAGATTAAAGATATTAGATCTAAGACCGACGACCTCAAATTTGAGATCAGTCACCTCAAATCTATGCTCTGGTTTTTGAACAATAAAATTTTACTCTTGTTCGAACAAATTTGAGATTGGAAATCTTAGATCTGATAATTTAATAAATTTTTCTAGTAATAGTAACTGTAAATCTTTTGCTAACGATAATTGTTGTAGCAAGTGTGGTGTTTAGTGATGATGAAACATTTTAATATTTAAATGCTAAAATTTAGTACGCAAAATTTTACTGCTAATATCAATAAATTTTTACCCTATTAAGGTTAGTTTGGACAGTAAAATTTTACTCTAATTTTTTTTTGAATTTCATATCCAACATCGATCTTATTTGATAGGTCTCAATGAAAAGATTCTAAAAATATCAATTTTATTAAAATTAGACATTTATATAAAGAATTATGAAATTTTAAAGTTTCAAAATAATTTTGAATCAAAAGGTAAATTACACCTGTTGCTTGAAATCATTATACACATATAAGGGTATTTATGTCATCTAACTTCCATTCGTTTAACAAAAGGGTGGTTCTATTTACACACCACTAATACTTTCAGTACACACCGTGAATAGATTAAATTTATATTCCAATAATATCCTCCAATGAAATAACCATTAAGGATAACATGAGGTGTATTCAACCCATTCAAAAATTTTATATTTAAAAACACAAAATACTTTTCACACACCATCATTTCTATAGGGTTTAGGGTTTTAACATATAAACACCGTATTTCTTTATCATCTTCACCATTAACATACACTTGTGATATCATTCATTATCAATTAGTTCACTTCATTCTCTTCTCCATTATACTTATTTTTCAAACTCAAAACATTATTGCCTCTGAAGAATTAGAGTTCAAGAACATTGAAATCAATTAGTTTTGAAGATTTGCACATCATAGATGACACTGAGATAGTTGGTTCTGATATAAACATTGAAAGCATTGATTTGAACATTGAAAATGTTAGTTTATGACTAAGATTTTTGGTTTTTTATTTATCTTGTTCGTATGTTAGGAAAATGAGTTTATTCATCATGTTCAGATAACCAGAGTTGAACTTTTACACAATATTCGATTATTTATATTTGAACAAAACTATTTTGTTCAAATTATTAAGATTAACCAAATATTAAATGTTCATACATAAAAAATTGAATATTTTAAGTTAGTTCAGTTAAAATAAATTAAACTTTTATTCATTGTTCAGATATAAATTTTTGAACGTTCAACTCTGTATTTATGAACATGACTAATTTGATCAATTTGAAACGACGACGAGAGATGAGAAACGAGAATTCAAGACCAACAATGAAGATCAATACCGGCGAAGGTGGAGTCCGAATGAAACACTCCGCCAATGATCTATGATGAGACGACGAGACGAGACACGACAAGAGTTCAACACCAACTACGGAGATCAAAACCAGCGAAGATGGAGGCCAAATGAAACCTCCGCCGGCAATGGAGATCAAGACCAACGAAGATGGTCTCTGTTGGTATCTGTTCTGAAGATTGTGGGGTTTTTGTTGTGTGTAGTGGTGAAGATGAAGAGTTTTTAGTGTGTGTAATGGTGTGTATTCAAATAGTTAGTATTGTGTTAATATAGGGTTAGTAATGGAAAGTTAAGGTGTAAACTAAGATATTTTTAAACCCTAAAAATTATTTTGTGTATGTACTAAGTAATGGTGTATACTGAGAGTATTAATATTGTGTAAATAGAATCACTCTTAACAAAAGGACGAGAGGCTCTAAATGCATCCCAAGAATTAGGTTGGACACCTCATTACTTTAAGCACCCCAATAACAAATTTGAAATTTTATTTATTTGTTTGGACACCCTAAATAATACCTATCCTAACTCTAAAACCCCTAAAACCTTATACAAATCTACTTTGTACACCCCATTACCCATAAATAGAGAAACAAAATCATAAAAGAATTTCAAGCAATGAAGAGGGTTCATCTGAAACAGAGAGGGATTCCAAGCGACAAAGGTCTCCTCCCACTCTACATCCACCAGCGACTACCGGTTTCCAGATACTCAATGCTGAACACAAGAAATTCGGTTCCAATTGTTTCATATGAATACTCAGTGCCGAACAAAATATATTTGTCCAAATACTTAGGGTTGGTTTGGGGTGTCCTAAAAAAGTGCACTTTTTGACTTATTGGTGGATTTGGGTTGGGTTTGATGTGATGTGTTAGAGAGGTGATGTGACTTAAATAAGATAGTGACTTTTTGGCTTTTTTGCTTATTTAGAACATGCCAAACCTAGCCTTAATTCCAAACATATAAAGTTTGTTCTGATACTCAGTGTCAAAAACAAGAAAATTGGTTCTACTTGTTTCATATAGATACTCAGTGCAGATACTTAATTCCAAACATACGGAGTTTGTTCGGATACTCAGTTCCGAATGAATTCGGAAAACCAAACTACGAAAAACAATGAACAATTAAAAACTACTTTCTCTATAGAAAATTGTTTGGAAACATCTTCTTTATTGTCCATTGTTAATTTCAATATGAAATAGAATGCAAGAATGATGAATTAAAGCAAATAGGGTTGGGTTAGGGTTAGGGTTAGGTATGAAAATACAAAGTGATGAAAGATGGAAGAGAAGAAAGAAAAGGAATATTGAGACTGATGATTAATAGGGTGTCCAAAACACTTTTATTTACACTTTTTCTAATGTCAAGTCTTTTTTAGTCATTTTAAATAGGGACTTAATAGTAATAAAAAATAAAATTAAATTGGGGAGTCCAACCTAATTTTTGGAGTGCAAATAGAAGCTCCCCAAAAGGACCTCCTGCATGAAAAGTTTTTTCCCCTAATTGAAAAGCCCAACCCACACTTCCCCTTAAAACCCAGGTATTAAGGAGAGAAAAACTTGAGCCTTATAACCAGTACAGATGAGGCAACTCCAGGCGATGTGGGACACATTCCAACATTGTCCTTTTCGCAATAACTTTTTGTGAAGAGGGGGCTATGGCCAAATGTGGCACCCGAAAGCATGCCACGTGTTATAACATATCATTATCTATATTGGAATACCTTAGGCCAAAATAATTATTCCATTGACTACCTCATTCCACAAAATACCCGATTTAATTAGCTTACAACGTTCTGGAGATCAAAAATACAAAGAAATGAGATGGTAGCCTTAAGAGATCGAAACAATTAATAAGAAACTTGAAAGTGTAAAACATGTCTTAATAAAAGAAACTTATGAATAGAATGTTGGAAAATTATTAAGAGTTAAGGGATGCCTAAAGTTTAGGATTTATGAATAGTAGAATGTGCCTATGCACTAATTGAGGAGCTTAAAAATCTTAGACTAATGTACTTGTCACTTTAATATTATGTCATTTTACTAATTGAGATTAGTATTAATTAAGAAGGATTAATTAGCAACTAATCTTGATTAATTAATACTAAGATTGATTAATTAAGATAATTAGATAATTAGTAAAATACTTGAGTTAACCTTGATTAAACTAAGTCATGTTAATAAATTGAGATTTGGTAATGCATACACCACCTTTCCTTTGCCCCACCACACCAAATAAAACCTTAGCCAAGACCAAACAAAAGGAGGAAGAATCAACAAAGTGGTAGAACTCATGAGAGGGAAGGAGAAGAAAAGAGAAAGGGACAAAAAGGAGGAAAAAGGGAGAACTCAAGGGAAATCAACCAAAAATCCATTCTAGAAGTGTTCTAAGGTATGATTCTATTCTAAATCCTATAGTAGACCTTCCTAACATCTAAGATTGCAAAGAAACTAGGATCAATTTGGTTTAGAAATGAAGATTTGAGAGGAAGAATGAAGAAAGTTTAGTTAAAATGGAAAACAAGGCATATAGCTTAGGAACTCCATCTTTTGGTATGATTCTTGAAAGTTTTGAAGCATACAAGTCTTAATCTCCATGTTTTCCTTGGTTTTTCAAGAAGTTTTCATATTTTAAAATCATGTTTTGAAAGAAAGAACGAAAGGTTTTCAAAAGATTTAAAAAGAACTAGGTTCAAGGAATTTGATCTTTCAAGTTTGGAATTTGATTATGTTTTGGTGTTTTGATTTGTAAAGCAATCATATTTCTATGTTTTCTATTAAATTTATGTGTTTTTAAGTCAAGTTACATGAGCCCTAGCCTAAGAGAATGGAAGAAACAAGCTTCAAAGTTGCAGAATTTTCAAACAAGCCTTTCTTTCCCAAAACCGCACGTGCGGCAGGAAGCCCCGCACATGCAGCCTGCTTTCCCAAAACAAAGCTCTGAGACTGCATAAAAGGCACATGCGCCCGCACGTGCCCTGACCATCCCGCACGTGCGGAAATGCCCTGCTTTGCATGCATTTTTGTTTTGCAACCCTCTTTCACCTAGGACACTTCTTACATCCATTTGACAATTAGTTAGGGTTTGATTAGGTTGAAAGCAATGCTAGAACACTTGAAAGAATTTAAGGAAACACGTTTAACGGTTTTTTATGTTTGAACATGTAACTCGTAAGCTAGATTAAGTACTTCAATGTCTTAACTAACACTTGACTTTAAGGGTTTAAATACTAAACAACTTGAATATGAACTAGGAAGCATTAAGCCACTTAGAACACTTTAATTAATCTAGAGCCTTAGAAGCTAACTAAGTAATTAGAAATCTTAATCAAGTTAGGAAAGAAGTTAGAAACACTTAACTAAGTAATTAGACAACCGATTTGTTATGTGTACACATATGAGTTAGGGATTTCAATGCTTTGCTCTTATTTTGTAGGTTAAGCTCTGAAGAAGTTAGACCCTCGTTCTCAGAGCCATTTGTGAGTAGTATAGTAAAGTTTTATTCCTTAAAATTATGATTCAAAATGCAAACGTATGGTACTTTTATGAAAACTAAGATATTATTTTGTTATGAACGAACATCATATACTCTTGTATCATGCATTAAGATCACTTCTTGGAACAAGTTCATTATTAGAAATCAAGCCAATGAGCTCTAGCTAACTGAGCTCTTTGCCACCTGTTGTGGACAAGTTATTCGCAAAGTCTTGGAATGTTCATCGCTATGTATATGCATGCAATTTAAGCTTTGTTTATCATGTACAAATTATATTATATTTGAAATGAGCTTGTGCTTAATTTTAATAAAGTTTATCGATATTCATTCATCTATCACTTTATTATGATTCACTGGGCAATGGCTCACCCCTCTGCCTTATATATATGTGGGTAGTGAAGAGTTCAAGTTTGAGGAGAAGATAATTAGAAGCCAGTCATGAGTGGTTGTACTGATTTGTAGAATTCAGACATGTATTGTAATATGTTTATTATTTATGTCTTGTAATAATGTAATGTAATGGCTATAAAAAGAATGAATGCTTTCATTTCATATAGTTATGCACTGCTCTAAATGAATGTTGTAAATGGACTCAATACAACTGACAATGGCTTCCGCACTCTATAAAAGAAATTTTGCCCCAGTTATATTAAGAATCCGTCTTGCTTTTGTTTTGTTAGGCCTTCGGTAGTTGAGGACTATTGGCCAATCACTACACCATCCTGTTTGGGGCGGGTTGGGGTCGTGACACCAAAATCCCCTATTACTTTCATAGAAGGCCTAAAATCATATCTTAGCCAAAATCTTTTGGCACCTCGGGCATTATGCTACTTGAGTCTCCAGCAATGTGCATTCATTCCCACAGACAACAGGTCTCAAGAGTGAGGAAGTGTAGGTACCTGCAATCCATTCCAACCCGTCAAGGAGTGAAAGGACTATTGTGGATCCAAACCAAGGATAACTCTTTGACAACGCCCTATCCTACTCTTCATTCTTCAACACTCAACCCAAGTTTTTTAATTTCTAAGTATTTGGACATCATGCTTGGAATTGCCCTTCTCCTAAGATCTAAGAAGCATGGACATACAACACAGACATGCCGACACTTCAATTTTTAAAAAACACAGGGCACGACATGTGAAATGTAATATAACACTTATTTTATAAATTTACATTATTTTTTTATTTTATTATTGCATCCTAAGTTATTTAGTTTAAACTTACAATTAGTTTCATGCATGTCTAATCGGCAGACATGTGTTTAAGCAATAGACACAAGTGTCCAAAGAGTGTTCGGATCCATAAAAAAAATTTAAAATAGGACACATTTTGACAAGTGTAGGACACGCGTCATGAAATGTCCAACGAGTGTCGGTGTCCGACATGGACACTATACGAATACGCCAACTTCTTAGAAGTGTCTCTGCTTTTTAGCCTAAGATTAATGTGCCTACCTATTAAGTCAATCGTTGTAGAGGATGATAACATCCTTGAACAAGTAACAAAATCTGAGTACTTGAAGATTGATATGCAAGTTGTTGATTTTGTCGACCCTGAGTCCGATGATGACCTCCTTGATGATGTGATTGGCATTTTTGGACTTTTATCGGATTTTGTTTAGCTTTTAAACATGACCCAATATATACACCTAAGAAGCACGAACACTTCTAAGAAGGTGACGTATCCGTGTCATGTCCATGTCGGACACCAACACTCTTTGGACATTTCCCCAACACATGTCCGACACTCTTCAAAACGTGTCCTATTTTTTAATATTTTTTAAAGATCCGGACACTCTTTGGACACTTAGAGGGCACACATGTGTATCTCTTAAACATACATGTCTATCGATTAGACACATGAAACTAATTATAAGTTTGAACAAAACAACTTAAGATATAATAAAACAAAAGCCATATAAATTTATAGGAATTAGTGTCATATTGCATTTTTTATTATCTTTGAATATATATTCATATATATAACATATAATAAATATATAAAATTATATATTTCATGCGTCCCCCCCTTGGTGTTATGTCCTGTATTTTTTAAAATTTAGTGTGTCGGCATGTCCATATCGTGTCGTGTGTCCGTGTCCGTGTCTGTATCCATGCTTATATACAAATTTTATACCTAAGTTGATATGGAGATTTTTTTTTCTCTATTTGAATGTATTTAATTTTCTCTACTTTACTAAAATTACTAAAATTAATTTATGGCAACAGGTTCAAACAGAGTTTCGATCGAGGTAGACTAACAATGGGGTGCGATGGGCTGTGTAGAGGCAGAGGTTTGAGAGGGGGAGGACCAACGATCGACGATAGAGGCTTCAACAGTGACTTGTGATGGCTGCAATTACAAGTTCAGACCAACCTTGCTCTGATACCATGTGAGATTGGAGAGAGAACAAAAATTAAACTTCCATTACATAACAAGACTAGTTAACTCTAATTAAATAGGAAACCCTAATGACTAATGAATGACAAAACTACTCTTCCATAAAATCTCCAGCTTAGTTTAACTAATTTTGCAATCTCCAACATGAAATATGCTTCCCATGAATCTTGGCACAAAGCACTCTGATTTAGCCACTTGTCCTCTCTTTTGCAACTATTGAACCGATTATTGACCAAGAATAATGGTATTAGCTTTTTGGAGTAGCTGATTAAATTACTTTTTCCATCATGGTTTATCTTATCACTTCTCATGCTATGTCATCCTAATCATTTTATAATTAAAGTTGGTTGATCAACTTTACAAAGCTTCTCTGTGTCACATTTTTGTTGTACTTTGAGTTCTGACTCGACCAATTTAGTCCCTTCTTGAGGATAACTCGAATCTTCTCTCATTCTAATCAGTTGAATTGTCTTTCCACTTGTTGAAACTTAACCTACCAACTTATCTGGTTATTTGTAGGAACTTGGCCAAATTCATTTGGCACATGCTTTCGGTTTAAACTTTACTCCATGTTAAATAATAATTTAACCACAAAAAAAAAAAAACAAAACAAAACAAAACAAAGCCAAATAATCTCCTCTTTCTCACTCACCAAAATGTACTCCGAACCAAATGGAGCATAAACTACTAATGCAGAGCAAACACACAAACTTTTTTCATTTTATAAGAATAAATCAAAAGCATATCAATGAGGATTCAAAAAAAAAAAAAAATATTCAACAAAACCCATATTCAGAGTATTAAGACAAATAAATTAATTAAGAAAAATGTAAATGACAATGGATAGTCATTAGTCTCAACATATGTGTAAAAATATGTATAAAGTGTATGGAAAATGTACAAATATATGCACAAGTGCATGGAAATATATTTCTTTTTAAAAAGTGCATTGGGAAATTTAACTATTTTCCATCCTTAAAAACAGCTCATTTAGCATAACCCATTAATTAATAGTTAATCATATTAAAGATACTACGTGACGGCTGACACTGATTCTCCATAGCTGGCAGTCATTTAGTCCCTTGTGAATTTCACCGATTTGATCGTGATACAAATCTGTAATCATACCTAGGGCTACTATAACATCAATACAATTGCAAGCGGCATTCGAAATTACAACCTTTACAAATCAACTAATAACAAATATAAGAATAATTACATCAAACTCAACAATTATAGTCTAATAATATTAATACATAATTACTACAAGCCTAACAACCACCCCAACAAAGAGACCAAAATGAAAGGAAATAAACAACTCAATATAGAGGGAGAAATAATCAATAGCTGCAATTAGAAGGATTGAGTCCTGATTCAATCAATTAATTAGACAATTCTGATGTCGTGAAAATAATAGACCTTAATACATAACTAATCGAAGTTTGGCAAGATTTGGTTTTGAGTTTTTTTTTATTTTTTTTACTAAAAGACGAAATTTTTGCAAAACAACAAAAACAAATTCAAACAAAATATCACATCTAACCCTATAATCATTATACTTTTTCTCTCGTAAACATCACATCCAACCACAAAAAAAAAAAAACTCAACTATCTTCCCAAACACCAAAAATTTTTTATCCAATACAACTAAAAAAACCTACGTAAAAACCTACGTAAAGACCCACTTCCCAAACACCCAAATAATAAGAATAATTTTAGACTCACCGGAAGGTAACCTTGAAGGGTGAGGTCCTTGCAAGGAGGAGTCTCGTCGAGAACGGGACCGAAATTACCGGCGAGGTAGTGGTGAGGCTGTGAAGTATCGTACATTAGCTTCACAATCAGCTTCTCCAACCAGTCGATCACTGTGGAAGTGAGTCCTTTGTTTGGCTTGGGCTTCACCACCACCACTCCTCCCTCCATCCTCTCCTCCTCCACTTCCTCCTTCTTCCCCATTTCTTTCTGCCTCTCTATTTCTCTCCTCTCTCCCACTCTCTCTATATGTATATATATGCGCTACCTGTTCGTCTGTATTAGGGTATCTAAATGTAAAAATGTATGGACAGATATGAGTTGATCCGTCTAGTTTTTTTTTTTTTGTCGCGTAGTGCGGACAAGCCGGAGTAGTCCAGTAAGTGTGCATTATCTTTTGTTTATTGGTGGAACAGCCGGCCACGTATTTCTCTTTTTTATCAAAATATTAGCCACTATATGGTTTATTAAAGGAGGTTGTCCGGCTTGATCCGGAGGACAGAGAGGTGTATGTTTGTCTAATTTATTTGAGTAATTTGTCCATTAATTGTTTGAAGGTGTATGTTTGTCTAATTTAATTATTCATATACTTGGCCAATATCATAATTGGGGAGAGGAGTGGTTTTGAAAGATTAGGTACCTTTCATTGGAGGTCGATTATAAGACTTAGCGTGAAAGAAGAAATCAACAAGGTTATATGTCTTACTAATGCACAAATTAAATGGGTTTGCTACTGAGGATAGGTCAATTTTTTTGAATGACATTGCAATGAGCATATAAGAGTTTTAAGGGGACGATTATTTTGTGACGAGGGCAGTAATAGTGAAAATACCAATGGAAAAAGGGTATATACGATTGTAATTCTCGTAAGGTGAAAAAATATTCGGACCGAATAATTTGTTGCTGGGTAGTAATATGATTTTGTTTGAAATAAATTTTATTATGAAAATTATAAGGAGCATTGTATTTTTTTGAAAGTAGTCATGGTTGATTGTGAAATCATTTTGGATAACATTAATTAATAAATAATCAATATCAAAATCTATTGTAGCGATCCTAATATATTTTTTTTGTAAGTCTTTATTTATTTATTATTACTTTATTTTATTTTTGATTTTATTAATTACGTGACTACATGAGAATTTAATTAATTTAATGTGTTATTTAATTATATATAATTAATCTAAATATTTATAAAATTATATTTTTTTTATATATATATATAAAGGTGTTTTATAAATTGATAAAATATATATCATATTTATATATATGTTATATTTGTAAGATATAAATATAATAGTATATTAGCTTAGGTGTGTTGCTATTAAGAAGGAAACAAAAAAGAAAGAAAACAAAAAGAAAAGAGGGTTGTGTGCGGGAGGGAGGGAGGGAGGGAGGGAGGGAGAGAGAGTTAGTGATTATCAAAGAAAAGAAAAAAAAGAGTGCTCCTATGTGTGGGAAAGAGATGTGAGGAAGAGAGACAAAAATGAAAGGGGTTAGCATTTTATTTTGATAGCTCTATTAATTCCCTAAGTGATTTTTTTAACTTCAAAAATAATTGTGAGTACAAAACTCACTTCTCTTGATTTATGTTTAATTTATTATTTTTATTTATTTATTTATATTTATTTGATGTTAATTTGATTTTGTATTTACATGAAGATGGTAGATTGATTTTAATTATTTTAATTAGTTGTGTATGTCAGGTTTAAGGTTTTTATATGTATTATTTTATGGTTGTAATCACACTCATGGTTATATGAAATTAAAATAAACTTAGAACCCATAGATAAATTCCTCATACTCCACCATAACTCCATGGATTATTCTTTTATTTGAGTATTGATGAGAAAGAGTGTATAAAAAAAAAAAGTGAGGATTATGAGATTTATTTAAATGCCTTAAGCTTGGCATTGTTATGTTTGTTCTCATGAGTAGATGAGAGATTGTATATATATTGTTGCCTTGTTCTCATGAGTAGACGAGTGCTTTGATTTACGCACGTACGTATATGCTAACCATCCGGGGATTGTAGGTCAAACTCGAGACGATATCCCCGTGCAAGTTTGGCTTCAGAGTGGTGTTAAGTATACGGGAGGCACATGGGATATATGTGTAGGCCAGAAGTGAAGGGCCGAAGTGGTGAAGTTAAGATATAAAAAATTTAATTATGAGTTTATTAGTATAGTGTGAATTGTATTGATTTGTACATCTTGAAAAATAGTAAACAACCTTGATAAATTATGAAATTTGGGTAGAGGCATATATACATAATTCTAGACAACTTTTGTATTTTCACTTTATACTAAAAAGATCGATTAGAACTTGTAATCGGATAATCTTGGTTATAGCAGTTTTTATTCATTTTATCAATATAGATTTTAGATGCTGTTTTAACCCACAAAACGAGCTCATTTTTAATGGTTTCTCATTAATTGAAGTAAAACATTATTCTAAACACTTTTCGTGTTTTGAACTTTTTTGAAAAAAATCATCTTAGGACAGTTTCTTTTCGTTTTTAGCTTCAGATTTTTCAGTTGAATTCCATCTAAGTTCTTCTATCAAATTTTTCTCTCAACCTGTTCAGTTTCTACTAAATTCATTCGCATTTCTTTTTAGAAAATTTGATTCTGTACAACTTTTGTTCTTTGAGTTTTAGTCAATTCGAATGATTTAAGCATGAAACGGTGCATTTTTATAATTCTTCAGTAAGTTACTTATGAACGTTATTTTTTTTGCAGAATTGTGGGTCTTACTAACTTTTTATGTAGGGCTGACCCACTATATTTTTATTTTCATTTGGTTTATTTTATACTCAATTTATCTTTAATTGTGTAGGGGTAAGAAACTAAATGCCACCATATCTCGGAAAACTACCCCTTCGTCTCGATGCGGGTGGAACTACTTGTTTTGTCCCATAACAAGAAGTAATGTACTTTTTGTTTGTGTCTAGTAGACACGTGGGTGTCAATTCTTGTACTCATACCAGTATACTTGCATACTAACCCATTTTGTCTCTTGGCAACTCGCGTGCGTTCTATTTGAGAGCAGCCAAGCTTCATTTGCAAGATTAGTTGGGGTTGTGATGGTGAGGTGGAATAACTATAGCTGTTGGACATGTCTCTTGGATTTCTTTTATTTTCTTGAGTTTAGGATTGATATTATTTTATGTATTAATTTTTTTTTTATGACCTTAGTATTATGATAGTTTGGCATTTTTGGTTATTTTCCAACTTTACATTATTTAAGTTGTTTTGACTAGTTGTTGATACTTTAGTGTTCGAGGTATTTGATAATTATGAAATTTTGGTGAATGGTTTGGTTGGCGTTTTGTTAGTTTTTTTTAAATCCCTTGTAATCTTTTGAGGATAGAAATTTACTTAAACCCTTTGGAGACGTGAACGTTTAGATTTTGTTTCACTCCTAGGATTTGAATGATAGAATATTGATTGGGGTTTAGTCTTAATTTAATATTTAATTGTCCAAATTTTGGGACGTGATAATTTGGTATCAGAGCTCTAGGTTACCCTAGACTTGTGAGAGTTTAGGAGATCCTCAGATTGTGGAAACATGGATTAGCTGGTTTAGTTTAGTGGTTGAATTTATTCTAAGTATTTATGAACGAATTTTTGTGTGTTTAACTTGAAGGTGATGGTTGTAAGGCATCTTTAATCTTTTTCAAGAACCCATTAGAGTACTTTTTGATACTAGTGCCACTTATTCTTTCATACCTAGACAGCTTGTAGAAAGAGAACACCTTGTAACTATCTCTTTGTCTAGACTTATCCGTGTTGAGACCCCTTTAGGAGGGGCAGTTACTCCTTGTGAGATGTGTAAAGATTTTGAAATTGACTTTGAAGGCAGAGTCTTGTATGTGAACCTAAATATGTTAGGGTTTGAGGGGTTTGTAATTATTTTGGGTATGGATTGGCTGCGAAAATACTTTGTGACTCTAGATTATGCTGGAAGGACTGTAAATATAGATATTCCCGGCATGCCACGAGTTAGCTACACGTATAGCGATGGAGGAGAGTCAGTGATGACGAGTTTTCTATGCTAGGTAGAAATCCCTAAGCAAGATATTAGTGAGGTAGATGTGGTACGTGAGTTTGAGAATGTATTTCAGGAGATACCTGGACCTCCACCTCAACGGGTAGTTGAATTTCGCATTAACTTAATGCCAGGAACTGCACCAATTTCTAAGGCGGCATACAGAATGGCGCCTAAAGAGCTTGTGGAGATGAAGAAGTAGTTAGAAGAAATGTTTCTAAAAGGGTTCATTCGTTCAAGTAACTCCCCGTGGAGAGCGCTCGCCATTTTTGTATCCAAGAAAGATGGCACTCTCTGCATGTGTATAAATTACAGAGAGCGAAACAAAATGACTATCAAGAATAAGTATCCGCTACCTAGAATTGATGACTTGTTTGATCAGTTGAAGGGGGCAGCCATGTTCTCTCAGTTTGATCTCATAACGGGTTACCATCATATGGGTGTGTCGAGGGAAAGTAGACCGCTTATTGTTTTTCAGACTCGGTATGGGTTGTACAAATTTCTTGTAATGCCTTTTGGTTTGACCAATGCTCCTGCCTATTTCATGGATTTGATGAACAGAATTTTTCAACCGTATCTAGATAAGTCTGTGATTATCTAGTGTATTCTAAGAATGAGGAAAAACACAGAGAACACTTGAAAGTTGTGTTGCAAACTTTGAAGAAGCAGCAGTTATACGCTAAGTTCAGTAAGTGTCACTTTTGGGAGAAATAAGTTCGGTTTTTGGGACATGTTATGTCAAATCAGGAGATAGTGGTAGATCCTGAGCAAGTTGTTGCGGTAAAAGAATAGAAGTAGCCTACAAATCCTTCAGAGGTGAGGAGTTTTTTAGGACTAACCGGTTATTACGGGAGATTTATAGAGAAGTTTTCCACTATTGCAGTACCCATGACCAAGTTGACCCGCAATAATGTGAAGTTCTTATGGTTAGATGATTGTGAGAGAGCTTTCCAGGAGTTAAAGCAGCAGTTGGCTACAGCTCCGGTGTTAACTATACCAGTATAAGGGGAAAAGTTAGTAGTGTTTACTGATGCGAGTGGAACTGGTTTCAGATGTTTGTTGATGCAGCATCAGAAGGTTATATCTTATGCCTCACGACAGTTAAAACCTTATGAGAGACGATACCCTACTCATGACTTAGAGCTGGCAGCAGTTGTTTTTGCGTTGAAAGTGTGGCGACACTACTTGTTTGGGGAGCGCTTTGAGTTATACATAGATCACAAAAGTCTTAAATATCTTTTTTCTCAAAAAGAGTTGAACATGAGGTAACAAATGTGGGTTGAATTCATCAATAGTTATGACTTCAGGATCCTTTACCACCCGGGGAAAGGAAATGTGGTTGCAGATGCACTTAGTAGACAATATAAGATTATAGCTTCTTTGATGATTCTGGAATGGAAGTCCTTAGAGTTAATTTCGATGCATGATATTCGACCAATAGAGAATGTCAAGAGAGCATACATTGGTAGTTTGACCGTGCAACCAACATTACTGGGTAAAGTTCGTCAGATGCAGTATTCAGATGGGTTCCTTTTTCACAAGCTTGATGACCCTGTAATGGATTTGATCGATGATTGTCCTACTAATTGGTCTGTGAACTCAAATGGGGGATTACGATTTAGGGACAAGTTGTGTGTACCTAACATTGTTGAATTGAGGAAAGAGATTATGGATGATGCCCATAAGTCCCGATATAACCCTGGTGGGACTAAGATGTATCATGACCTAAAGAGGACGTTTTTGTGGGAAGGTATGAAGAAGGACGTAGGAGAGTATGTTTCTCGATGTTATGTGTGTCAACAAGTTAAGGCAGAACACCAACGACTGTTTGGACTTTTGCAGCCTCTCAAGATCCCTACTTGGAAATGGGAGTATATCTCTATGGACTTCGTGGATGGATTGTCGCGGTCTAAGCGAGGCAATGAATCTATATGGGTGATAGTAGATCGACTCACCAAGTTTGCTCATTTTATTCCTATAAGTGTTCAACGAACTACGGATAAACTGGTTAGGCTATATATTTAGGAGGTGGTGCGACTTCATGGCGCACCAGTTTCTACAGTTTCAGATCATGATCCATTGTTTGTGGCAAAGTTTTAGGAGAGTTTTCAACATGCTTTGGGTGCTAGGTTAAACCTGAGCACGACTTATCATCCTCAAACGGATGGGCAAACTGAGCAGGTAAATCAGATCTTGGAAGATACGTTGAGAGCTTGTGTCCTCGATCTTGGTGGTAGTTGGGAAGAACACTTGCCATTGGTGGAGTTTGCTTATAATAATAGCTATCACTCCAGTATTAGAATGGCACCTTTTGAGACTTTGTATGGGAGGCCATGTCAATCACCTGCTTGTTGGATAGAGGTAGGAGATATGCTTTTGTTAGGGCTAGAGTTGGTGAAAGAGACCACAGAGAAGGTGAACATTATTCGGGAAAACGTATTAAGACTACACAGAGTTGTCAGAAGAGTTACGCTGATAAAAAACGTAAGGGGGTTGAGTTGAATGTTCGAGTTTTTGTATTTTTGAAGGTCTCGCTGATAAAGGGAATCATACGGTTCGGAAAGAAGGGAAAGTTGGCACCTAGATTTGTGGGACCATATGTGTCATGGCCCGAACCCGCCCCTAAGGGTCCTGGACATAACCGGCCGGTAATGCTGAGATTACCTACGGCCTCCATACAAATAAGACATAACTCATCAGAGTAAAGGGGCCAAACGGAAGTAAAAATTTAAAACTTTGTCCATAGAGCTGTGTTTATATGCACCACAAAACAAACCAAACCCATATACGTTAATAACCCACATCATAAGTGCAGTAGCATAAACTTCTTTACAGACAGGATCATCTAGACTAAGTCAACCCACAGCAACTCTATACAATATACACAAGATCCTTGCCAACGCGACATAATACAAACACGTGACAAAAAGGGCAAGGTTTGGTCTCGTGCGTGAGACACAAGGCTGACTCTCTCAAAACTCCTGCTGTCCCTGGCTGACTTCACTGGGGCTGGGATTGGTCCTCACTTGGCTCACCTACAATGACATGAATGAGCGTGAGCGAATGCCCAGTGAATAATATCAATTAAACAAGTACACAAGCAATTATTGGAACAGTTTAACAAACGGCCTTTGGCCCAATCATTCATGTCAATCGGCCTTTGGCCCCATTTATTCAATTCCATCGGCCTCAGGCCCAATTATTCAATTCCATCGGCCTCAGGCCCAATTATTCAATTCCATCGGCCTCAGGCCCAATTATTCAATGAATTGCAAATCTTACACAGAAGTAACAATTAACAATGGCATACTATAAATATCTTGTCAAGATATTACTCACAGTGATCGGTTGATTGGTTCGCCGTGGAACTCGACCCTACACATGCCATGAACATAAAAGGGTCATTAACAATTCAATCCGTTCAAAATTCACATTTCCCTCTTTAGGCTTCATTCTTATCTCATTAACTCATTTACAATGCTTAACATATGCCTAAGAGTGCTTACAAGTGAAAGAGAACGGAAAACCGAACACAAGATGCAAGAACAGATTTCGAAGCAGGTCCCTCGGAAGGATCCCCGCCGAGCGGACCCTTAAGTCTACAGAAGTACTGGTTGCCTCAATTCCCCACTCGAGCGTGAAATCTGCCGCTCGAGCGGACCTCCTGCCTACATAGCTCCCTCGCCGAAGGCTAACTTCGGCCGAAAGGAGCCATGTCTGCAGAAAATGCTGGAGCCTGCTTTTCCGCTGAAGCGGCCTCTCGCCGAGTGGACTCAAATTTCTGGAAAATCCAGATGTGTTCTTGAGCTTCAAACCAATTTTCCCAGCTGCCATTCTTGCATGCAAGGCCCAAATCTCAAATATAATCATGCTAACATGGTTCCCTTTACAAGATTACACCATTAGGAAGCTCAATTTCAAGGATCAAACACATGCATGTCTCAAATTGACACCAAACTCAGTTCTATCATACACATTCATGCATTCAAAGCTCCTATCCTCATAGATTGTACATGCATGTGATGTATTACTTTCATTTCCATCTTAGATGACAAAATTGGTGATAATAACATGAGCTTCACTCAAAACTCACATAAATCATGTGTTTGAAACTCAAGCATGCAATTTCAAAACAATTTCTTACATGCATGTGCATAAGGGTTATTACATCATCAAAATCAACTCATCTCATGTTCTTGATCTTCAAACACACTTGAATCTACACATTTACAACAAAATTCATGAGTTCACTTACCTAGAAGCTCTAATCTTCACAATCTATGATCAAAACTTGAATAATCTTCAAGGTTCCCAAGCTTTGAGCTAACTTTGCTCAATTCTTCTCCTCTCTCTCTACAACGACTCTCTTCCTCTCCACAGTCTAACTCAGATTTTGAGTTCAAAAGGAGTAGAGAGAGTATATGGCCATAAGTAAAAAGTCCCTCCAACAATTATTTTAATATAAAAAGTGATAGGGCACTTAATTAATCAATTTAATCAGTTTAAATTGACCAGAATCAATTTTTAATTAAATTTCACCGTAGGCTCTAAAAATTTTGCTAATCACAATGGCGTAATCAATTTTGGGTTCTATGGCCGATAAGGCCCTCAATTAAATTTTTTAAAGCAGATTACTCAACAGATATTCCTACGGCGAACAGATATGAATTCAAAATCACATATTATCACATAATGGCACACAAAATCATGCTAAACACATAACTATAAACAAAATTAAGGACCAGTTTAGCATATACGTATCAGGGTATCACAGTCTTCCCTTTAGGAAGTTTGGACCTCCAAACTTAATTTAACTTCGTCGGAATACAAATGTGGGTAGCGTAGTCGCATTTCCTCCTCTTTTTCCATGTAGCATCCGTCCCATAGTGTTCCTTCCATTCTACTTTCACCATTGGGATGGACTTATTCCTCAATTCTTTCACTTGTCGGTCCACAATTCTCTCTCGCCATTCAGCATATTCCATATTTTCATCAATAGCAACCCGGTGATAATCAATCACATGAAACGGGTCTCGGAGGTAACCCCTCAACATCGACACATGAAACACATTATGGATTTGCTCAAATCCCGGTGGCAAAGCAACTCTATAAGCAACTGGACCAAGCCTATCCAAAATCTGAAACGGTCCGATGTAACGGGGCGACAGTTTGCCCTTCTTCCCAAATCGGACTTGGCCTTTCATCGGAGAAACACGGATGAACACATGGTCACCGACCTCATACTCAAGGGGCCTTCTTCGGACGTCTGCATAATTCTTTTGTCGGTCCTGGGCTGTTTTGAGCCTTTGGCGAATAGTCTTGATTTTCTCAGATGTGTCTTGCACAATTTCTGGCCCAAGCAAAGCTCTATCCCCGACCTCTGTCCAACAAATAGGTGATCTACACCTCCTGCCATACAAAGCCTCGTATGGTGCCATACCGATGCTGGAGTGGAAGCTATTATTATAAGCAAATTCTGCAAGTGGCAAATAATCTTCCCAACTCCCCTGAAAATCCAAAGCACACATGCGAAGCATATCTTCCAAGGTTTGTATCGTTCGTTCTGATTGCCCATCTGTTTGTGGGTGGAATGCAGTACTGAACCTTAGTTCTGTTCCCATAGCTTCCTGCAAACTCTTCCACAACCTAGATACAAATTTCGGATCTCTATCCGACACAATAGATACTGGAACGCCGTGTAAACGGACAATCTCATCAACATAAATAGTAGCCAATCTATAAGCAGTAAATGTAGTTTTGACAGGCAGAAAATGTGCAGATTTAGTCAATCTATCAACTATAACCCAAACAGAATCCATACCTCGAGAAGTCCGAGGTAGGCCAACAACGAAATCCATCGTCACATGTTCCCACTTCCATTCAGGAATAGGGAGAGGTTGGAGTAGTCCGCCTGGTTTCTGATGTTCAAATTTTAACTTGTCGACATCAAGGCACTTAGACACATATTCTCGCAATCTCTTTCTTCATTTTAGGCCACCAAGAGGTCTGCTTCAAATCCGGTACATTTTATTGTTGCTGGATGCATAGCAAAAACGGATCTGTGGGCTTCATCTAAAACCCTCTTCTTAAGTTCCGGAATATCGGGAACACACATTCTGTTTTGGAATCTCAACATTTCATTCTCAATGCAAAATTCTGCTTTTGGACTCGCCTCAAATTCATTGATTACTTTTCTGAGGAACTCATCCTCTTCGCTTCGCTTGATCTCCACAATAATTGCCAGCTCGGCTGTAATAGCGGCTATCAATCCGCCCTGTTCACATACCACTACCTCAATTTCAGAGTTCTCAAAATCTTACAAGATTTCTTTCTGTTCGGTAAGCAAACAAGCCATACCCCCTGTTGATTTTCTGCTCAAGGCATCCGCAACTGTATTAGCTTTCCCGGGGTGGTACTGAATCTCAAGATCATAGTCTTTTATCAATTCCAGCCATCTTCTCGACGATATTCAAATTTCTGCGTGAAGAAGTATTTTAAGCTCTTATGATCCGTGTAGACTTCGTGATCTTGCCCCATACAAATAATGCCGCCAGATTTTCAAGGCAAAACAATCATGCGCAATTCTAGGTCATCGTCGGATAATTCTTCTCATGTGGCCTCAATTGTCGGAGGCGAAGCAATAACCTTTCCGCTCGCATTAACACACAACCCAAACCCTTGTAAGATGCCACCGAAAATTACAAAATTTTCCGCACTGAAGGTAGTGTCGAAATTGGTGCGGTGGTCAATCTTGTTTTCATTCTTGAAAAGCGATTCTCTTTCATCATTCCATTCAAACGGTTGCCCTTACGTGTCAATTGGGTAAGAGGTACCGCTAGTTTCGAAAAATCTTTACAAACCTTCAGAGTACCTGCTAAGCCCATGAAGCTACGGACCTCTGTCACATTAGTTGGTGTAGGCCAATTCACAATTGCCTCTATTTTCTGCGGGCCCACTGAAATTCCTTCCTTGTTGATCACATGCCCTAAGAAAACAATCTCATCCAACCAAAACTCACATTTCTTTAGTTTAGCAAATAATTTCCTTTCCCGAAGTATTTGTAAAACAGCCCTCAAATGCTGTTCATGTTCAAGTCTATCTTTAGAATATATCAAGATATCGTCGATAAAAACTACCACAAACTCATCGAGGTAGGTTTTAAATATTCTATTCATCAAGTCCATAAATGCTGCCGGAGCGTTAGTTACTCCAAATGGCATAACAAGGAACTCAAAATGACCATACCTCGTTCTGAATGCTGTTTTCTCAACATCCTCTGCCTTAACCTTCAACTGATGATACCCGGATCTCAAATCAATCTTAGAAAACACCTGTGATCCTCGTGAATCGATCAAATAAATCATCAATACGGGGTAAGGGATACTTATTCTTTATCGTTACCTTGTTCAATTCCCGATAATCGATGCACAGGCGCAAAGTGCCATCCTTCTTTTTCACAAATAACACCGGTGCACCCCAAGGCGAAGTGCTAGGTCGGATGAACCCTTTATTAAGAAGGTCTTGCAACTGTTCCTTTAATTCTTTCATTTCAAGTAGCCATCCTCAGAGGGAGTTTTAGAAATAGGCTGGGTGCCTGGCACAGTCTCAATAGTAAATTCTATCTCCCTGTCTACCAATTCCCCTGGTAATTCATTTGGGAATACATCTAGAAATTCTCTAACAATGGGAATATCATTCAATTCAACATTCACGGATTGTTCACCAATACATAACACAAATAACCCCGCACCCTTTCTTGATCAATTTACATGCTTTCATTGCAGATATCAAATAAGGTGGAGGCACTACCCCATTACCCACAAACACAATTTCTTTACGTTACGTGGTTTAAACACAACCCTCTTGTCACACAATCTATGGTGGCACAATACTTGGTCAGCCAATCCATGCCCAAAATTACATCAAAATGTCAAAAGTTCAAGGGCAATAAATCTACATATAAGGTAGCATCCTCAATATGCATGTCACAAAACCGATATATATAATCACATAACACAGATTCCCCCGATGGAGCAGACACACATAACAAATATGGCAACAATTCTAGGGGTCTTTTCAGTCTAGATGCAAATGCATATGTCACAAATGAGTGCGTTGATCCAGAATCAATTAATACAAAAGCATCCTGATTACATATTGAGATAGTACCTGAGACAACGGCATTGGCATTCCGTGTATCACCCGAACAAGTGCAAAAACTCTCCCTTGTCTCACGGTATTTCCGGTGGGGGTAGGTCCCACAACATTTCGACCTTGAACCGATCTTTGTTGAGCTAGCGAGAAATTTTCATGATTCTGGTTGCAGTCTCTGGCCATATGCCCTTGTTTACCACAATTGAAACAAGCTCCTGTCATACGATAGCAAACCCCACGATGCTTATTACCACAAGTGACACACAACGGGGTTGTGTCCCAGGAAGAATTGGAGGTATTCAAGGAGCCCGTGTTTTGCTTCTTTGAAAACTTTTTCTTCGAAAAGAAACCTTGCCTTTTGTTACCCTTCCATTCTGTTGTTGGCTTAGCTTGTCTAGCTATATTCGCCTCTGAGATAATGGCCCTGTCTAGTACCCCTATGTATGTCTCCAACTTCAAGACGTTCACCCTTTCTAGAATTTCATCTCGGAGCCCACCTTCGAAATGTCGCGCCTTCTTATAATCAGGTCAATCACGCAGGCGCAAAACCTGGCCAATTCGGTGAATTTGGCCTCATATTCAGCTACGGTCATGCTGCCCTGTTTCAGCTCCATAAATTCCGCCACTTTTTTATCTCGAACACACTGCGGAAAGTACTTGTCATAAAAGATTTCTAAAAACTTTGCCCAATCAGCATCTTTGTAACTCTCCCGCATCAACATCCACCATCTTCTCGCTTCATCCTCTAGCATAAAGGTGGCTAGAAGCACTTTCTGTGCCTCTGAACATGGGAATACTTCAAACAGTTTTTCGATGCCGAGGACCCAAGCTTCAGCTTTCAGAGGATCTAACCCACCATGGAACTGGGGTGGTTTCATTTTCTTGAACTCTTTGGTGAGGGCTATGATTCGATCATCATTCTGATTATCTGGCACAGGAGGTGCCGGAGGTGGAGGTGGCGGATGTGGTTGCTGCCACTGTTGTTGCCACTCCTGTTGCTGTCTCAAGGCTTCGGCCATTTCCTGTAACAATCTTTCCATCCTGTCTATTCTGGCTGTAGAGGATTCCTCCAACTCATCGCCTCTCGTTCTCACCATCTGATTAGACTTGCATTATATTTCATACAGGATATACACAAGTATGCACGTAACAAGGAATATACATATCCAGAAAATTTTCAATGCAAGTAGGTCACAACTTATAGCACACAGTTACACAAATCAAAATAATTAAGCATGTTCATGATGTCTTCAAAGTTCATATCAAAGCATTTAAGCATACCGTCAATGCTTCCAATTTCATATCTATCATATGAATGCATCCTAGATCTTATCTAGACGCCTATTGCTCTTTTGGACAAGTGTGTGAGTTATTAACTCGTGCTCTGATACCACTCTGTCATGGCTCGAACCCACCCCTAAGGGTCCTGGACATAACCGGCCGGTAATGCTGAGATTACCTACGGCCTCCATACAAATAAGACATAACTCATCAGAGTAAAGGGGCCAAACGGAAGTAAAAATTTAAAACTTTGTCCATAGAGCTGTGTTTATATGCACCACAAAACAAACCAAACCCATATACGTTAATAACCCACATCATAAGTGCAGTAGCATAAACTTCTTTACAGACAGGATCATCTAGACTAAGTCAACCCACAGCAACACTATACAATACACACAAGATCCTTGCCAACGCGACATAATACAAACACGTGACAAAAAGGGCAAGGTTTGGTCTCGTGCGTGAGATACAAGGCTGACTCTCTCAAAACTCCTGCTGTCCCTGGCTGACTTCACTGGGGCTGGGGTTGGTCCTCACTTGGCTCACCTACAATGACATGAATGAGCGTGAGCGAATGCCCAGTGAATAATATCAATTAAACAAGTACACAAGCAATTATTGGAACAGTTTAACAAACGGCCTTTGGCCCAATCATTCATGTCAATCGGCCTTTGGCCCCATTTATTCAATTCCATCGGCCTCAGGCCCAATTATTCAATTCCATCGGTCTCAGGCCCAATTATTCAATTCCATCTACCAAAGCCCAATTATTCAATTGAATTGCAAAACTTACACAGAAGTACCAATTAACAATGACATACTATAAATATCTTGTCAAGATATTACTCACAGTGATCGGTTGGTTGGTTCGCCCTGGAACTCGACCCTACACATGCCATGAACATAAAAGGGTCATTAACAATTCAATCCGTTCAAAATTCACATTTCCCTCTTTAGGCTTCATTCTTATCTCATTAACTCATTTACAATGCTTAACATATGCCTAAGAGTGCTTACAAGTGAAAGAGAACGGAAAACCGAACACAAGATGCAAGAACAGAATTTCTGAAAACAGGGTCCCCGCTCGAGCGTGGGATCCCCCGCTCGAGCGGACCCTTAAGTCTGTAAAAGTACTGGTTGCCTCAATTCGCCGAAGCGTGAAATCGCCGCTCGGCGGACCTCTACTTACATAGCTCCTCGCCCGAGCGTCAACTTCGCCGAGGGAGCCATGTTCCTGAAAAAATCTTGCTGAGCCTGTTTTCTCCGCTCGGCGATCTCGCCGAGCGGAACTCAAATTTCTGGAAAATCCAGGATGTGTTCTTGAGCTTCAAACCAATTTTCCCAGCTGCCATTCTTGCATGCAAGGCCCAAATCTCAAATATAATCATGCTAACATGGTTCCCTTACAAGATTACACCATTAGGAAGCTCAATTTCAAGGATCAAACACATGCATGTCTCAAATTGACACCAAGCTTAGTTCTATCATACACATTCATGCATTCAAAACTCCTATCCTCATAGATTGTACATGCATGTGATGTATTACTTTCATTTCCATCTTAGATGACAAAATTGGTGATAATAACATGAGCTTCACTCAAAACTCACATAAATCATGTGTTTGAAACTCAAGCATGCAATTTCAAAACAATTTCTTACATGCATGTGCATAAGGGTTATTACATCCTCAAGATCAACTCATCTCATGTTCTTGATCTTCAAACACACTTGAATCCACACATTTACAACAAAATTCATGAGTTCACTTACCTAGAAGCTCTAATCTTCACAATCTATGATCAAAACTTGGATAATCTTCAAGATTCCCAAGCTTTGAGCTAAGTTTGCCCAATTCTCTTCTCCTCCTCTCTCTCTGACCGACTCTCTCTTCCTCTCCAGTCTAACTCAGATTTTGAGTTCAAAAAGGAGTAGAGAGAGTATATATATAAGTAAAAAGTCCCTCCAACAATTATTTTAATATAAAAAGTGATAGGGCACTTAATTAATCAATTTAATCAGTTTAAATTGACCAGAATCAATTTTCAATTAAATTTCACCGTAGGCTCTAAAAATTTTGCTAATCACAATGGCGTAATCAATTTTGGGTTCTATGGCCGATAAGGCCCTCAATTAAATTTTTAAAGCAGATTACTCAACAGATATTCCTACGGCGAACAGATATGAATTCAAAATCACATATTATCACATAATGGCACACAAAATCATGCTAAACACATAACTATAAACAAAATTAAGGACCAGTTTAGCACAATACAGAACAGGGGTATCACAATATGAGATCACTGAGAGAATTGGTAATGTGGCTTACAAATTAGCCTTACCACCTACTTTAGCTATGATTCACAACATGTTCCATGTATCTTTATTGCGGATGTGTGTACTCTTCCCAAGTAGTATCACCAGAAACGTTGGAGATTAATGATGATCTCACGTATGTGGTGAGATCGATTATGATTCTAGATCGGGATGTAAAGCAGTTGGGGCGCAAGAAAGTGAACTTGGTGAAAGTACAATAGAGCGAGGATGAGAATGATATCACTTGGGAATTAGAAGAGAAAGTTCGGCATATGCACTTGGAACTTTTTGTTTAGTACTCTCTCCTATCGAATCTCGGGATGAGATTCTTTTGAGGTATGTATATTGTAGCGACCCTAATTTTTTTCGCAAATCTTTATTTATTTATTATTACTTTATTTTATTTTTGGCTTTATTAATTACATGGCTACATGAGAATTTCATTAATTTAATGTGTTATTTAATTATATATAATTAATCTGAATATTTATAAATTTATATTTGTTATATATATATATATATGTATATAAAAGGTGTTTTATATATTGATAAAATATATATCATATTTATATATATGTTGTATTTATGTTATATTTGTACGATATAAATATAATGGTATATTAGGTTAGGCGTGTTGCTATTAAGAAGGAAACAAAAAAGAAAGAAAACAAAAAGAAAAGAGAGCTTTGTGCAGCCGAGAGAGAGAGAGAGAGAGAGTTTGTGATTATCAAAGAAAAGAAAAGAAAGAGAGCTCCTGTGTGTGGAAAAGAGAGGTGAGGAAGAGAGACAAAAATAAAAGGGGTTAAGGTTTTATTTTGATGGCTCCATTAATTCTTTAAGTGATTCTTTGATCTTCAAAAATAATTGTGAGTATAAAACCTACTTCCCTTGATTTATGTTTAATTCGTTTTATTTATTTATTTATTTATATTTATTTGATGTTAGTTTGATTTTGTATTTACATGAAGATGATAGATTGATTTTAATTATTTTGATTAGTTGTGTATGTCAGGTTTAGGGTTTTTATATGTATTATTTTTATGATTGTAATCACACTCATGGTTATATGAAATTAAAATAAACTTAGAACCCATAGATAAATTCCTTATACTCCACCATGACTTCATGGATTGTTGTTTTATTTGAGTGTGTGGTGAGAAAGAGTGTATAAAAAAAAGTGAGGATGATGAGATTTATTAAAATGCCTTAGGCTTGGCATTGTTATGTTTGTTTTCATGAGTAGATGAGAGATTGTATATATATATATGTTGTTGTCTCGTTCTCATGAGTAGATGAGTGCTTTGATTTACGCGCGTACGTATATGCTAACCATCCGGGGAGTATGGGTCAAACTCGGGACAATATCCCTGTGTAACAACCCCAATATGTAATTAGCTAACTATCCATGATTTAATACGCCTAATAAGTAATTAAGATGAAATCCGAAGTTAATTACTTGTGCATTGCATTATTTGTGTTTATATTTGTTCTGTGCAAAAATATCTGTTTGTGTTCTATCTCGATTTATGAATTGAAGGCCTTATTGGCATCTAATCGCGAAATTGACTTGAATTACGTGTTAGTTGGAATTTTTGGAACGATATGGTAGGTTCAATTGAAATTCGATTCGAAATGAATCAAATTAGAATAATTATTGTCAATTGCCTAACTTAAGTTAAGATTAATTAAATGTCCTAAACAAGCCTATATAAGGCCTATACACACCACTTGAGTTATCCTTTTTCTCATCATCCTTGAGCCTTCAAGAGACAAACGTAGAGAGAGAGGGAGAAGAGAAGATTGAGCTCATCTTAGGAGGATTGAGCTCATCTTAGGAGAATTGTAAAAGGATTTGGAAGGTTTGGCTTGAGACTTCAAATATTGACCATTGAGAGTGTAATTGGCCATTGAAGGCAAGAATTCAACCCTTTAGCTTTGAGATTAAGTCACTTAGTACATGAATTCAAAGAATTGAGTTGTGTAGTGCAAGAATTGAACTTAGATAGTTGACTATGGGAGTGTACCATACATGCATGCATATTTCATAGTAATTTAAAGTTATTTTCCAAGAAATTCCTCATGCATGTTACTAAATCATTTTAGTTTTGGGAATTCATCAAGTTTTATGTCATTTTGAGTCGCTAGATCATGTTTTGGAAGTCTTCAAGTCAAAGCAATGCATCCATGTTATGTTTTCTAAGAATTGGGTTTTGTTTTGTATAATTAGCAAGTTTTTGGGCGTTGATTTTGTGAAATGATTTAGAATTCTCAATGTTTTCCAAGTTCCCATATGATTTCTCAAGTTTTTGGCCTTAAAGGATGAGTTTTGTAGTATTTGAATTGAATTTGAAAGCTTGGAGGTGAATTTGGAAATCCCAGAATTCGACCTCCCCGCTCGAGCGACGGATTATCCGCTTGAGCGACCACTCTATGATTTTGCACTTCCGCTCGAGCGACTAGAAGTTCGCTCGAGTGTGAAATGCAAACTCCTAGAAGTTTCATGTTTTTGCAGACCACTAGAGCAACAAAAGTTACGCTCGAGCGAGGACCTGAGTCTCACGCTCGAGCGACCGTCGAGTGTCCATTGAGCATGAAAATTACACAACCAGTACTTTTTCAAAGTTTGCAGACCCCTCGAGCGAAGGAAGTTGCGCTCGAGCATTCCCTCACATGTTTGCATGTCTGCTTGATCGAAAGAAGTTACGCTCGAGTGGGACCCCTGTTTTCAACAAGTTTTGTTAAAGATTCCAAAGTGCATTTTGGCATCCGCATTGCATCATATGCATTCTTGGGCCATGATTAAGACATAATGGTGAGGGTAAAACACAGAAACACACTAAGAACGAAACGTAATGAGCTAAGAATATTTTGAACGTGTGTTTCAAATGTGTATCTGTTATGTGTTTGTGTACGTCACGCACCATAGGTTATCCAGATGTCTGTTCTGTCTATTCGTTTGGGAGCCATCTGTGAGTAATAACTTTGTAAAGGTATGTTCAATTTATGGGTATTTTCTAAATGATAGAAGATGATCTGTTTCTTGAAATATTATTATTTTCTGCATAAATGAATGGTTGTCCAATATTTCTGAAATGTATTCTTGGCATTCTTAGCTTTAGATGACATCTGTTATCTGTTCTGTTATGTCCCAATTATGGGTTAACTGTACGTCTCATGAGCCAATTGTTATGGATCCTTATGTATACGTCCCATTTTATGGGCTAATTGTACGTCTTGTGAGTCAACTGTACCGTCTCCGTGCATGTGAGTCAACTGTATGCCTTTATGGCCGTCCCTTTATGGATCAATTGTACATCTTTATGGCCGTCCCTTAATGGGTTAACTATTTTTGCTAGTGCTAATGAATGTATCACGTATGATTAACTGCAAATTCTGATTATGAATATGACTCTAAATTTGAATTTGTCATGACCTATGATTTGTGAACATGATTATGAATCCACTCTAATAAATACTGAATTCTGTTTTCTGTAACTATTATGGACAACATTCATTAAACCCTTTACTCTGTTATTATTCACTGGGCTCCAGCTCACTATTTATATTATGCATATAGGTGATCAGGTACGTGACCAAGCCTAGAGTTGATGGCCTAAGATCCCTTTTTGTCAGCCACCCTTTACGCCTCCCGAGGAGGTTCCAGATCAAGTCAAGCCTTGTGGCCATGTTTTACAAACATTTAAAACTTTGTTTTCTTTTAGTTCTTGAACAAGTTTTTGGTTATCTGTACATGGGGTGACGTAAAAATTTATGTATCTATACGACGTCACGTATATGTTTATAAGTTTAAAAATTATCTTATCCCATGTATGTCTGCACAGCTCAATGGACGTTGTACTTTGTATATTCGCTTCCGCAGCTCCTATTTATATGTTATTCTATTCAGAGGCCTTTGATAATCCAAGAATTACTAGCCGGTTACGACGCTAAACCTATGGGGGTGGGTTTGGGTCGTGACACCCTGTGCAAGTTTGGCTTTGGAGCGGTGTTAGGTATACGGGAGGCACGTGGGATATATGTGTAGGATGAAAGTGAAGGGAAAAGTGCTGGAGTTAAGGTACAAAAAAATTAATTATGAGTGTATTGGTATAGTGTGAATTGTATTAATTTGTACATCTTGAAAAATAGTAAACGACCTTGATAAATTATAAAATTTGGACAGAGGCATGTATACATAATTCTCGATAACTTTTGTATTTTAACTTTGTACTAAAAAGATCGATTAAAACTTGTGATCGGATGATCTTGGTTATAGCAGTTTTTGTTCATTTTAGCAATGTAGATTTTAGATGTTGTTTTAACCCACAAAACAAGCTCGTTTTTATTGGTTTCTCATGAATTGAAGTAAAACATTATTCTGAACACTTTTCGTGTTTTGAACTTTTTCGAAAAAAATATCTTAGGGCAGTTTCTTTTCGTTTTCAGCTTCAAATTTTTCGGTTGAATTCTGTCTAGGTTCTTCTATCAAGTTTTTCTCTCAACTTATTCAGTTTCTACTAAATTCATTCGCATTTCCTTTTAGGAAATTTGATTCTGTACAACTTTTGTTCCTTGAGTTTTGGTCCATTCGAATGATCTAAGCATGAAACGATGCATTTTTATAATTCTTTAGCAAGTTATTTATGATTAAATTATACCAACGTTATTTTTTTTGCAGAATGGTGGGTCTTACTAACTTTTTATGCAAGGTTGACCCACCATATTTTTATTTTTATTTGGTTTATTTATACTCAATTTATCTTTAATTGTGTATGGGTAAGAAACTAAATGCCATTGTATCTCAGGAAATTACCCATTCGTCTCAATGTGGGTGCAACTACTTGTCTTGTCCCGTAACAAGAAGTAATATACTTTTTGTTTGTGTCTGGTAGACACGTCGGTGTCAATTCTTGTACTCATACCAGTATACTTGTATACTGACCCATTTTGTCTCTTGGCAACTTGGATGCATTCTATTTAAGCGCAGCCAAGCTTCCTTTGCAAGATTAGTTGGGGCTACGGTGGTGACGTGGAATAACTGTAGTTGTTGGGCATGTCTCTTGGATTTCTTTTGTTTTGTTGAGTTTAGGGTTGATATTAGTTTATGTATTAATTTTTTTTTTTTTATGACCTTAGTATTGTGGGTTATTTTCCAACTTTACATTATTTAAGTTGTTTTGACTAGTTGTTGATACTTTAATGTTAGAGGTATTTGATAGTTATGAAATTATGGTAGATGGTTTGGTTAGTATTTTGTTAGTTTTTTTTTTTTTTTTTTTTTAAATCCCTTGTAATCTTTTGAGGATGGAAATTTACTTAAACCCTTTGGAGACGTGAACATTTAGATTTTGTTTCACCTATAGGATTTGAATGATGGACTATTGATTGGGGTTTAGTCCTAATTTAATATTTAATTGTCCAAATTTTGGGCATGACATCTATGTCTTGAGAAAAGTGACTAAAATCAGCATAATTTGTATGTGGAATTTATGTTGCAGGTCAAATGTAAAGGTATGTTGATTGAATGTCAAGGAGGGTATTGAGTAGTTTGAGCAGGAGTATGATACCTTGTGGAAGGTGGTTGTGAAGATGTTTGTGATTGGATACAAATGGATTTGGATCGTTGGAACGGAGAGCAATTAATCCATCTGGATTTTGAAAGATAGTATTTTGATTTGTTTGGGGTTGAAAAGTAATGGCTGGGACAGCATTAGGAATCACCCTTCATCTTTTGTATCAGCTTGTAAGAGGTCTTTCCAAGTTATAACTTGGGGAACCATCACTTCAGCATTCTCTTGATAAGTATGAAATAAGATGGTGGATTGCTTGGGGTTTGGAGCAATATATTTGAAGCCAAGACAAGAAGTGGTCAGAACTTTGAGATAAACACGATAACAAATCATAATATTAAAAGATGGTGAGTCCATTTTGTAACGTTTAGTTTAGGTGTTAAGGATAAGAGTCTTGAGAATATTATGATCTATTAAAGATACCTCGAAATTAGGAAAACATTCAAAGTAAATCGGTCTATGAACAAGACTAGATTTGATAACACCTAATAATGAATCATCATAATGATAGTGTCGCATATCTCTAAGAGTGCATAAGCCAGATTTGTTAAGATGTGGGCATGTCATAGGTTTTACTCCGACTTTGACAAGACCTAAATATAGGAAATTAAATTTCTTTTGAAATTTAAGAATAGTATCCCAATCAAGTAATTGAAAATTTTGATTGTATTGGGTTACATGTAAAATTTGTTCAACTGTTTTGATCTTGTAAGTTTGTTTGAGTTCAAATTTCTTATCATATAAATAGTCGATATCTTTGCTGGGTAATTTCCAATTTTGAAGATGATATTCAATCTTTTCTATTTCTAGATCACTTTGATTAATAATAATTGGTTTCGTTGAGGAACCTTCACCATAAATTAGGTTAGAGAATGATTTAAATAATCTTACCATTATAGTTGTAGCTATCAACAGGTGGTTCCATCTAAGCTCAAATGGTCAACAACGGCCTCTTGCCTAATGACCTAATTGCTTACAGACTTCTGCGACTTGGGTGCCACACCGGTTGAATGGATAGAGAGTAAATTAACTCTAAAACTAACTTGGCTCTGATACCAAGAGGAAGCCCCGGTATTATATATTAGTGATATAGATTAGATACAGATTAAAGATTGTAATTGTTTTTGGAGTTGTTTTACATAAGCTTGTTCGTCTTTGATCTTTCTTTTTAAAGTAAAAATTCTTTGACTATAATTAATAATTGATTGACCTGATGTAAGAGATAATAATAATCTTATATTAGACAATTCTTCTTTTAAATCAGCAATATATTGATAACTATCATTAATCTCAATACATAATTCAAAAATCAAAAGCACCAAATAAACATTACACTTATATTATATTAAAATCAGAAACAACAAGGAAGAAAACTTACAAAGGTCACACTCTTGGAAGTAGATTGGACTAAGCATCCAAGATATACAAGCACACTCACTACAAGCACACTTTCTTACAATCACACTCCGTACACTCACACTAATACTCACAATTTACAATATGAAATATGAAAATTCATGATATTCTGAAAGCTTGTCCTCATTGCATGGAATGACTGGCTTTTAAAGAAGAGATGAGTTGGAATTGAAGTTGTTTGAAGTTTGAGGAGATAAAATAGAATCTCCTTGTGACGATCCCGCCACGTATAATATTTTGCATTTAATTAATCAAGGAGATTTTGATTTTAATTAGTTATTATTCTGATTTAATTGTGGAATTGATGAACATTATTGAGTCTGATTTGTGTATGATTTTATAAAAGATTTATTTCAGAATTAGAAATTGAAGGCCTAAATGGCTTAGGAAGGTATAATTGGTACGTTGAATCAGTTTCTTTCAAGTATGAAATTATGTAGGAGTTTAATTAAATATTTGATTCAGTTTAGTAAAATTAAGATTTGATTAATTGGGTCCAAATTGGAGTTAATTAAGTTAATTAAGTTATGAGAATTGAGAATTATGATTATTATGAATTAAATTTACTTATGAGGTGTCCAATTTGAATATGTAATTTATTGACGAAGATTTTGAGTTTGATCTGAAAATGAAAGCCTTAGTGATTTGAGAAATCAAAATTGATGATGACAATAAATTTAATTTAATATTTGGAGCCTTTTGGGTGTTTGATTAAAAATATGATTTAGATTGGTATAATTAAATATGATTTAACTAAGATTAATTAAGTTAAGTAGTGATTATAATTAATTAAGATTGTGTAGTGGTTAATTAAGTTAATATGTAATTAGTAGACTAACCTAATCGTATTCAAATTAATTAGGATGTTGATATTAATTAGCGAGAGTTTTAGAGAATTTGAGAATGTTGTCATGCCTTTAAGTTTTATGTATGTACATGAGGAGAGAGAGTACTCAATTTATTTGTTGGCCGGAGCATTAAGAACTCTAAAGAGAGGGAGAGAGGAAACCATACGGGAGAGAGAGAAAGAGAGAGAGGGAATTCAAGAAGAGATGAAGAACAAAAGAAGAAGGGGATTTTGTGGGATACCAAAATTCAAGCTAAAAATTGTGGAAAAATCATCTTAAGGTAAAAAATTCCATCATCTTTCTAATATTGTTTAAATAATCTGGACAAAAATTGATTCAAGATGGATTTTGATAGGATTATTTGAAGAGCCTTTGAATTGAGATGGGTTTCAAGAAAGTTTTATAGAGAGTATGTTTTAAATCAATTAATCTCCAAATTCCTTATAGATAAATGTTCTCCTAAAGATTATAAATCTTCTATACATGAATTTAACACATAAATATGAAATTGTGGGTCAATTTAAGAAGATGAAGTAAAATGATAAAAATCAAAATTAGAGCAATTCAAGAATTAAATTATGATTTGATTTTGAAAATAGAAAATTGGTTAGCTTTGATCTTAATTTTATACATGCAAAAAAGTTTTATAACTTCAATTTCATGATTTAAGGGAAAATAGAAAAGAGTTAGAAATCAATTTCATGTAAATTAAAAGGAATTAGAAAAAGGATGAAGAAATTGAATTAGATTCAAGATTATAGAAGTTAAATTGAAATTAATCATTTTTGGTTTGATTTTTGTTGTCTTGCATAAATTAGAGTTTCATTTTTACATGCATGTAATTTAATTTAAAAGTGTTATTCTATTTAAACATTTTTTTTTTTGGGTAAGTAAGTCATAAAATAAAGACAAAGAAATATACAAGTTTACAAGGGACATACCCCAGGTACGCCCAACAACAAATAAATTAAAGATTAATGACCAACATAAACTACTAACGCACCCCCATATTATGGGGGAAAAACACAAGAACAACATAGAAACAAAATAACCCAACTTTGCCCATATATCATTTTGTCCCCAAGTAACCCCTATCATCAGAGATAATAGACGGAAACTTAGGGTGGATATATGGGCAAAGGTACAAATAAACACCACAAAGCTATTTAACATAACAAACAAACACACAAAACTGCAACCCACAAGCCCGATCTAAAAGGATAGCCACCCCCACAAGCCGCCAGTCTCTACCAAAGATGAGCACATGGGATCCAGTAAGCGTTCCACTCCTCATAGCCGTGACATCCTAGCGACTTAACCAAAGCCATAACAGAGGAAAAAAATCTACCCTACGACACATCCCGACAGAGTTACATGAAGCTAACACGAGCAGTAACCATAATCAACGGTCTTGGGAATTGTAGCAAAAAAACAATAGTCCCACAGCAACAGATCAAACATAGTCAAAATCGCATAAGATCAAACATCACATCCCCATGTCAAGCGTGTGCCCTTCCTTGGTAGATCACAAGCCTCAAACCCCACGCCAGTGTGCCCTTCACTCCATGTCAGGCGTGGCAAGACAATCAATTAGAATGGGTCACATGAAGACAAGAAGCAACCATAAACTGGTAGCTATCCTCCCGCTCATCTCCCAGTCTCTAACTCAGTAAGTCATTGAACCACTATTCCCCATAGCAGTGACCTTTCAATCACTCTTGGCGGAGATGGCTCAAAACTCACCTCGTATCAAGTCACATGAGGATCACACGATCAATCAAAATGAAAAAATCAACTATAAGTGGTAAAACCGCTGCCATGTGGCTAAACAGAAATAAATGAGCACAAGAACCCACTTAATCAATCCCAAAAACGCATAGCTCAATCTTCTGAGAAGAATAAAACGGGCAAAAAAATAACTGGCCAACACCCATAATCCGGTGGGTTAAACCCACAGAATCATTAATCAAAAATTAAATAACCTCCAAGCTCCACGGGTTTACCTGGAAGCAGCAGACCAATTCAAAAAGAAATTGTGCCACCAGCCCATTGACTAAATAAGAACGCGGGCCCAGAACACCACCTAGAAAATGGCCCAATTGACGAACCAAACACAATAATAATCAAGTGGGCCCAGCCACTATATGTAGCCCACAAGTCAATCTATAGTGGGGCTTAGAAAAGACCCAACACTAAGGATCATCCAATCCACGTAAAATAAATGGGACCCACACCGCAAAAGATTCAACGTGGCCCACCTACTCCAACTCAAAAACCATGGCCAGCAAATATCAGCAAGCTAACATACAACTCACACCAAATTTGAATTCCCTCCAAAAAGTAGCCACGTGATGGAACAACAATCTATGCATACATCTCGTAGACAAGTGCCAGGCTACTAGCAACTTTCTGTCACCACAAGCATGGCTATGATAGCAACTTTACAGCACCATCCACGCCACTCACCCACGGCGCGTCGCCCCACTCCATCTTCTTCCCTTAAAAGGTTGCTCCACTCCGGCCATAGTAACGCCAGTGGAGACAACACCAAGCACTGAACAAAAACCAGCACACCACCGGTGGAGAACAATCACAGAAACCCTAGCAATACTTCACCAACAGCTCCTTACGGCGCACCCCATCATTGACGGTGATCTCTCTAAACCAACGAACCAAAGGTTCAGAATACACCCCACCACTACAGTAGTGACGGAGACCTGGAAAGCTACCAGTAAAGCACAAACACTCAACAGCTCCCATGAAAGATGAGAACATCGTCATGGAACATAAGCAGAGCACCACGGTGGAGGGATGAGCCACCGCCATGAACGGCAAGGCCACCTCCACGAAACACAAAATGCACACCACCAGAAAACCAACCATGGCCCTGAAAGCTCACGTCCATTACTCTCACGACCCAAACCCGCCCCTGTCGGTTTAGCATCGTAACCGGCCAGTAATCCATGGATTACCAAAGGCCTCTAAATACATTAACAAATAATAAGGGGCTGCAGAAGCAATATGTAATATAAACAGGGTCCAATGAGCTTTGAGGACGTACATGGAGCAGAACATTTCAAAAACTTATTTATATACATAATATGCTAGTCAAACATACCAATATTTACATGTACGTCCCAAGATCTAACTTTACAAAACATTTACAAGACTAGCATGAACATAAAACAGTCATAGAACTTGACTTTAAGTGGAACCTCCTCGGGAGGCGCAAGGGTTGGCTGACAAAAACCATGGCATAGGTCGTCAACTCTGGGCCTGGTCACCAGCTTGCTTACCTACATACATAATATAAATAGCGAGCTAAAGTCCAGTGAATAATAACAGAGTAAGGGGGTTTAATGAATGATGTCATTCATAGAGTTAAAAATCAGATTCATATACTTGTTCATAAACATTCCCATATTTAGGTTTGTAACATAATCATACGTGGTACATCCAATAGCGTTCACAAATCTGATGACCCATAAAGGGACCTGATGACTCGTAAAGGAATGGCCTTAAAGGCATTCTAATGGCTCATGTGCACAGAGACGTTCTGATGACCCATAAAGGGACCTGATGACCCATGAAGGGACCTGATGACCTATAAAGGGACTTGATGACCCATGAAAGGACTTGATGACCCAAAAAGGGATGCATATCATGTAGTGCTAAGGATGCCACGGATAACTTTCAGAATCTTGGACAATCATTCATTCATTTCAAAACATAGCGTAGCATTTTAGAAGACAAATCATTTCATGTCATAATGTTCAGAAAATATTTAACATTGAACATAACTTTACAAAGTTATTACTCACAGATGATTGACAGCTCTAACTAGATGGTAAGGCGGCACTCCACTTGTTCCGAGGTGCGTGACCTACATGAACACACACATACAGCACACACACTTGAACATCATTTCGATTTACACATAACTTGTTTCGTTTGCCCTTGACGTGTTTCTACCCTTTAATTCCCCTTATAGAGTCTCAAACATGACCTAGGAATGCCCAGGATGGAATGAGGATGCAAAAATGCACTTTTAAGTACTTTACAAAATTTTCGAACAGGGTCTCGCCGGCGTGGCTTTTCACGCCGAGCGACATGCAGACAAAAGGAGCTCGCTCGGCGTGACTTCCGCCGAGCGATCGTGGTGCTACAGTAAAAATACTGGATGCTCAAAATTCACGCTCGACGGGCGCTCGACCCTCGCTCGAGCGTGAGACACAAGCCTCCGCTCGAGCGTGCAATCCTCCGCTCGAGCGGACTGTAAAACAGTACAAAGTACTGGATGCTCGAATTCCCCGCTCGAGCGCAACTTTCCACGCTCGAGCGGGAGTGCAAAATCTAGAAAAATCCAGATTGCACCTTCAAGCTAAAAACCAAGTTTTAATGCATAATTTTCGATTCTCTTGGGCTAATTTTCTTGAAAACATTTGTAAACACATAGAATAACATGTCTCAAAGCTCAATTTGTAAAATCAAAGCCCAATGGTAGTTTAATTAAATCCAATTTCAAACTAATTTTCATGAACTTGAAGAATATGTAACATGCATGGTCTCATTTGAATCCAAAGCTTCTAAACAAGATAAAATGAGTCTATTTCTTCAAAAACATGATGAAATCATGAACTAGAACCATAATATAAACATGCATGTACCAAATTCCATGTAATCAACCTCAAAATGCTAGGATGTAAGCATGCATGCATGGATTTCTACCCAATTCAACATATGAAGCTATTTCATGACTCAACCCACTAAATTTGACATGAATCATGTTAGAACAAGCTTAATTCATAAACAAGAGGGTAATTACACTACCTTAGGTCTAGAACTAGAGGTATGGAAGCCTAATTTTGCAATCCTCTCTTCAATCTTCCAATTCCAAGCAAATCTCCAAGTTTGAACTCAACTCTCTCACTCTTTCTCACTCTATGGTCGGCTAGAACAAGAAAGGAGGCTGAGGAAATGTTTTGTTTGAGTGAAATCAAGCCTCTAAATGTGCAAAGTAGTGGGCCACTCAATGGCATAATGGTAATTACGTCAAACTCTATAAATTTGGCTCAATTGCTCTAATTTAATCATACCAAATCACAATTCAACTAAATTCACCATAAATTCACATAAAATCTAACTAACATAAAACATTAATCAACTTCGGAATCAGGCGCCGATAAGGCTTTTAATTCGCCGTTTAAAGTCAAAGACATGAACAAATATTTCGACACTGAACAGATAGAAACACACAAATCACGCAATACATATGCAAATTAATTCCAGATTTCCTCCTAATTACTATTAGGCTTAATTAAGTACCAATTAACGTTAATCAGGGTTAGGGTTATTACAATTACCAAGGCTGGTGAGAAACTTTCACAGTGTACAAACTAGTCACTGAAGTTACAATCTGAAGACACTGCAGCAGCAACCCACGCAGCTGAAACAGCTAGACCAATCAGACGAAATCTCCAATGACCAAGCTCGGAACACCATCCTTGTCATCTCGGAAAACCACGGTTATACCAAGAACACTCCAGCCAGAGACAGCTACCAATGGCCGAAACAGAATAGTGCACTGGAATAGGACCAGAGACCAACAAATACACTCTAAAATAACAAAACCAGCCGGAATCAAATGTGGCCAGACTGGTAATCAATGTGTAAACACACTAAACTCACACAGGAACAACTTCTACCTCAGAGGTGAGGAAGAAAACCAGAACAGTACACCATATTTTGGAACATCTATGATTATGAATTAAGTTTTGGATTAAAAATTGAGTTGAATTCAAAATTCTAAGAGATTGATTTTGTAATTCATCATTTAAGTTTGATTTTTGTTATTTATCATGAAATTGGATTCAATCTTTACATGCATAAAGAAATGATTCAAGTTTTGACAAAACTGTTGCGTTTTGAGTAAATGATTTTTAAAGGGGTCATGTATTTGTGATTTCCAAAGTAAATTCATGTTTTGAATAAGCCATGCATAACCTCTAAGTATTGAAATGGAATTTGGGTGCTCAACTTTTAGTTTTGAAAACCTAGAAAATTTACAGACTGCTCAAGCGACCAATTGGTGGCTCGAGTAAACATATGAGCTTCTAGTATTTTTGCAGACAGCACAGTCCGCTCAAGTGACCGAAGGTCCACTCAAGCGATTAGGCCTTTTTAGCATGTTTTGAAAAATTACATTATTTTCATAATTTCATCCTCATCTCTTCCTAAACATTCCTAGGAATTACTCATGATTCATTAAGAACTAATAAGCTAGGAATCAACATAAATTAATTGGATAAAGAAGTCATTGATTAAGTAATTGACTAAGAAAGGGGAAGTAAAGTAAGGATTCAGTTTATTTAAGAAGAAAGAATAAGAGAAGTAGAATTGGATCAAGAGAGTAATATTGTGTTTCGATGTGTTCGTTTATGTGCTTTGTGTAGGTTGGGCATCCGAGGAGTTATATTCGAGTCACACCCATTGTGAGTAATATCCTTATAAAGATGTGTTCGAAATATGTTTTGAAAATTGCTACACGATGATGATTTTGAAATGTTATTTTATATGAATGAATGAATGTCCCTTTTTGAAATGTATTTGTGGCATCTTTTAGTGAGGCCCTTACTTGGGGGAAACAATACCATGGCCCATTGGATTAATTGAAACACAGAGATCTCTGATGTTAGATCTTAATGGTCCACATTGAAATATTGAATGACCTATCATGGTCCCATTGGATTGACCCTTGTGGTCCTATTGGCTTCGGCACGTTGTTACATTGATACTCTATTGGATGTACCACGTGTAATGATTTAAATGGACATTGTTAACACAAAGGATTGATATGAATAGATATATGAATTGTCTTGGAAATTAAAAGATATGTTTGATAAGATGATGGACTTTGTTATAGCAAATGTTTTGATATGAATGTGAAATATGATTCGTTTTGGAATTATAAAACATGTTTTATATTATGTTGGGCTTCATTCATTAACCTCTTTATTTTCGTATTACTCACTGGGTTTTAGCTCACCCTTCTCCCTTATGTATATATAGGTGAGCAACTGGAAGTTCGGCATTAGAGTTTGCCTCGGAGTCGGCCCTTTTGTCAAGCCACCCAAGTAGTGCTTTCGTGTTGAGGCTTTGGTTTATTTTGTCAAGCTTTCTAAGCTTTGTATTTTGTTAAAAGTCGTATATATATGTGTGTGTGTGTGTGTGTGTGATGTATAAGGTATGTCTTGTGTATGTAAAGGTGCATTATAAATGTTTTTAATATGTTGTTCATCATGTGTACACAGCTCAATGGATAATATTATTTTGTTTTGCTTCCGCTTTAGGCCCCGATATGATTTAAATATTTTGAAGTTTGTCTTTGAGACCGTAGGTAATCTATGATTACTGGCCGGTCACCACTCTAACCTCTAGGGGTGGGTTGGGGTCATGACACTCCTTTTGCTTTTGCTTTTGTCGGTGGAGTGACCATTATTGCTTTGTATTTGGCTTTGTCGATGAAGAGAATCCACTTTATGAGTTGGCACTTGATTGCTTGAATCAGGGTTTGCATTTGATGGAGAATTATTGAGATAAGAATCTGCTTTATTGATATTATTATCCTTCCTTTGAATGTTGTAGAAGGTAGAGATCACATGGCTCATAAATTATTTAGGTTCACACCTTGACACGTATTTGAAAAGTCATCATCAAGGTTTTGAGTGGGTGTCCTTGGAGAAGTTGCTAGAGAAATTATTAGAGAGATTGTTGGTTGCCTTGTTTTGGTGAGAATTAGGGGAATAGTTTCCAATACAATGTCCTTATCTGAATTGGAAAGACATTCTGCTTCGGCCATTTGAATCATTTTCATTTTAATAGCTTTTTTGTATTTAAGTTCAAATTCTGGTTTGGAAATTGAGGGATACTTGTTCTTTAATTTTTGTTTTAGTTCTGCTTTGAAGGCATCATAATTAAAAGACTTTGATGATTTGGAACTAGAGGAAAACATGAAAGAAGCAGGATTAACAGAGGCCTTTTGTTTCTATTGTTTGTAAAAAGTGAGTAATTTATTAGGATATTGTTCCTCAGGAATTTTATAATTATTCCACCATTTGGAAGCAATCTGGTGAGAAAGATATTGAGTATTGTATAGAACTAGATCGAATACTGCCAGGCCATGATCTAGGGAAATTTGAAGTCAATAACAAAGTATAAAAATTCAGGAAAAAGAGGATCAACCTCTTTTCTATAAATTTGATAGAAATTCTGAAGAGGTTCTAGAAGGGCTGCAAATTGGAGTCCAAATTGATGCCACCATGGTTCGAATCAGTTAGGAATGTTACCAGTAGTAATTTCAAAATTAGGGCCATTGTATAGAATTGAGATCGTATACTGCCAGACCATGATCCAGGGAAATTTGAAGTCAATAACAAAGTATAGAAATTCAGGAAAATGAGGATTAACCTCTTTTCTATAAATTTGATAGGAGTTCTGAAGAGGTTCTGGAAAAGTAGCAAATTGGAGTCAAATTGATGCCACCCTGCTTCGAACCAATTGGGAATGTCACTAGTAGTAATTTGAAAATTAGGGCCATAACGGATCCACCAAGAGTGTTGGAAGAACCAATTTTGAAAATAAAAGACATAGAACTAGACTTGTTGGTAATCATAATAAATTATATTGATTGGGTTTAATGTTAGGGTCAGAAATTTTGTGAAAAATGGTTGGATGCACTACTAAAAAAAATACTTTTTGCGACCGTCACATGCCGTTGCAAATAATAAAAATACAGTTGCAAAAGACTTTTTGCGACGGCCTATGTGACCGCACATGAGGGACGCAAATGTGGGGGTGGCAAATACTTTTTGCGACGGCAAAGCAACGGTCACAAATTATTTGTGACCGCCTAAACTACTTTTTGCGACAGCTATTTTGCCGTCGCAAAAAAAAAAAAAAACACTTTTAGCGACCATTGTTTTACTGTCGCAAATAATTATTTATTAAAAAAAATCATATATGGGTTTGCTACAACAAAAAAATCAATTACAAGCACCAAACAATTTTTTGTAAATGAAAAATAACAAAAATAACAAATTAATTAAATTTATAATAGATATTATCCATTAACCATCTTTAAATACACTATACTAAAAAATTCAAGTCTTCAAAAAAAAAAAAGAAAAAAAAAAGAAGAGCAACATAATCTTTGGCTCCCAACATCAACCGCTCGATCATATCAACTATTCCCTCAACAAAATCTGCAAAAACATATATCAAACTTGACTTGAAAATTTAATGCACTTAAATGTGTTAGTTTAGCTTGAAATAATCAAAATAAAACTATGTCAGTGACCTATCTCTATGGCAGATCAATGATTTGCAACAAGAGTTTCAATTACCTTAAGAGCAACTTCAAGCTTAACTATGGGATCACTTAATTATGGCGTTCGGAATTATATAACAGTATTGTGGCGAGAGATTTCCCTAAGAACTCCACCATCACCACCACCTACAACCAAAACTTGCATCAAGTAATTCAATTAAATTTAGCACAAATACCTGACAAACAAAATAATTATAGATTGCATAAACATGAAGAGCAGAAGATAGCTAGCTTTACCAACAATGTTTTCCTCAATCATTGGCAACTTAAATAACAAGTTGTCTTTCTACTTGTAAATATGATGAATTGAGGCTGAGAGTACATAGAAATATTATTTGTTCACAATTTAACAATGAGACAAAAACAAGGTGAGTCTAATATTCAATTCTAGAATTAAAATTTTCATACAATGCCTTCAATCTAATAGAAAGAGTAAATTTTGCACATAGAACTCAAATACTATTTTGTTTGAAATTCCCTGGGAAGAGTGTGCAACATAGTGATAATAAAAGAATGGTGCCACACAGCCTTGTCTCTAACGAAAGTCGAGCCCTTAACCTCTCATACGTGAGAAGTAGGAAGTTGATGTTGTTGGGTTAGAAGACTGTTTGGCACATATAAAATAATTACTTAGAATCAAGAAATTTTGGAAAGAGGGTGATGAGTTTTTCACCCAATTTAGAGTAATGCCCTGTTTCTAGAAATTAATGCAAGAAATTAGTGAGGTAGAGATGACAAGTGATGTTGATGAGAAAGTGAAATGATGGTGAAATTGAAAAAAACATGAACGATTCAAAATGAAAGTTGTAGTAGAAGAAATTGGGGACATGGATATGGGTTTATCAGAATTTTTTTTTTCAAAAGGTCTCTAAAATCATAATTAATGCTTTAGGTTTACCTAGATCCAAAACCTCAACCCAAGATAGGGAATGAGAGGCTTTGGTATAACTATAGTTGGATGTCCAGCATAGGCCATCAACAGAGGAAGTGCAGCAATTGATGGCAATAATAATTTCCTGTTCTACAGAGTCAGAAAGACCTAGTTTAGCATTAACTCTGAATGAAGTAATGCAAAGAGAAAACAGTGCTCTTGAAATAAATGGGCCGATAAATCCAAAAAATATGATTGGAATACTCACACTCTCCAAGGGACATCGAGGACATCATCTACAAATCCAAGCAAAATCATGAAGCAGATGGATGCCAAAGCCGCATTGTACTCAACAAGCCACTGCACATATTAATAATCAACAGTTTAGTCTATCACTAGTTAGAGCAAATAATGTTCCTCACCTAACAATGCAGAAGCAAGAGTGTTTAAATACCCAAAAAAATACAAAGAGAAGACACAATTAAGGAAGAAAAATAGAAGTACAACACTTGTTACAACTTACAACATATGACACAGAAGTGCATAACAAACTCACACATCCTTACAATAAAGTACAATTGACAAGGTCAAAAAGAAAAGATGGTCACCATATACAATAAGGTAAATTACAAAATCATTAAAATTGGAAGCTAATAATTTTTTTTTCCCGAAAGTATATTAAGAAAGCATCAAGAGGGGATGCCACCCAATTCCCAATTCATGGAAAGGAATCTGCCAAAATGGGGTTGTTTTCTAACCATCTCATTGTAATAGGTAATTTACTAAAGCAACTTCTATTTATATAATTTTCCTTATATATAATATGGATAGTGGAATGCACATGATTCAGATTTTTTTTTTTTAAAATTTTTTTTTTTAACTAGTGCTATGTACTCATATTTTTATTTTAAAAACGTTTGTAAAATTTTAATATATAGCATAGATTTAAATTTGTATAGTGTAACTCACACATAATAAATTCAATTCACATATGATGTTTTTCTAGGAAATTAATTGGAGCTCGATACTACCTAAAGGGATATGAGGTAGTATATTAGTAACTAGCTGTCGCAAAAGATTAGGCGCAAAAAGTTAATTTTCTAATAGTGACGTATGCATTTTATTTTTGATCACTTTCAACTTTTTCTGACTGCATAGAATCGTTGGTGACCAACACGAGCAACTTAGAAAGAGATGATGCATTTTGAGTCTGGCTTTTTGGGTAACAGGTCAAAGGTTTACCAACTCTAATCTTTATGCTTTCTTTTTTACTCTTTTCTTTATCCGTAAGTTTTTACCTTTTGAATTGTTCTTAAAAAAACACAATTAGCGTCTTCAACACACTAACAAACTTGCATGACCAATTGGCCCAAAGAATTGAGTGCAATCATCCATGTCAAAATTTGGTCCCTTTGTCAATGCTTCATTTGCTTCTTGAAGCCAATGCAGCTTCAGCAAGGCCTCAGCTTGCAATGCAAAAATCTTTCTCAATTACCAACAACCAAAACAAAACACTCATGTCAATTTCAAGCCTATAGCTATAGCACCAAACCTTGAAAACAGAACATAACATTTAAAGGCCGAAATTGAAGTGTATAGCTACTCATGTCAATTTCATGTCAATTTCAGTACACTTACTCAGATGAAGCTAAAGGTTTTTAGCTTTAGTCAAGACATCAGGGTCTGATTTAGCACCAGCTTGTTTATAGTGATACATTGCCTTTTCTGCCTCTCCTAATCTGCAATCACAAATATATATTACAACAACAATAGTAATGCCCAATTAACCATAATGTATATCACTAAATGACAATTGAAGATCTGAAAACTAAAAGATGATTAAATTTTTTTTTTATCATGTTTTAAATAGTAGGAGAGGAATTAGTATTGGTCGAAGTGCAATGATATAAAGAGTATTGAAAGATATGTATTGAGAATTTTGGTGGCACAATTAAAGATATGAACAATGGCCTCTGATATAGAAAATCAAATGTTGTCACGAACCAATCTTGTTGCAGGTTTCCAAGTAAAACATTCATAGATGAACACAAGATGAAGCAAAATCCTTAATGCAATGCCTAACTCTCACAAAAGTATTAATTTTTCATTACATCTAAAGCATTCATTTAAGTTATTGTATGCAGAAACAACCTGAAATTTTAATTTTGAAACATCTAAGAAACTTTCTTCAAGAATCACACAAAATTGTGGCACACTTATCAAATAAATTTAACTAATAATCTACCGTTATAAATACAACCCCAAGATGTCAAATGAGGAAATAATTATAAGATATACTTTTACTAGCCAGATAACCACCATATCACAGTAAAAATAAAAATAAAGTACCATGCACATAAAGAATTTAAACGAAAAAATACAAAGCAAAGGTCAAGTTCTGAATTTTTCAAGATTCAAAATGAGCAAGGATGGTCTAACAGAAACTAGGATGAGCTAGGAAGCAGAGACACTTGTCATAAATGCCACGTGGCTATGAATCGTAGAACAAAAACTAATCGAATTGCTTCCTTATTTACTATTTTTCTTCTTCCCTTCCATAAATGAAAATAAAGGATATAAAAAGCTTTAAAAAAATCATTTTTCTTTAGCACAAACATCATATTTAGGGGCAAAAAAAAAAAAGAAAACAAAAGAAAAAAGCCATAATTTGGACATAACGGAATGCAGATGTTCAAGTTAGAACGGAAACAGTTAGCAAAATCAAGCATTTTAAACAATTACAGCATCTGGTGTGCATTAAAGTGTATTTAAATATATATATATATATAAATAATGTGTATCTATATGGCAATAACATTGATAGAAGGATGGGAAAATTGTTAGTTTTATTCAGTATTCCTGAACTAAATGGAAAAAAGAACAGAAAAGAAAAAAATAATTTCTGAATCTGGTTATAGTATTGTTTTTGGCTCTAAAAAAAGAAAAAAAACAATAAAAATACATTTTTTTGCTCTCATTTTATAACATTTTCACAATAAACAAACTGAAATTCAAGTCTCACTTGAGGAAAAACAAACGTTTATGATCAATCTGATCATATAAGGAGCTAAACAAGTTCTCAAATCAAGATAGAGATTGAAAATAGATAGAAACATTTCAGATGAGAAAATAAAGAATTGCAAATAATTGAAAACCTAGATTTCCTAAGTTAGATAGAGAGAAACAGAGGCGATAGAGGAGGTTGAGGATTGCAAATTTACTTCTATTCTCACAAGACACCAATGAAATCACCTAATTTGCAATGAAATCACCTGAAAATTCAACAAATTGACAAGTATATTACAAGCTTGAGTACTCAAGAAAACGAGAGAGAGAGAGAGAGAGAGAGAGGGAGAGAGAGAGAGCGACAGCGAGACAGAGAGATTGAGAGATATAGATTGGGAGGGAGATTGAGAGACAGAGAAAGAGAGCGAGATTGAAAAAGTGATTCATACTGATGGAGATCTTCAGACGACAATGGCGAGCGGAAGAGCGAGAGAGCAGAGCTATGCATGTCTGTAATGCGAGAGAGAGAGAGAGAACAATCCGTGTTTTAATTTTTCTAAAACTAGGGCAAATATAAGGAAGGAAAACGGGTAAAAGAGGAATAAATTGGTTGTTTGCGACGGCAAATCAAGTGGTCACAAATTATATAGTAGCAAAAGGTCATTTTTCTAGTAGTGATGACTTCCTCATTCCACAGGAGAAATGATCTTGAGAATGTGAAGCTTGAAATATTGGAGAAGATTTTTGTCTTTTTTAGAATATACATGTTTGACAGAAATAGATCGAGTTTCTTCTGGGATTTTCTTATAACAGATATGAGAATGTTGGCCAGAATGTTGCGAAAAATGCCATATGTTGGGGAAATAATGAGAAATAAGGGTTTTGAGTTTGGTATCGGAATGTTGTTATAAGCGATATTTATGGTCATTGGTAATAGGACAAATAGGATAAAGATTATCATGGATGTAGTAGCCATGGTCTGCTAATTGTTTGGGAAAATTAGGTTCTCCTTTGAAGGAAGTAGCTTGTGAATAATTTTTGAGATTGCGAGCCATCCAAGAATAATAGCTTTTAACTTTAATAGAGCGACAACGATAATGGTTGAAAATATGTTAATATTTAAAAAGCTTTTGGTGGGGGTTGAGGTCTTGATGTGGAGGTGTCTGGAGATCCTTGCAAAAATTTATGAGTCAAGAAATTAGGGAGTGAATTGGAATCACCACGAATATATTCGATCTTAAAATCAAAAACACATAAAATTGCTTGCCACCAGGCAAAAGCTTGTCGAGAAACAATATTCTTGACATCCTTTTCAAGAACTTCTTTGGCGGCCTTACAATCAATGCATAATAAGAATTCTTGATTAAGTAAATCAGATTCAAATTTCTTAATGCACGAGACAATAGATAAAATTTCCTTTTGAATGGTAGAATACCGTATTTGTGGACCTTTCCAGATTGCAGAGGTAAATTGAACTAATTTATCTTTACCTTTATAAGGTTGTTTGAGTATGCCACCATAGCCAACATCGCTAGCATCTGTCTCAATAATTTTGTAAGCAATTGGAATAGGCAAACATAATAAGGGTAAAAATTTGGATCATTGCTTAATGCGTTGGACAGCAAAAGTATGCTCTTGTGTCCAAGGAGTATGGTTTTTTCGTAAGCAAGTATGAAGGATTTTGGTGTCTTTATGAAGATCTTTGTAAAATTCAGATATGTAACTTAAACTGCCTAAAAGGCATTGTAATTGGTTTTATCCCGGATTTCATTAGGAAATTTACTAGAAAATTCAATAGATCATTGAATGGGAATAATTGTACCTTTGTGAATGACATGGCCAAGAAGTCGAATAGAAGTTTGAAATATTTGTATTTTCTTGGCACTAAGGACTAAACCATTATTTTTGATAATATTATAGAATTTGTATAGATGTTTGCTATGTTGAGAAATAGAATTGGAATAAATCAATACATTGTCAATATAGACTATTGTGAAAGTTGTGTAAAGATTAAAAATATCATTCATTATGTTTTGGAATTCAGAAAGAGCATTCTTAAGGCCAAAAGGCATAACATTTCACTCATAGTGGCCAAAAGGTACAGTAAAGATAGTTTTGTAGCGGTTTTTTTTCTTTAGATTTGGACTTGCCAAAAGCCAAATTTCATGTCAAATTTGGAAAATATTTTAGCTTCAAATAATCTATTTAACAAATCTTTTTGTTTGGGATAGGATACCGAATCCATTGTAAAACCTTATTGAGTGGTTTGTAATTAATAACTAAAAGGGGTGTCCTGCGTTCTAATTCAATATTTTTGTTAACGTAAAAAGCAGGACAGGACCAAGGAGATTTGCTAGGTCGGATTAATTTTTTATTGAGGATATCATTGATCTCTTGTTTACAATGTTCCATTAATTTTTTTTATCCATTTGGATTGGCCTAGCTTTAGTAGGAATATGTCGTTCATGGTAAATTGACCATGTATTGTTTGCGGTACCAAAATGCATGGGGTATTTTGGAATATAAATCTTTTTCAAATAAAGTTTGAATCTTTTGGATAATGGATTTAACACGAGGTTGTTCCAATTCTTGGTCAACAACTTTGTAAGAGATTTCTTTTTGGAGTAAACAAATTTATTTTTGTTTGTAAATAAGATTTGTTTTTAAAGTATTAATTTTGTGTACCTGTGGAGGAAATAAGAATTTGAAGATGATGTCTTGATTGATAAGAACTGTTGAAATTCCTTCATTGGTGACAGTAAAAGGGGCGATCATAGTAAGAAAGGGAGTTCCTAATATGATTAATTAAGACATATTTTTTACTAATAAAAATTCAGCATTGAGACAAATGCCTTGATTGCAGATTTGTGCATGGGATATTTTGTAATTGATTTCTATGGATCCATCATTAGCAACACTTAAGGATTGGTTAGTTTTCTCAAAATATTTAAAAGGAACAATACCTTCTTTAATACAATTAAGGTCAGCACCGAAATCAACAAGTGCCATTGTTGTTGAAATGAATCATGTATTACAACTTTAATTTTAATATACCATTTTTGAAATGTAATACTATTAAGGAGTAAATTGACAAAGTCATTGATAACAAGTGGTTGTTTGTCAGGTTTTTTGTTAGATAATTCCTAGAGATGTGGTTCATAAAGCAATGATGTGTTTACAAGGAAATCATCACAGGATAACCTTACCATCTCCATGATCGGGGAAGAACTGGGTGTGAACCCAACTAGCAGCATTTTGGATGCGTTAGAGGCACCATCTCTTATCTGCCAGCTAGAGGAAGGCTATTTGTCCAGTTCTGAGTCGGGTGATGAGCTAGATTCTGATTCCACTGAGTCTGTGGAGTTAGGATCAGATTTCAGTTCTTTTGAGTCTGAGTCTGGTATTTCTGGGGGTGGTAACCCGGATACCAAAGTCCTATCTAGGTCTTCATTCAGCTTTTCTTTTAAGTCTGTAACCGAAGATCTGGACCTTTTGAATGAGAATTCTGCGGATTCTACGTACTTCTCTATGCCGTTGTTTATTGTATTCACCAGGATTTTTAGAATTTTAATGAAAACAAAGAGGGAGGAATTCCTTTGGTTTTGAAAAACTTGATTAATCAAGAAGAGGAGAGCATTTTTAAACCCTATGCTGATAAAATCATTGTTATTAATATGGGTACTGAGAAGGATCTGTGTCTGGTCCAGATCGGGTCCACGTTGTCTTCGGAGGAGAGCAAGTGCTTACTCGCTTTGTAAAAAGATTTCAAAGATGTTTTCGCGTGGTCCTATGAAGACATACCTAGAATCGATCTTGAGATTGTACAGCATCGAATCCCTCTTGACCCTGAGGCTCGACCAATCAAGCAGAAGTTGCATAGAATCCGTCCAGATTGGGCACTAAAAATCAAGGAAGAGGTCACCAAACAGATCGAGGTAGGTTTCTTGTTAGTATTTGAGTATCCGACTTGGTTGGCCAACATCGTTCCAGTGCCGAAAAAGGATGGTAGAATCCAGGTGTGTGTAGATGTCCAAGACTTGAACAGGGCTAGTCCGAAGGATGACTTTCCTTTGTCTCACATTGATGAGTTAGTGGACTTCACTGCAGGCCATGTATTGCTATCATTTATGGATGGGTTTTCCAGGTATAACTAGATTTTGATGGCGCCTGGGGGACAGATAGAAGACCACATTCACTACGCTGTGGGATACCTATTGCTACCAGGTTATGCCGTTTGGGTTGAAAAATGCTGGAGCTACCTATCAGAAGGCTGCGACCACCATTCTGCATGACATGATCTGCAAAGAGATCGTGGTGTACATGGATGACATGATTGTCAAGTCCAAAGAAAAAGAGGGCCACTACACCGCCTTGAAAAATTCTTTCAAAGGATTAGAGAATATAGTTAAACCCGCAGAAATGCACCTTCGGCGTAATAGCAGGAAAAATGCTGGGCTTTTTGATCACACAAAGGGGTATTGAAATAGATCCTTCCAAAATCAAGGTTATCCTAAAAATGGCACCACCAAGGATTGAAAAGGCGATGCGAGGCTTTCTAGGTAAAGTGCAATTCATAAGACGATTTATTTCCAAATTAACCTGGACTTGTGAACCACTATTTGGTCTCTTGAAGAAAGGGAAGAAGTTCCGATGGGATGATCGCTGCCAGTTTGCCTTTGAGCAGGTTAAGAAGTACCTCTAGAATCCGCCTGTGTTATCATTGCCAGAGCCGAGAGAGCCTTTGATTCTGTACTTGTTAGTAACAGACACAACCATGGGATGCATGCTCGCTCAAGAATCTGAAGATAAGGTGGGGAAAGCCATCTACTACCTGAGCAAGAAAATGCTGGAATACGAGACCCGCTATATTCTGTTGGAGAAAGCTTGCCTAGCCTTGGTATGGGCTACCAGGAAGTTAAGGCACTACTTGTTGGCTCACTCTGTAATCCTGGTTTCGAGATTAGATCCCATCAAATATCTCTTTGAGAAACCGGCACTTACAGGTAGGTTAACTTGTTGGTTGCTTCTTCTCTCTGAATTTGATCTCAAATATGTCACCCATAAGTTGGTCAAAGGAAGAGTTGTAGTAGAGTTCCTGGCAGACCACCCAGTGGAAAGAGATGAAGCAGTGGAATACTTGTTCCCAAATAAAGCCATTCTGCAAGTTGAGGAGGAAACTTGGACGATGTAATTTGACGGAGCATCCAATCAATACGGTTATGGGATAGGTGTGCTGCTGATAGCACCCGACTATTCTTATATACCTTTAGCCTTCAAACTCCGGTTCAAGGTGTCCAATAATGAAGCAGAATATGAAGTCGCCCTGGAACTAAGGGCAAAAAGGTTGGATGTTATTGGGAACTCGAACTTAGTTGTTTCTTAAGCGAATGGAGACTGGAAAGTCAAAGAAGAAAAGATGAAGGTTTTCCATCAGACCATGAATGTTTTGATTCCTAGGTTTGAAAAACTGACTTTAACGCATCTACTATGAGAGAACAACAGGTTTGCTGATAGACATCCCACTTGGAGTCCGGATGCATCCAATTATCATCGAGCAGAAATACATGCCGGCTTATGAAACTATAGATGAAGTGCAAGACAAAAAACACTGGTACTATGATATTTGGAATTTCTTGGAAAATGAGATTTATCCACCAGGGGCGAATGCCAAGGACAAAAGAGGAAGCCGATGAATAGTCATCCAATTTATCATCTGCAGAGGTAAATTGTATAAAAGAGGTCATCTGGGAATGCATAAGTTGTGTGCCAAAGAAGAGGAATCAAAGCGCCTGATAGAGGCCATCCATGGAGGAGAGTGCGGGGTGTACATGAACGGTGTGATGCTAGACCGAAAGATTCTCAAGAAAGGTTACTGCTGGTCCACCATGGAGGGGGATTGTATTGGTTTTGTTCGACGATGCCACAAATGTCAAATTTATGCCAATCGCATGAATATCCCGCTGTCAAAACTGTACAACATGACTTCGCCATAGCTTTTCTCGGTCTGGGGAATCGATGTTATCGGTGCAGTCACAACAAAAGGGTGTAATGGGCATGAATATATCTTGGTGGCAATTGATTACTTTACAAAGTGGGTGGAAGCTCAGTTCTATGTAGTGTTGAAGGCATCACATGTGGCTAAGTTTATCAGAAACAATATCATTTGCCGGTACGGAGTCCCAAACGAGATCATATCAGATAATGGCTCCCACTTCAAGAAAGAGGTGATAGACTTGTTGAAGAAATACAATGTGGCTTTTCATAAGTCATCTACATACAGGCTGCAAACTAATGGAGTTGTTGAAGCCACCAACAAGAACATCAAGAACATCTTGTAGAAGATGGTTGAGACCTACAGGGATTGGCCAGATAAATTGCCATTCGCACTCTGGGGTTATAGAACTTTGATCCGGACGTTTACAGGGGCAACTCCTTATTCTCTTGTCTATGGGATGGAAGCCGTTTTGCCACTTGAAATAGAAGTCCCATTGCTGCGAGTTATGGCTAAGTGTCAGATAACAGAGACGGACTGGCAACAGAGCAGATTTGAGGAGTTAATGCTATTTAATGAGAGAAAACTAAAAGCATTGTATCATGTTCAGGGCTACCAGCGCAAAATTGCAAGGGTTTTTCACAAGAAAGTTAAGTCTCGGAATCTCAAAGAGGGGGACATGGTGTTGAAAGACAACCGAGCTCCCATTCATGACCCTCGGGGCAAGTTCAGACCCAATTGGACTGGTCTTTACATCATCAAAGCTATTTGGTCAAGTGGAGCTGTTATTTTCATGGACCTGGATGGCTTAAAATTTTCACAACTGATCAACATTTACAAGTTGAAGAAATACTATCCTTGAGAGGCTCGCTAGGCCGAAAACCCAAAAGGGCGACTTAGGCAAAAATTAGGACATGAAAAATTAGAAATAAAGAAAAACTGAGCTTGCAAGGTTGAAAACCCAAAAAGGTGACTTTGGCAAAAGTTAGAGGGCAAAAGTTAGAGCACAAAAGGTGAGAGTTAATACTCGAGTAAATCTAAACCGAACTACGTAAGGCCTAATTTCCATTTTTGGGATACGTAGGCAACTTCATTTTGAAGTTCAGCCGTAATCACCTCCAACTCAACTGTCCTATCCATGTGTCTGATCAGGTCATCTTTGTTTGCCCATTATCTGAAAGCTTGGTTGTGATCTTTTTTCTGGGAAGAAGAGCTAGCTACAGTGCAGAGCAGTAATGTTATTAAATCAGGGGCAATTTTGATCTTTTGATTTAGGGTTGTACATCTTGAGGATTGATTCTGTGTGTGTCAGGCAGTGATCATTTTCGAAAATGGTTTTGGAAAGTTTTAATAAAAGTTGATTTTGTTCAAAATTTTACTTTTTACAACTTAGACCATTTTTGGACCAAAAGAAAAAAATTTAGTGCTCACAACTTTAATTCCATTCATTTCAACATAAAGTTCTCTAACTCTCCGATATATATCAAAGTTGCTTTCACATCATAAAACTTGAAAATAAAGGTCAAAGCAATAAACTAGGGGCATAGGCGAGTCAGGTGCACCTGCGTCCTCCGCTCATGCTTGGCTTGTGCCTCATCCTCGAGGCAAGCCAAGCACTCGCTAGAAAGGGCATAATTGAAACTAGGGACAGGGGCCAGAAGCTCTCTCGTCCTTCAAGCCGTGAGGTACCTAGCCAAGTGCGAAGCACGAATCAGGAATGAAGTCGAGTACTCTACCCCCTCTTTCGGGCAAGTTTGATAATGCCCGAACTTTCATCTAAACCAGAAAGGGAAGTAAAACACGCAATGCATGAGGTCGATCAACTATATGCCAGCTTGTCGAGCTATGCTGCAACTCATCTCAGTCAAATTAAGCCAGGTGCAATGCCAAGCTCTGTCAGTTGTAGCACATCTAGTTGCACCACCATCCCTCGTTGGGAAAATCCACTAGCCGGTGGCGAAAGAAATAAACTCGAGCTAAGTAATCGGGGCAAGAGTCCACCACCTTCAGCTTATCCATAAGCCATACCTGGGAAGGGATGAAAAATAAGAAAGATTAAATAATAGAGAGATCTATGTTGGGCTTTGAAAGAAAAATAGAGTATGAGTGTCGAGTAATGTGAAAAATACATATGAGAAAGGATGGGAAACAATACTCGAAGAAGTAGTGGACTCCCCGCAAATCTGGTAGTCTTTTGCCGATGAAAAGCATCTAAGCCCATCAGGGTCTTAGCTAGCACCAAACCAATGCAACTCTTACCTTTTTTCAGACATTAGGCTACTTCGATTAACCAAATGCTGGATCCGGCGAAATTAGGGGCAAGAATGAAATGTGAAAGCATGCATAAGCAGAGGGCATGTTGCCGAAAACCTCGCCAGGAAAGGTGACTTTTATCATTAATATCAGAAAATCGATGAATCAAGCTAGGTATATCTAACTCTCCGTTGTGGGCCAAAGATTAAGCCTCGTGCAAAGTGAGCCCACGCATTCATTCTAAAGCTTAGGCATGGCCAAAACGTGGCTGAGGCATGATTTCTACATTGCGCCGGATTTCCATCAATGCCCTAAATTCTTCAAGAGTCAGGCATATTTCTTGTGTTCCAAAGTGAAATACATGCGTAATTGGATCCCAACATCGGGCCACGGTATGGAGGAATAGAAAGCAAAGTGGAGTGTGGCTCAACGGGAAAAGTGCATTTATGCCAAAACCCTGAAAATTTTCCTTTTTCGTGCCGTCTAAAGTAGCTATCCAATCCGTGAGCTTCTCGACAAGGAATACTTTCATTTGTGGAAGAAATAGCAGTTGAAATGAGGTTCTAGAGAATAAATCACGAAGCAAAACCTTTTGTAAAAGATAAGGCTGTAGTGGAGGCCAACTATCAACAATCTGGAGGTTCCTTACACTTGTGGTTGGCAGGCCACCTCCTCTGGCCGGCAACTCTCATCTCTGGCCGGCAGCTCTCTTTTCTGGCCTGCCATCCACTTGTGTGCTAAGCAATGTTGGCAACATATGTTTTGTCTTAATCTTTGTGTGTTTTAAGTTCTTGTTTCGAGTCTTTTGGTTTTAGCACGTGTTTATATTTATATTTGAGTTGTTTTTGCTTTGTTTATCGAGTTGTATTTTGTATTTTATATTTTGGTTGTTGGTCGGCTCATTACCCGATTAAGAACATCGTGCCAGTACAAGTGTTCAGTATTCATTTTCAAATTCAATTCCATGTCCATCTCATGCAAATATGGTGCTCATGATGCAAAAATGACCACACTTTTCATAAAATTTGCAAAGTATTATTCCGATCACAGTTTTTACAAAAGAGGAGTACAAGTTTCAAAAGCAAAAAAAAAATAAAGCTTATCTGAAGCTATACATGTGCTAATGCTACCAAACAAAAAGAAACTAAGCAAAAAGTACAAAAAAATTAGCGCTAGTCGCCTCGGGCTCGAGAGGCCCTCTTCATTTTCTTCTTTGGAGGGGACTCGAGAGCACTATCTCCATCAGCACCACTGTCAAAATCAGACTCTGAACTAGAGCTGGTATCATCCCCGCTCCTTGCTTCAGAGTCCGTCTCGGAGTCACCTCTACTCTAGGACCTCGAGCCGGCATCATCATTTCTACTCTCAGATGACTAAGCATGTTGACTCACTACTTCCTCAGAGTCACTAGTCTTAGCATCATCGTCACTCAAAATGGGCTCTGAGGGATTGCTTAGGCCTCGAGTGCCCTTATCTCTGCCTTGATCATGGCACACATCTTGGCCACTAGCTAGGGCCTATCTCTCTCTCCTCCTTATTACTGGTGGAGGTGCTGCCGGTGCTGGTGCTGCCTCTGCCACTGTTGTCCTCGGTGTAGATGGAATCTGGAAAACAGTTGTCAACATATCAGCTACAGTGTGTATATCAGATACAGGCATAGTATGCAGAATAAGTGTCATGCAGAAATCAAATACAGTATGAGTACAGTGTACGAGTACAGTACGCAGTGTATCAGTGTAGTTTTAGGGAAGACTATAGTTGAAGTATCGATGTATTAGTGGAAATATGATAGCGTGATATACAAACAGAGTTAGTAATGAAATGCATGCTGAACTAAAAGAATTACCTGGATAACGTGGAGACCAAATAACATCTCCTTCCTCTGCACCATACCCATTAGAGAAGCGACTAGCTCGAGAAAGCTCTCTGTATACTCTATAGGTGCCTGCAAATGCATTTGGATGATTAATGTCTGGGATAAACATATCTAAAATGGAAATATGGGGTGCAAATGGTAAAGTGTGGTCCATACCTGAGACGTGCCTCGAACTCCAACATACTTATGCCCTGCTTCTACCGGTTTGATCGGAATCTGGTAAGCAGTCCTAGTCGGCCGCCAGCATATGAGAGCAGTGGAAAGCTCTGGCCAATGGGTAATCTGCTCAACGGGGGGAGCCCCTTTAGTATCGGCCCTGGTCGCCCTCGCCCGTCGCAGGAGCTCCTGCTCCCTTGCTTGCGTACGCGCCCGTTAGAGGAGGCATAAGATGGGTCTAAATGAATGTCATGTAGTTGCCCTCTCCCCTAAAGAAGTCAGCATCTAGACCTACCATGAATTGTACGACTGCGTCAATTGATAGGCTATCCGCTATCCTCGTAGAAGCTAGGGGTGACATCAGAACGACTGGATTAGGTAAGCCCACAGTCTGGTTAACAAACCGCTCGCTCAAAAACCAAGCCCGACAGACTGGGCCCTCCAGCAGAATCCGAAAGCGAGATGTGCCCCAAGCTCTTGCATACTGGTCTCTCACCCCACTGACATCATCTCCCAAGGTTGCCACATGATCTGCAAACAGAGAATATACAGATTATTAGTTGTCTTTAGTTGCCAAAGTGTGAATCTGAGTAGTATTAAAGAAAAAATGACTATGAGTTTCGAGTTACCTCGTAGACAACCACTGTATCGAAGTAACGGCGGAAGAAGACAAAGGTCTCATGACTCCGGCACTAGCATTGATAGTTGTACCGTTGTGAGTAAGGGACAATAAGGGGGATCTCCTCCGTAGGCTCTAGAGCGAGTGCCGAAAAATACGCGTAACCCACAACTACAAGGAAATAGCAGCGATGTTACCAACAGTGTCAACAGATATAGAAAGTGCAAAATAGAATGCACAGAGTGTCAACAGATATAGAAAGTGCAAAGTAGAAAGCACAAGTGTTGAATAGATATAAAGCAAAAAATATGAAGTAGAAAGTATAAGTGCAGAGAGGGAAGTGAAGTGCATACCTCCTAGCCTCGCCAGTACCCTCCGATTCGCTCCCCCCTTCATGCGGGAAGTGGAGCTCATGTAACCATAAAGGGTGGTGAAGCCAGCTCCGCCCTAGTCGTAGAATCGCAACCGGGACAGTGTCACCAGAGCGCTCAGAAGGCATAAACTTGCGGCGTTCCCCCTGTTTGAAAACAAGGTGGTACCGAGGACAAACATCAAGAAGCCTTGAGCATACTGCTCCATCTCCTCTCGTGTCCCAGGCTTACTTTCGTGGAATTGCTCGTCGAACCAACTGTATCTCACTATGTCTGGTTGGTATACTGGTGGGTGTGCCCCCTAGCAGGTGGATCCAAGTGGCCTCCTACTCACCTATATCTGTGTCAAAGGGGATTGGATCTCTCCTACTTCTAAGCATGTGATCATGGCAAAGTCATAGGGAGTCATCGTCATCATCATCTCCCCAGCAGTAGAGAGGTGGAAAGAGTTGGTGGTGTCCCACCACCTCTCTACCAACGCTCCGAGAATGGGACGACTCGCTATGACGCATGACAATCCGGAGCAGAAAAAGTCAAAGCCAGCCTCGTCAACGATACCGTGGACCCCGACAGAGAGCTCATCACACTAGTCCCTTGTCGTCGTCGCCCCGTAGCCTCTGTAGGTACGAGAGTCTTCTTGTGGTAGAGAAAAAGAGTAAATCAGGTAGTGATGAAAGAGCAATAAGATGAAAGGCAGTGCAAGAAATGTAGTTAACGGAAAGACAGGAATGCATGAAAACATAATTTATACCTCAGTAGCACTGGAAAAAATGTGGGAGTTCGGCTTCTTATAGGAGGTCCTCTGGTACGCAATGAATGAAGTCACTGAAACGCCTGATATCTCCAAGCAGTAATACGTGTGTACGGGGATGATATGTCGCCAGATTGAAGGGCCGCACTCTCAGTGGCAACGGCTCTGGCTCGAACTCTGGCGCGAACTTCGCCTCAAGGTCAGACTCAATGTCCTTTGCCTTCCTGTCGGCGTCGGCAACTGCTGGCTTCTCTACTTTGGCTATGGGTGGAAACATAGGTGGAACCTCCGGAGGAGCTCTATCGTGAGGCATATTGTTCGCCATCTTGAAAATTTGTGAAAAGTAGGTGAAGAGTGAAGAAAAATGGAGAAAAGAGAGAAAACTTGGAAAAAGTCAACCTTAAGAGAGAGAGAATAGGAGAAAGAGTCAAAACCCGAAAAAGTTCACGAAACCGAGAGAAACTTGAGGGGAACAAGCCTAAAGTGGTGAAAATACAGAAAAAACAACGAAATCAAAATCTGATCGGTTCAAAATGTAGAGAATCAAGATGGTTTTACGAAAAAAGTTTGCATGGGGCATTGAAAAACGCGTGTAAAGTGCAAATCTAGAGAGAGGAAGCACCTAGAGAGAGAGAGTGTATTTTCGAAGGTGTGGGTGTGAGGAAATGAAGCATGGAGGTGTATACTTAAAGACCCATGCATGAAAAGACCAATTTGCCTCGAACTGCCATAGGCGGCCGGCAGGCCACATTTGTGGCCGGCAAGTTTTTCTGGCGGCCGGCAGGTGGCCGACAGTTTCTCCTGGTGGTCGACAGATGGTCAATGGCTCTCAGTTGGGTCTTGATGCTGTTCTGTGCTTCTGCTTCCCGTGTAGTGTGTGGAAGGTTCTATTTTGGGAGCTTGTAGCTGCGTTCTGGTATGTGAACGTGTCCCACTTGCCAATGTGAACGAGGTGTATCCTTTTTGAGCATGTTACAATGCCTCCGAGAGGTAAATCAGAGGTTGTCACGGAATATCATTTTATTCGTTTTGGCAAATTACGTCTTTGCTCTCTTCTATTGCATAGAATGTGGATTTCACATACACTTATGTTGCACGCATATCCTACATCGTTCAGGATTCATGTATAGAATATGCTTTCAATTTTGCATAGAATATGCTTTTGTTTCTTGCATAGAACATGCTTTTAATTAACATCATACATCGGTTATGCATCTATCACATACGTTCACTTTGTGCATCTATTGCACACGTTCACTTTGTGCATCAATCATGCACATTTAGTCCTCTATGTCTTAGGACACTTAAGGCGTGAGCCCGAGCAATATTTCTTGTATCTCAAGACACGTGAAGCGTAGCTTTGGGCGTGTTTTATCTCGGGACACGTGAAGCGCGAGCCCGACCAGTTTCTTTTGTATCTTAAGATGTGTGAAGTGTGGCTGTAGACACCCCATTTTTGACCAACCTTAAGACTCGGACGTCATCGTTTGTGCACGTGATGATCACGTATGTTTGTGCTTGTTTCGAGTTTCCGAGGCTTTCGGCTGAGCGCCTTGTCTCAGGACCTCTTAACTCTCTTCTTCTTGGTTTGTTTTTTGGACCATGCTTTGGTGCCTTTGCCTGGAGGGAGAGAGAGGCCTATAGGCCACTTTTTGTAGCTGTAGGCTACTTTTCCCTCTTGTAAGCCACTTGTAGTGGCCCGTAGGCTAGTTTTCACGGCTTCCAGCTAGGTGCCTTGTCTTGTGGCCTCTTAGCTCTCTTCTTTTTGGTTTGTTTTTGGACCATACCATGTTACCCCTTGCCTAGAGAGAAGGGAGGGCCTGTCGGCCACTTTTGGTGGCTGTAGGCCACTTTTTCCTCCTGCAAGCCACTTGAAGTGGCCTACGGCTATTTTTCTGCTTTTACAGATATTTTTGGTGCCAGCTGTGCCAACTGGTGAGCACATAATGCATCCTCCATACACGTGTATGGAGGGATTCAAACAAGCTCTAAGCTTGTCAAGGAAGCTTGCCCTTGCATTGCTTATATAAGGGGAGCTCTCTCTCATTTTCCGGGGATCAGATTTTTTAGAGCTAAAAATCTCCCTCTCTCTCTAGAATTCTCATTCACTCTCTCTCTATATTGTGTTATTGTGGTTAGAAGTGTTGTTTCTTCATACTTTTGCACACAAACACCTAGTTAAACACCTTCACTTTGGAGCTGAGGTCTATTGGAGCTTCATTTGAGGTCTTTGGCTTGCTTTTGGTTCAAAATTGTTGCTGGAGTTGCTGTCTTGTTCTTGTTCTTCAAGGGTAAGAGACTAGCCCTTTTAAGGCTTTGTTTTGATTAAGTCTGTTACCACCTTTGCATGTTATTTAAAGGCTGGTTTTAGCCTCTCAAAAACTCTGTTTTTAAGGCTTTAAAAGTGTTGGTTTGAACCTTGTGGGTTAGGGGAATGGTCCCCCTCTTTTGCTCTTTGGCTTGTTAAGCCTTTTGAGCCAACTCTCTAAGCTTTTTTGTATTGACCCTTGCTTGGCCTTTTTACTACTGAAACTCAAAGGAATTTTAGTGGTAAAAAGTTGTTCTTGTGGTCCAAAATAGGAGGGGGTGATCCGCTCTCCATGTATTCTTGTTTGCTTGTATTGGTGGCCTAATACATGAGCATGTATCTCTCCCTTTTTGAAGCTTAGTCCAAGCATGTTTTTGTGACTTTTTGGACCTGCCATAGCTCTATTTTTGGTTGGTTTGGTCATTGGTTGCTTGCATCTTATACTTGTAGTGTAATCCTACTTGTTGGCTTAACATGCATGATGCTTTATGCCTCTCATCCTAGCTTGTGTTGGCTCTATCTCAGCATGTTTTTGCCATTATTTTAGCATGCCTTAGCTTTGTTTTGAATGGTCGTGGCCATGTGAAGCTTGCCTTGTAGGGTTGTAGTGTAAGTGGCTTTGACTAACTTTGAGTGTCAAGTCTCTAGCATGCTTTACTTGAGTTGTTTGCATGCCTTAAACTCATTTCTCACATGATTTCAGTGTATATGGTGTAGTCACACTCTCACATATTCCACTTCTTCATAGCATATGGTGTAGTCACACTCTCACATATTCCACTCCTTCATAGCTTTTGTGAGTTGTGTCTTATGCCTTGTTTATGAGCCAATACATATGCATGCTTGTCTAAGCTTTTGGGCCACCATTTCAGCATGTTTAGGCCTCTATTTTAGCATGTTTAACCTCTGTCCGGGGTTGGTTTGGTCATTTGTGTTATGTATTGCATGCTTCTTGGGTAGTGCTCTTTACTAGCCTTATGCTTTAGGCCTTCTAGCGTGCCTTATTTGTGATGTTTATGTGATATGGCATCATTTAACACATAATTTTAGAGTATATAGCCTTGTCATACTCTCATGTATATCACTCTTCAATTGTGTTTAAGTGTTGTGCCTCATGCCTTATTGATGAGCCAATGCATGAACATCATTTTCTTACCTTTCATGCCATCATTTCAGAGCATTTTGGCCATTGTTTTGGCATGCATGAGGACTGTTTAGGGCTGGTTTAGTCCATTGAGCAATGTATTGCATAGTCCTAACGTTGTGTACTTCATTAGCTTTAATGCCTAAGTCTTCTAGCATGTCATGCATGGCATGTGTTGTTTGTGTGTTAGATTCTTGTTTTGCATGCCACTTTAGCATTGAAAGATGAGCATGTTGTTTGCATTGCATTGTGTTTGGATCGGACGTTAATCCAAACACAAGGAATGTGGCACGTTTCATACTTAAAGTGATGAAACGTGTTGCATTTCTTGGTTGCCAACCCTTTTGATCATGGATGATAGAGGTGGAGGCTCTTATGTGTTGTTTGTGCATTCACTGACATTGTGCGGGCTTGGCTCTTTGGCCATCATGCATTGAGATACGTGATTAGTGGCTTGAGAGCCGAGTACTACGCTCCTTTGAGCTTGAGAAATGATAAGGAGAATAGTTGCACACACATTTCCTTACAAATGCATTGTTGTGCCTTTGTTGATCTCTGTTGTAGCAAAGTTGAGATTCTGGAAAGGGAAGTGGCCGGCCGGCCACTTACTCTAGCCTGCCGACCACTTAAAGTGGCCGGCCAGCCAGTTGAGGTAGCCTGCCGACCACTTAAAGTGGCCGGTCAGCCACTTGCAGCAAAATTTTCCAAAATGCTCTTGTTTTGGGGCAGATGCAACCTAGAAGTGTGTTCGATGTTCCGAGGTCACCGCGAGTGCAAACAGAGACAACTTATGGCAAGGCAATGCATTTTTTGGGCAAAGCAAACTGAGCATGCATGTCTCTCTCCCCTCGAGGCCATTTTAACTGCTTTGCTTAGTTAGTTAATTTACTGATTTTTGTAATTAATTAGTTAATGTATTTAGCTAATTTATTTCATCTTTGTAATATTCTAATTAGCTTAGTATAGCTAGTTTCGATTCGATTTGTAATTAATTAGCTTAGCTTAATTAATTAGTTGATTTGAAATAAGTAGCTTGGAGTAGCTTAGCTTATTCATTCGGACCCTCCTTCGAGAGGGCCTATTGTTGTAATAAGGGTGCGTGTGTGTGCGCATGTCTTCCAACCCCATTTCTTTCTCCCTTTTACTTACCGCTTTCGATGGTTAGTTTTAGGGCATATTTCAATTAGCTTTCCTTATGCTTGCATGCGTGCATCATTCATTTGTCTTGCATGCACCGAGCTCAGCGCATCATTCAAACTGCACTATATTTCAATACACTTTCTTGAATACGTGTTTCAAAGCATGTTATCAAGTGTTGCATTCATATGCCATTCTAGATAGCCGAGCCTATTTTTTAATTGCATTTTTGCATGTGTTGCATTAGGCATTGTTGACATAGTTAGGATCATGCATATTTCTAACTAGTTTTCTGTTTTGGCTCGGAGTACACTGTAAGTGTTTATGCTTTAGCATACTTGCATGTGTGTAAGTGACTGCCATGATAGCATGCTTGCCATGAGGCTATTTGCTTAATTGCTATAACTGCATGAATGCCTGTAGATGAAGGCTTCATTGCTTGAGTTGGAACAATTCATCGAAATGTGAGTTTTAAGCCCACTTAAAGTGGCAACTCATCATGTTTTAAGTCCACATTGTTTGGTGGCAAATCCGCGGTTTAGCCTACTTGTGAGTAGCATCTTCAAACCATTTTCGAAAAACAAACATGAGATGTTTTGTTTCAAATCAAGCGATTTAATCTATACTTGTATGCTGTGCGCATCACATAGTAAGGTTAGCTAATAAACCAGAATAAGAACACATGTGTTTTCAAAATAACATATCATGTTTAGTAGAGGCCGATCTTTTGATCGGGCAAGCGGGGGTGCTCATTTCATGACCTTTCTCCCCTCGTACCTAAGTTTCCGAGCCAAGGCAACTTTGGTGATGACGGACACGTGGCCTTAGGCACGAGTCAGGGTTTTCTAAATTTCCCAAAATAAAATATTTAGGTGGCGACTTTGAAATCTGGCAAAGCAGTCCATTTTTTTAAAGATTTACACGACAATAAGCATACCCTAGGCCCCCTAAACAAAAACAAAAACAAAACAACGGCTCGACACACAAAACTAAATAATGCAAAGAGAGATGATACAGAAAGAAGGAGAGAAGATAACGGATGTATTAGTCCATTGTCCCAGTGATAGGGGAAGGTACAAAAAATAAAAAAAAAAAAACCCACAAAAAACATCCCCATCTAAAGGAGCATAAGTGAAGAGAAATTGTCCTACATAGCAGTTGACTAAAAAAGCAAAAAAACACCCCAAGAGAACACATGATGAGATCTCTTACACAACCCCATGGGGTAGGCCAAAGTACCCACAAAAATATGCATAGCCAGCGCTAAGAGTCGCCATCGCGCCACCGCACCCGCTCTCTTCTCAACAACCCCTTCCATTAACACATTAACATTCCTATCGAAGAAGAAAGAACCTTGCAAAGCAAAGGGCAACAAACACCTTCACACCACCACACGCGGACCTAAAGAAAGAAAAGACCGAGAGATGGTCTCCAGAGCATCCATCCCACATCAACCATGACCCAGATCGCGGAAGAAACCAAGAAAATAAAGAAATATCATGTGGAAATACACAAGATATGAGACCTCTCATCACTCAACCCACAAAGGTTGTCGCACTTTTGTGTCTAGGGCGCTTCATTTTACCGTGATGGGCTAGGTAGCGTGGACCATGAATTCTTCGCCATATAACTGGCCAACTAACTCCCGGGACCATGACACAATGGGCAGGAGAGGGGTAGGAACAATCCATAGTCGTTCCAAAAATAGACACCATTATTATCCTCATCAGGTTTAAGGTCACTGGAGTTAAGACCCGTGGTCGATAAAAAATACGTGAGACCAAACACACCTATAAATGAAATCCAAAGGATGCCGTCTATCGAACAAGGATTTCTAAGAGACAAAATCTTACGCCAGACCCAAGAAGGGTCGCTAGGCATACTAACATGCCAAAGGCTCCTACCCTTGAGTAAGTAGGACTTGACCCATTGACCCAAAACGATTTGCCGAATTTGGACTCTTTGGTAATTTATCAGTCTTACATTGCACTTTGTGAGATTAGATTCAGAACCGTAACAGGAGTCCGAACTGTAGTAGCTAGAACCCAATTTGCGCCCTCTCCGAAAGAGGAGCGCACGGAACGAGTTCGGGCGGTCTACAGCCCTACGCTGGTTTGATCTCGGGACGCATAAAACGTGAGCTCGAGTAATTTCTTTTATTTCTCAGGACGTGTGAGGCGCAGCCCTGGGCGGATTTTATCTCTGGACGCATGAAACGCGAGCCCGAGTAGTTTCCTTTTCTTAGTTTCTTAAGATGCGTGAAACACAGCCCTGCGGTGTTTTCTTTCCTCATCCCACGTTTTGGTGTGGTCAGAGTATGTTTTAGATCTTTTTGCATGGAACTAGTGTTGGTTTTAAGCTTGAAGCTGCTCATTCATATGTTGTTATCTTGTTATTGCTGGTTGTATTTGTTATTGCTTAGTGCATCACCTTGCATGATCATGAGTTTTTAAAAATAGCCGGCTTCACGAAGCGTGTGAGTCCAGCCTTCAAAGTTTCTTCGTGCATATCATTTGCATCTTGCCCCAGAACTACATTGGTTTGATTCCTTGCAAAGAGATACGTAGGCAGCTTGCGGGCGCAGCCATTTGTTTTTTTGTTGTTCTGATTGTTTGTCCAAGTCTTACCGGCCTTGTCAAAATGGGTCGTCTTCGGGCTTTGAGATTCACTCACATCATTTCATAGCTCGATTAGTATTTCCACTCAAGGTAGAGTTACCAGTTGGTGGTAAGGTTGTGTTGGAATAGAGATGTTGAGGTTGTGAGATAGAGGCTGCCGGTTACTGACTTCCTTTTGTATCTGTGTTGATTGATACGTCGAGTTTCAATGTTATATTGGCTATGGATTGGTTGTCATTCTATCGGGCTATTTTAGATTGTTACTGTCAGAGGGTTACTGTATGTACCTCGAGTGATGATTGTTTTTATTTCTTAGGGGATAGAGTTGGTAGAGCCTTGTTGCCAATATGTGATTCGCGTGGTCGGGGCGAGCTTAGTCTTCTTCTTGCTACATTCTTGGGTATTGAGAGTGATGCGGTCCTAGTTGAGTTGCCAAGGATAGTTTGTGAATACTTGGACGTCTTTCCTGAAGATCTCACTAGTTTACCACCTCACCGTGAGATTAAGTTCTCTATTGATTTAGTGCCTGGCACGACACCGATTTCCATGGCACCGTATAGATTTGCACCCGCTGAGTTGAGTGAGTTGAAGATTCAACTCTAGGATTTGTTAGATAAAGGTTTTATCCGCCTTAGTACATCACCTTGGGGAGCACCGACTTTCTTTGCCAAGAAGAGGAATGGCACATTGCAACTTTGTATTGATTATCGGAAGTTGAACCTGGTAACTATTAAGAACAATTACCCACTGCCTCATATACATGATTTGTTTGACCAGTTGAAGGGGTCTTGTTGCTTCTCTACGATAGACTTGAGATCATGTTATCACCGGTTAAGAGTGAAGGAGAATGATATCTAGAAAATGGCATTCCGTACGCAATATAGCCATTATGAGTTCTTAGTGATGCCTTTTGGGTTAACTAACGCAACAGCCTTGCTTATGGATTTGATGAATCGAATCTTCTATGAGCTCCTAGACTGTTTTGTGGTCATCTTCGTTAATGACATTTTGAACTACTCACTCTCTAAGGAGGAACACGAGGAACAGTTGCGAATTGCGCTTGAGTTGCTGAGAGCCCACAAATTGTATGCTAAGTTCGAGAAGTATGAGTTTTGGTTTAAGGAGGTGAAATTCTTAGGCCATGTGGTATTTGGGGAAGGAGTGATAGTAGACTTTTCTAAGATAGAAGTAGTGCAAGATTAGGAACAACCTAAGAATGCCTTTGAGATTCGTAGTTTCTTGGGGTTAGCCGGTCATTACCATCGTTTTGTAAAGGATTTCTCTAGATTGGCCTCACCTTTGACTAGACTGACGAGAAAGGGAATTAAATTTGTGTGGAATGAGACTTGTGAGAAGTCATTCCAAGAGCTTAAGGTTAGACTTACCACTACTCCAGTGTTGACTATTCCGAAGAGGGGTTTGGACTATTCCTTGTATTGTGACGCCTCTTAGGAAGGTTTGGGTTATGTCTTGATGCAAGAAGGAAAGGTAGTAGCTTATGGCTCATGGTAGTTGAAAGCACACAAGAGAAATTATCCTACTCACGACTTAGAACTAGCAGTTGTGATGTTTGCTTTGAAGATTTGAGGCACTACTTATATAGTGAGAGGTTTGAGGTATTTTCCGATCATAAGAGTTTAAAGTATCTGTTTTCAGAGAAGCATTCAAATTTGAGGCAGAGAAGATGGATGGAGTTTATGAAGGATTACAACTTTGAGTTGCACTATCATCCGGGAAAGGCCAATGTTATGGCCGATGCTTTGAGTATGAGTCCATTAGTAGTGTAGCGAGTATTTCCATCCGGGAATAAGAGATGTTGTTGGGTGCTATTGGCGAATTTGACTTGCATCTTGGCGAGTCTGTTGAGTTGGCTGCTTTGTTTACCATAGTTGCACAACCTATACTTATGAGCCGAGTTATAGAAGCACGACGGGGGTGATCATGAGGTGGAGTCTATCCGGGAGAAGATCTCTAGTAGGAAGGTAGAGAAGGGTTTGAACGTGTATTCTGACTCGAGTGTTAGACACTTTGACCAACTTTTCGTGCTAGAGTCTTGTTGAGAGGAGGTACTCCGAGAGTTTCACCGTTCACACCTTGCGATACATCCAAGAAGCACAAAGATGTATCACGACCTTAGTCACCAATTTTGGTGGAGGGGAATGAAGAAGGATGTAGCCATGTTTGTATTAAGGTGCCTTATTTGTCAACAAGTGAAGGGCGAGCATTAGAGGCCACGGGTTTGTTACAACCCTTGCCTATAGCTGAGTGAAAGTGGGAGCATGTCATGATGGATTTTGTTATGGGTCTTGGAGGACTCAACGGGGTAATGATGCCATTTGGGTGATAATTGATCGGTTAACTAAGTCAGCACGCTTAGTACCTATGCGCACGAGTGACTCTGTTAGATTATCTTGCCAACCTTTATATTAGGGACATAGTTTCACTTCACGAGGTCCTTGTGACTATTGTTTCGGATAGATATTCATGTTTCATGGTTAGGTTGTAGCAGAGCCTACAGAATGCCATGGGCACTAGATTGACATTTAGCACCGCCTATTGTAGACACCCCATTTTTGATCGCCCTTACGACTTGGATGTCACCACTTGCACACCCAATGATGAGTGTATATGCTTGTTAACGGAATGCCATAGCTTTGAGCCTTCAAACCTTACACACCTGTTGCCTTATTTTTGGACCAAACCCAAAGATTTTCAAGCCTGCAACGTCTTGTAGCCTGTCGGCCCTTCTATTGGCTACCGGCCACAAGTGTGTTTTGCCGATATTTTTCTGCTAGCTGTGCCAGTTGTTGCCACAGATGCATGCACCTTCTTACACGTGTATATATTGATATTTCTGAGGGAGTTGTATGGTTTTCTATATACAGGAGGCCTTCTTTTCCATTTTTGAGGTTGGAATTTTTTAGAGCAAAAATTCTCTCTCTCTCTCTCTCTCTATAATTTTCTCTCTCTTGAAATTTCTTAGCTTTTTGCAAGCTTTTGCCTATACACTCTCATCCAAACCTTACCATCTTTGAGCTGAGATACCTTTGAGCCTAGTTTGAGCTCTTGAGGGTGTGTTTGCCTTGATTTGTTATCTAGAATTGGTTCTCCTCTTCAAGAGGTATAAAGCTTTGTTTCTCTTCTTGCTTTACTTACTCTTTTTCCCACTGTTTTTCTATTATTTTTTTGGGCTATATAAACTCTGTATTTTTGGGCTGAAACTTGTGGTTTAAGGCCTCAAAGGGTGGAGGGGTGGTTCACCCTTCTTTCCACTTTGCTCTTCTAGCCTTTACCCTTGTGTTTCCCATCTTTACACCATCTCTTTTTGAGCTTTTAAATACTGATTTTCAGAGCTTTTTCAGTGGCTAAAATGTTGTTTTGAAGTTCCAAAATTGGAGGGGTTAGCCTCCCCTTCTTGTGTTTGTTTACTAGCCTAGTATGCTCCATATTTTAGCATATTGTTCTAGCTATTTTTGTCTTAGTTCCAGCATGTTTTAGGACTTATTTAGCACTATTTTTGGACTGTTTTTAAGTGTTCATTGCATTTTAGCCTTTTATTGCATGCTTATAATGTAATAGTCCTCATAGGTTTGGTGGTTTAGGCCTTAGCCACCATCCTATTTGAGTTGATAATGTTTATTTATGGCTTTCCATACTTGTGATCACTCTTAATCATCTCTACAACCTCCCTCTTTTCTTGGCTTTTCATTTTCTTTGAAAGTTGGTTCAAACTAGTTGCTTGTTTAAAGCATGAGATTGAGGTCTTGTGCTTAATGGTTTAATCCCTTTGGGGGTTTATTACCAACGGTATGAAACTTCTCTCATGTCCAAAACAACACTTGGTTTGATGCTTTTTTCCATTAGAGGACTTAAAGCTCACCCTTAGACTTAATGAACTAAAGAATGAAAAGGTAATTAAAATGGAGTAATAAAATTGAGGATTAAAAGTGATACAAGACAATAATTTAGTTTGAGTTCAATCGGACGTTAATTGAACCATTGAGTCTTGAATCGTTTCGTACTTGCTAATGATGTAAACGGTTCAAGATTCATTATCAACTACTTCCCTTGATCATTCATGATAGGGAGGTGATTTTGAGAGTCTTGTTTTGTTGCATTTATTGAACTCACACCCTTTGGTTCATAAGCCATCATGCAATGAAATTGCATCCGTTGATGGTTTGTGAGTCAAATTTTGCCACTCCTTTGAGCTGTTTAATGATAAGAAGGGGTAAGTTGTGCAAACAACCCTTGAAGATACTCTACTATTGCTCTGTTTGCTCTCTATTGCAGCAGAAAGAACCAGGCAGCAGTGGCCGGTAGGTCACTTTTTGTGGCTGACAGGCTATCTCCTATGGACGGCAGGCTATCACTTCTAGCCTGCCGGCCACCTGTGCAAAATTCAGTAGTGTACTTTTGAAACAGAACAGAATTGATCTTAAGGTGGAAATCAATGCAAGTGTTCTACTGTGCAACAGAGGCATCTAGCAGCAGAAATAGTGGCTTTTTCGGGTAGACAGTCCGCGCATGCATGAGCATTCCTCATTTCCCGTGGAGGAGTAATTAGAGTAGTTAATTTAGTTACTTCATGTTGTAATTAATTAGTTAGATTGTGATGTTGTAATAATTAGCTAGAATAGTTAGCTTTATTCGGTTTGTAATAATTAGTTAATTCGCTTTGTAATAGCTAGTTAATTAGCTTAGCTATTTGGACACTCCTCCGTGAGGGCGCAAATGTTGTAATAATGTGTATGTTTTCTAACCCCACGTCTTTCTCCCTTTTATTTACTTGTTTATGATGGTTAGATTAAGGCATCATGTTTTGTTTAGCATTCTCCATGTTTACATCCACTTGTATTACATGCACCGAGGCTCGGTTCATCATTTTAACTCGCATTGTTAGTTTAATTACTTCTTTGAATATGTGCTTAGACCGCATGCTATCAAATTGTTTCATATGCCGTATTAGTAGCCGAGCCTAGTAATTGCATATCGCATGTGTTGCATTAGTCATATTGCCTAGTTAGGATCATACATCTTTCTAACTTTATCATCTTTTTTGGCTTGGAGTATTAGGTAAGCCTTTACTCGCTTTAGCATATCACATGTGTGTGATTGTTGCCATATCAAAGCATGTTCACCATGAGGCTAATTGCTTAAGTGATATACTATTTGAATGCCTGTGGATGAAAGCTAATTGCTTGAATTGGAATAATTTGAGTAATGTATATATGCGATCACTTTTTCAAGTGGTACATATTTGAAACAATTTTGCAAACAAACATGAATCAAATGTTCCATTTTTTGCAAATTAGTCTATACTTGTGTGTGTGCGCGTCACATAGTAATGCAAGCCTAATAATCGGAACAAGAGCATATAATGTAGATAAGATTCATATCATGATTAGTAGAGGCCGATCTTTGATTGGGCAAGTGGGGGTGCTTAATTCATGACCTTCCCCTCTCGTACCTAAGTTCCCGAGCCAAGACAATCTTGGTGATGACAAACACGTGGCCTTTGGCATGAGTCATGGGTTTTCTAAATTTCCCAAAAAAATATTTAGCTGATGACTTTATATCTGGCAAAGCAGTCCATTTTTGACATTTTGATTCAAAATCGATTTTCCAAAAGATTTGCCATATTTGGACTCTTTAGTGTTTATCTATTTCATATTGCACTTGTGAGATCAGATTAAGAACCGCGGGAGTCCGATACTGTAGGGCTTATTCATCTTCTGAAAAGGGGCATGAAAAGTCGAGATTGTGTCTTTGACTTTAAGGGGTCGTGGGAGAGGCACTTAGCTTTAGTGGAGCCTATAACAGTGGCTTCCAATTGAGTATTGGCATGGCACCATTTAAGGCCTTGTATGGTCGACTATGTAGATCTCCTGTGTATTGGGCCGAGATGGATGATGTCCAAAGTTGGTCTGGGAAACGACAGAGAAGGTTGCACTTATTAGTAAGAGGTTGGTTGCAGCTTAGAGTCATCAGAAGAGCTATGCCAACTGTAGGAGGAGATCGTTATCCTTTGAGGTAGGAGATCACGTCTTCTTGAAAATATCACCCAGACGGGATTTGATGAGGTTTGTGAAGAGCGGAAAGTTGTCTCCTAGATTTATTAGGCCTTTGAGATCTTGGAACGTATTGGGGATGTAGCTTATCATTTGGCCTTGCTGCCATAGCTTTTCGGGGTTCATGACGTGTTTCACATTTGTATGCTTCGGAAGTATAAGCCGGATCCATCACACGTGTTGGATTGGACCGAGTTAGAGGTAGATGAGGATGCCTCGTGGCAAGACAATTCCCTTAGTAAAGGTGTTATGGATATATCACGGGGTTGAGGAGGCGACTTGGGAACGCGAGGTGGAAGTTCGTGAGAAGTATCCAGACTTATTTGGTAATGTTTGAACTTGTATTGAAAACCTTGATATGTCGAATTAATATAAACATTGTATTTGTTTTGGAAATGTGAATTGTGTATTTAATACTGAAAACTTGTTTACAATTGTGATGAGAATGAGTGACCAGTGGATAGGTCATGGTTGTGAGTTCAATTTATTGTCATTGTTGTAATTGGTGTTGTTGTGGATTTAAAATTTTAGAGATTAAATTTCTTAAGGTGGGGAGGTTGTAGCACTTGTGTCATTTAAACCATTGGAGAGTGTATTTAATTCCTTTATTTTCATTTTGGGAGTCTTTGGAGTTGTTATATCTTGATTTTGGGAGAGCACAATTTGATTTGGACTTGTTAGGATGGTTCGTTCGCGCTTGATTTCGTCGAAAAGTTCTTTAGGAACTTAGAAATTCTATTTTGGTGTCGACACTATGGATTCCTAGGGTGGACACCACCTTGCTGCCTTACTATTGGTGTCTTTACTGTTTTTTAGGGTCGACACCATGGGTTCCTAGGGTCGACCCTTGTTTGCTGCAAACATTATTGTCTCAGCATTTCTTCATAAGGGTCAACACCACTGCCTTGGGGGTCGACCCCTGCGAGTTAATTTTAGATTTTTGGTTCGATTTTGGACCCTACATTTGGGGCTTTTGACTTATTCTTTTCATTGACTTTGGGGCTATTATTCTGTTAGTACTTTGTTATTATAAATAGGCTCCAAACACTTGTTCATTTCACTTTCCTTCTCTTTTCTCTCTCTCTACATCGTGAGTTTCTCTTCTCTCTCTCTAAACTCAAACTTTTTCACTTAGATCTTTAGTTCTACTCACCTAGATTCATCTTTTTACCTTAGTCCATTGAGAAAGGTTGTAGATCGTATCAACGGCTTTCTTTTGATCCAAGAGCTTTGTGGTTTCACCGACTTTGAGTTTTCTGAGTTTTTCTCTTCATTTCTTGAGGTAGGGATTACTTTGACTCTTCTTATGATTTTTAACTTAATTATTTTTTTTTCTAAAACAAGATTGTGATTTGAGAATTTTTAGATAAAAATCTAGGGTTTTGATTTTGAAATCAAAAGAAAGGGTTTTCAAAAATCGGTTCTTGTTTATGGTTGTGGCCTTGTAAAAATGTTTGGGTTGTGATAAATGGTGGATTTTATCCATGGAAATTGATTTTTAAAGAAAATAGGGTTTTTGCCCCACATTGTGAAAATTTAATTTTCATAAAGAGAAATGGAATGGATATTGGTTTTATGGAATTGGAACAATGATGATTATGGAATCGCGTTAGGCACACTTGGAAGGCATTCATGCATGCCTTATAGGAGAAGTTCCTCCTTTCCACTGCTAGGAAATGTTGAGAAGGTAGTTTGAAGAGCTATTGCAACTCAACACACTGGTGGCCGAGTTTGAAGCCACATTTACTAGTTCATCTCACTTTGCACCTGAGCTAGTGGCGACTGAAGCGTGCCGATGCTTATAATTTGAGAAGAGGTTGAGACTTAAAATTTTAATGACGATAGTGGGTAATAGGGTGCTTAGCGGATATTCCGAACCACCCAAACCAAACCGATCCACCGTATTTTGAATAGATGCGTGATGATGAGTGGATGGTTGTGGATTGATTTTTTTCAATTCCTTTAGTTTTGGACGGATGGCGGATTTGAGGTTCCTTTGGCTGCAATCGAACCACCAAACCATAAGCACCCCTAGTAATTTGTAGGACTTTGTGTTTTCAATTTATTTAAATATTTTGTTTGTGTTTTCAATTTATTTAAATATTTTGTTTGTGTTTTCAATTGAAAAAGAGTTTAGATATTCTGTTATGTTTTCAATTTGTTTTCAATTTGAAAATCCTTTTATCAAAAGACAAGTGTTGATATTTGGTATTTTTATGTGGAAAATATAAGGCTTAATTTTATCACTTTTTAAAAAAAATCAAATTAAATATTTTTGAATAAAAAAAGAGTAATGAAATAGTTTTGATAATGCATGGTTTTCTTATATGTATTTATTATTAGTATTTGACAATTTACTTGATAATCTTTTGGTTATATTGAATTGGATTATTATCTAAAAAAAAAATGTTGACAAGTTGTATTATGTTCAAAATTTGTAAAAGTTTAAACCGCCAAACTGATTCACATCCATCCAACAATCCGCTCAATCCACATCCGCTAATCCGGCGTATGGATACGGATTGATTTTTTCCAATTCGCCAATCCGGTGGACGGATGGAAAATTGAAGGTTGATCGCAACCAAACCTCGAGCACCCCTAGTGGGTAACATGATCACAAATTATGACGGGCTTATGGACGTCACGGCTCATGTAAAGATTATGGTGGAAGCTGAGAAAGCTAGACAAAAGTCAAAGAGGTCGGGATACTCAGAGTCTAGGGGTGACTCGCAGTCTTTGAAAAAGTCTAGGAGTTCATCGTCCTTTTCAGTCATCACCGCAACATATTAAGTCTTTTGGTTCAATGATGATTGGGGGTTCAGGGAGCACGGGTCAAATCCACGGTGCTTGTTATAGATATGGCCAATTGGGTCACAAGGCTTGAGAGTGTGGTTAGAGAGTTGGGGCTTAGACACAGTTGGCTCGCTCTTAGAGCCAATCCCAGAATAGGGGCCAAGCACTATCTTACTACTAGTGCAGCCAACCGGGGCACTTGAAGAAGTTTTGCCCACAGAAAACAAGGGTTGCTAATGTATTGGGATCTCACCAGTCAAGGGGTTCTAGACAGGCCAGGGGCAAAAACAATCTCATCAGCCAGCCCAATCGGGTCAAGCTTCCAGAGCAGTACATGGGGCTAGATCTACGCAATCTATGGCTTTCGCCCTGGGAAGCTATGGAGTTTGTGGTTTGGTGGCTAAGTGTGGAGGTGTTGCCGAGGTGAACACGACCTTAACTGATAGTAGGCTATGAAGTCTTGATAATGCATGTTTTCGCTAAACCGAACTAAGAAGGCAAGTGCAGTGGCAAACACTACTGCTGCAAAATGCATTTGCTGAGGTTCAAGCTGATGAGGCAAGTTGCAGCAACAAACACCACTGCCGCAAGTGCACTTGTTCAAGCATCTATGCTAAACAGATAGTACATAGTACATGCAGAGGGACACATGGCACCTTCAGCCCAGTGGTCCAAAGCAAAATATTCCATGTGATTATTAGGGACACATGTCCTCACTTTATTTGGCCACTTGGTATCCTTTGGTGCTAAGGCAAAGCCTATAAATAGGACTTATTTTCTAAGGTCCAAGAGAGAGGATTTTAGGGGACTTGGGTAGATGCTGTCCATTTGTGCACTGCCATTATTTTCTTCTTAAACCACTTGCTCCATCCTCACCTAGCTGTTCATTTCTCCTACAAGCCCCGATCTATTGGATCATCAATATAGTTTTACCTCTCTAATCACTCTATTAATCACTTTCACTCTAAACCCCTTACACTCAACAAGTGGAGTTTAAGCAGTGAATGTCTCTTTCCCATACAATGCAATAATGGGAAGGGCATGGCTTTACAAAATTGAGGCAGTTCTATCTACCTTTCACTAAGTCATTCGATTTCCAGTTAAAAATAGTGTTAGAGAAATCATGGGGATCAAATGTCTTCCAAATGTTGAGGGGATCAAGTTGGGCACTAGCATCTGACATGATCTTAGCCATCTATATGGGAAGGATCTAACGATCAAGGATATAAGAAACTTGGCAATTGGTCTGGTCATTGCCAAACGAAGGCAACCCACCGATCAAAAGATAAATGGACTAACAAGATTTAATCTAAATAACTATGAAAGGATCGGCAAGTAAAGAACTAAGGATAGATTAGAGGTAACCCAAGAAGCCTCTTTTAAAATATAATTCATGTATTTCAATATGGCCTATTAGTATGCTGACATGATCATTTGGACTTTCCTCCTGACCAACCCAGGTTGAGGGAGATCACTGACATTTGGTTTCTCTTTGTAGAGTAAAAAGGCGGGACACATTATCTCGCTTTCTTTGTGGAGATAATTTCACCTTCCACAGGTGATTTGGTCTATATTTGCTTGCTCCACGTGGTAAAGTTAGTGTTAATAATTAGGTTATATGATCATATTGTGTGAATAAGTCTTATATCAAGAATTAGTAGAGGCCGATCTTTGATCGAGTGAGTGGGGGTACTCAATTCATGACATTCCTCCCTCATACCTAATCTCATAAACTAGATCATTGGGTTGTGACGGGTAGTATCCTATATTAATAGGAGTTAGGGCTTCTTAGTTTTCCCATAAAGATTAGGTGGTAAGTCTATCACATCCAAAATCCTGGCAAGACCAGTTGTGGCCTATAGGGCATTAGCCCAAGGCACACATAAGCCTAAACATGAATCCATAATCACATAGAATAAATGTAACAATAGTGCAGTCATAAATAAACCAAAACTCAATTCAGTGACATGTCAAAAGTACAAATAGCAAAACCAGCTTAAATTGGACACAAACAACCTACACACAGTGAAGTATTTCTAACACAAAACCAACATAACAAGCTAAAAAAAAAATAATTGAATGTCCTAGAGGTCCATGCAATAGAGTCCCTACTATGCCATGAGTTCATCTAAGTCATTCTCTCACTTGAAATGTTAAACAACTAAGTCAGCTAATAGCTCACTACGTAGAAGCATGAATAGTAAATACAGTTTCAAAAATAGGGTTCAATTCCAAAATAAGATGTATGTAATAGAAACTAGATTGGTATATCGTTTTAATAAAGATGATCTGATTCAAAAATGAGGTTCCACAATTTAACGGTAAAAAAATATTCATCTCTCAAGAACATAACAAATGACATTCTCCACTTAAAAATAGACAACAACATAATCAACATTATAATCTGGGTACTAAGAATAAAACATAACATGCCACAAAGTTCTCAAGGCAACAAGCATGTTGGATCCAACATCAAACCAAGAGTCATCCTCGGGATGGCAACCTAGGCCTTTTCTCTAAGACGATTCGATTAAAGGTCATACAGCCTAGCTCAGGTCTATTCTTTATAATCATTGAGCACTAGAGTCATCATGGCCTAACCCGGATCTGTTCCCTAGTGGCTAGAACCACCACACATAGTGGAATAAATTCCCTGGGCTTTTATATATATATATATATATATAACTCAGTTTCCTAAAACATGGTAGTTCACTATTACAAATATAACCCATAACAAATAATTTATTGTATGCCAAGTTTACAGAGGTTTCATAAATAGTTTATTTCCATCGATAGTATAATAATTTTATCAAAATAGTTTAGTCTTGAAATAACAGTTTAATTTTTCAATAGTTCAGGGCAATGGAACATTTATAAAAATATGCAGTATGCAACTACTCACCTGAATTTCTAAAATATGAACCCCTAAATACGTGAAGAATGAAGTACTCCTACCTTGAATTAAATATAAAATAGACCTATAATTAAACTCGGGTATAGTATATGCTGCTTTAGCCATGAGATTAAGAGAGATAGAGAGAAGTTGTGTGAGGTTGCTATTAGGGTTTCATCAGAATTCACAACAAATTCCTTAAGAGTGTCATGAGAGAAATAATTAGAGAAATAGTGGAGGAAAATCGAAGTGAAGGAAAATCAAAGGGAAGGGAAATTCTTATTTGAGGCTGGCAAATACACTTTGTATTGTTTTTGTTAGATTGTATCTTTTACACCTAGGTATAGGATATGTAAATCAATAGTTGTGTTGGGTAGGGTGGTTGTTTCTGTTAATTGGAAGTCTACACCGTTGATGGTGTTCGGGAGGCCATAAGGTTATGACGACAACTTAGTGGCTACGGTTGTTGTCGTCGAGTCATTGTGTGATGGTATGTCTCTTGATTGATCTATATTTAGCACTTCCATTTGATTAGTGGATTTTCATCGGATATTCTAAGTCTACACCACTTCATGTCTCATATTGTACCCCAATATACTCACGAGCAATACGTTGGAGAGGTGTTGGGCAAATGTCAGGGGATCCCCCTCTCTGGGGAGATCCCACAACAACTTAGGAAAAAATTTCACTAACATAACACAGAGAAATCATGGTATATTCATCGAAATTTCAAACAATCACAATAACAATAGAATTTCTCATAGTGAAATTCACATTGATAGGGAAATTTTATGATGACAATGGAATTCTCTACTGTTATTATGAATTGTACATTGACAATGAGATTTCACACAATTGTCATGACGACAATCAATTGTGCAACAATGAAACCAAATTGAGCAAAAACACAGTATTTTGATAGAAAAAAAAAATTGAAAAAAAAAAGAAGAAAGATAAAAAAAGGAATGAGAGAAGACACACACTACAAAAAATGCACTTTTTTGCGACAGTAAAATACCGTCGCCAATACCCAAAAGGCCGTCTCAAAAGCTTTTTTGCGATAGTAAATATCTTTTAGCGACGGTAATAGGGGGGTCGCAAAAAAAGAGGTAGCTAAAGGTCTTTAGCGACGGTAAGACGCCGTCGCAAAATATTGGCGACGGCAAAAATGCCTTTTAGCGACGGCAAAATACTGTCGCAATTAATGTGTAAAAATCTGAAGTTTTTGAGACGGCACTAAAATACCGTCGCTAATATGGTTATTTGAGACGGTAAAAATACCGTCGCTAAATTGGTTATTTGCGATGGGTTTAATACCGTCGTTGATACTGTTATTTGCGACAGAAAAAACGGCCGTCTCTAAAAATATTATTTGCGACGATGAAAATACCGTCGCTAAAGGCCTTTTGTTAATATTGCCAATATCATTGGCGATGGCTACGCTACCATTGCAAAAACCTAGTTCTAACAAAAATGCTGCAATAAAATTATTAAAAATATGCAAATTACCTGTATTAAATAAAAATAGCTAAAAAAATCGATAATTATATAATAATATAAAAATTCCTGTATATAAATAAAATTTCATCCATAATTAAAGTACTCTTCCATTCATAACAACACATCATCAAAATTATCCAACCACATAATTTTGCATAATACATACATAATGTTGTTCACAAATCTAAATAACGTAAATCAAAAATAAAAGTTTTCTTCATAATTCTTCCGTGGGTTAAAAAAACAAAAGTTCGTCGCAATCTTCACACGGCTGCATTCCACAAGAAGCAAACTGCTACTCAGGAAATATCTGAAAATAAAAAATAAAAAATAAAAATAATTAATGACAATATAATTATGTGTTAATATTTTAATTACAAAAAAACATAAAAAATTAATTACTATATAATTACAAAAACAGTTAAGTAAATAATTTTGGCTAGATAGAAATCCGACCCTAACTCCCAAACCGAAAACCCGATTCGAGTCTCGTCTTCTCCCACAAGTCTCTCGTGCCTAGGCAATCATGTGTGCCAAGTTTCGTGCTAAACCGACCACTTTTGGTATTTTGGAGCGTCAACACCTCGAATTCAAGTTTCTTAAGAAACTAGTTTGCCTAGACCGAAATATGGCTCTAACTCCCAAACCGGGAAACCGATTGGAGTCCCGTCTTCTCCCACAAGTCTCTCGTGCCTAGGCGGTCGTGTGTGCCAAGTTTCGTGCCAATCCAACCCCATTTGGTGATTTTGGGGAGTCAACACCTCGAATTTAAGTTTCATAAGGAACTAGTTTGCCTAAACCGAAATATGGCTCTAACTCCCAAACCGGGAACCCAATTCGAGTCCCGTCTTCTCCCACAAGTCTCTTGTGCCTAGGCGGTCGTGTGTGCCAAGTTTCGTATCAATCCGACCCCGTTTGGTGATTTTGGGCCGTCAACACCTCGAATTCAAGTTTCTTAAGAAACTAGTTTGCCTAGACCGAAATACGGCTCTAACTCCCAAACCAGGAACCCGATTGGAGTCCCATCTTCTCCCACAAGTCTCTCGTGCCTAGGCGGTCGTGTGTGCCAAGTTTCGTGCCAATCCGACCCCGTTTGGTGATTTTGGGGCGTCAACACCTCGAATTTAAGTTTCTTAAGGAACTAGTTTGCCTAAACCGAAATACGGCTCTAACTCCCAAACCGGGAACCCGATTGGAGTTCCGTCTTCTCCCACAAGTCTCTCGTGCCTAGGCGGTCGTGTGTGCCAAGTTCCGTGCTAAACCGACCCCTTTTGGTGATTTTGGGACGTTAACACCTCGAATTCAAGTTTCTTAAAGAACTAGTTTGCCTAGAGTGAAATCCGTCTCTAACTCCTAATCCGGGAACCCGATTGGAGTCCCGTCTTCTCCCACAAGTCTCTCGTGCCTAGGCAGTCGTGTGTGCCAAGTTTCGTGCCAATCCGACCCCGTTTGGTGATTTTGGGGCGTCAACACCTCGAATTTAAGTTTATTAAGGAATTAGTTTGCCTAAACAGAAATACGGCTCTAACTCCCAAACCGGGAACCCGATTGGAGGTCCGTTTTCTTCTACAAGTCTCTCGTGCCTTGGTGGTCGTGTGTGCCAAGTTCCGTGCTAAACCGACCCCTTTTGGTGATTTTGGGACGTTAACACCTCAAATTCAAGTTTCTTAAAAAACTAGTTTACCTATAGTGAAATCCGTCTCTAACTCCTAATCTGGGAACCCGATTGGAGTCCCGTTTTCTCCTACAAGTCTCTCGTGCCTGGGCGGTCGTGTGTGCCAAGTTTCGTGCCAATCTGACCCCGTTTGGTGATTTTGGGGCATCAACACCTCGAATTTAAGTTTCTTAAGGAACTAGTTTGCCTAAACCGCAATACGGCTCTAACTCCCAAACCGGGAACCCGATTGGAGTTCCATCTTCTCCCACAAGTCTCTCGTGTCTAGGCGGTCGTGTGTGCCAAGTTCTGTGCTAAACCGACCCCTTTTGGTGATTTTGGGACGTTAACATTTTGAATTCAATTTTCTTAAAGAACTAGTTTGCCTAGAGTGAAATCCGTCGCTAACTCCTAATCCGGGAACCCGATTGGAGTCCCATCTTCTCCCACAAGTCTTTCGTGCCTAGGTGGTCGTGTGTGCCAAGTTTCATGCCAATCCGACCCCTTTTGGTGATTTTGGGCGTTAACACCTCGAATTCAAGTTTTTTAAAGAAATAGTTTGCCTAGAGTGAAATCCATCTCTGACTCCTAATCCGGGAACCCAATTTGAGTCCCGTCTTCTCCCACAACTCTATTATCTTAGAATGCAAAGAATGCAAATATACATTTTATCTTAGAATGTAAAGTTACATTTTATACCTGATCTTCTGGTGGTGGTGTATATGGATTCTCGTCTTCTGCAGATTCCCTAAATGCCCGGTGGCCACTCGATGCATCAGGAGCCTATGATAGTCAATGCATAATGTGTTAATCATATTTGAATTTTATACATAATGTTGTGTGACAATTTAACTATCAAACAATTTAATTTATATCGAACCTGTCTGTTAGGATCCACACTTGCCCTCTATGACACAAAGGCCATCATCTCAGCTCTCAGCTGCTGTAAATGTGTAGAGAACTCTGCTCTCATCTCCTCCCTCATCTCTTCCCTTAGCTCCTACCTCAACTCATCCCTTAGCTCCGCACAAACCTGCTGGGTGATCTGAGCAATAGTCGATGGTTGGGGTGCTGACTATGATGGCCCTGCACCATCTTTATACACTGCTCTCCGAGGCACAGTTCTCCCGTATGTGCAACAATATCCATGATTGTCATGACCTATCAACTTATGGAAAATGGCATTCCTAGCCTCCAAAGTCCGACAATCCTCAAGTAGCATAGAGAGTTGGCCATTAAACTCATCCTGTATTGAATAAGAAATACAAGTATATGCCAAATTAAGATGGTTAACACAAAAAATAAAAAATAAACTTTAAATACAATCAAAGGTGTTTGGAAACTACCAAGGTCTGGATAACCTCTGGGTCATCTGCTCTATGTGTCATAAGCCAAATATTCATCTTATCAGTAGACTCCGCCTTATTAGTCATCTAAATTTTTTTAGAAATATGAAAATTAGAATCCAAATAATTTGTAAATATACAATGTTTATTTATATACAAAAATAAAACAGTAAAATATAAACCTCATGTCGTATCTGAGCGAAAGTAGTACGCCCTAGTTGCAATTTTCTATAATAGGTTCAACAAATGTAAGTATATAATGGGGGTCGATGCGGTGGCACTAATGGCCCCTCTGATGGTGTTCGCTGTGATGCCTCCTCTAATGGTGGTGCCACTGATGGTGGACGCACCAATGGTAGGCGTGGTGGCTGAGTAGATGATAGCTGCTGTGGTGCCACTAATGGTGGTCGATGCGGTGGCACTAATGGTGCTCGCTGTGATGCCTCCTCTAATGGTGGCACTAATGGCCTTTCTGATGGTGGTCGATGTGATGCCTCCTCTGATGGTGGTGCCGCTGATGTCCTCTTACGTACCACATCGGACATCATGCGCAAGGATGATCAGGTTTCCTCTTCCTTCCCATAATAATCTGCAAACATAGATAATGGTTTGTCATCAATTATAATATGACATTAATTGAACTAATACAATTACAAAGACAAAGTAAATTAAGAAACTGATGATTAACTACAACCTTGGCCTTAAGTGAATTACTGATGTTGATTAAATATCAACCTATTTGAACATCAATCGCTTCCCTTCTGCGGCTTCCCTCACCCAACCAACTTCTTCATCACGAAGCATTATATTTTCTTCTAATTGTTGGCTCATATATGGCTCAATTTGTGGATCAGTCGAACTCATATCAAATAAACCTCTTTGAGACATCTTCACCGCCACTTGCCAGTCTGGTTGTAATGGGTCTGCAACATACCAAACTAGCTCTACTTGGGATGCCAAGATGAAAGGTTCATTAGTAATTCGATCATCTCGATACAACAAATGATTGAAGTTGACTAACGTGAAATTGAAGACATCTTGTATCTTCCCGTGAATGTTGTCAATCCAATCACACTTAAACAACACATGCTTCTTCTCATTGGAATATCGAATCTCAACAATATCTGTCAATTGTCCATAATAGTACATGCATCTTACACGAGGATTCTTGTCTTTCCGACTAGCATAACTTATGGTATCTGCCTTCAAAGCTACACCACAATTTTGTGTGGCTCGACGGTCATCCATGGCCTTTACTCGATACCGAAACCCATTCATTACATACCCATTGAACCTCCTTGCCAGGTTATGAGGACCATTTGCCAATACAATAATCTCTTCAGAAAATGTGACATCACTAGTCCTTCGCAAAGTTTGAACCTATTTTAAATAATAAAAATTGTAAAATTTAAAATATAGTTCGACTTAGGTAAATAGAATCTGTAGATTTAAATACATACATGTTCCTTGAACCAAATGTGAAAAGTTTCAAAATGTTCACGCCGAAGCTGATGATCGTCAACACGAGGCATTGTGATCTTAAGTTCTTCAAGGTGTTTGCTGTGTAAATTGAAATTTTATCAAAAAACAAAATTTGGTTCAAAATTAAATGCAACATAATAAAATATTGAGTGAGTGACATAACTTACTTTATGAACGGTTGAACCGCGGCTGTATTGAATAAGACATACCGATGAGTTTGTACCCAAGAAGTGTTATCAAGATAAAAACTTGTGATTTCACCAACAGCACAACCCAGATTATCATCACCACTGTAGTTCCTCGTGGGTCGATTAGATTTAGTTTCCACATCATTGAGATATTGTGCACAAAAATTCATGCATTCTTCCATAAGATATCCTTTAGCAATTGAACCTTCTAGACGAGCTCTATTACGCACATATTGCTTCAATGTAAGAAGATACCTCTCAATTGGATACATCCATCGAAACTGAATTGCTCCACCCAATAATGCTTCGTCAACTAGATGTATAGGCAAGTGCTCCATTATATCAAAAAAAGTAGGAGGAAATATTTTCTCTAGATGACAAAGTGTTACGGCGATACGATCTTGAATATATTGCAAATCTGTCGCACGATTGACTTTGGAACACAATTGTCTAAAGAAATTGCTCAATTCAATCAAAGGTTCAATTACATTCTTCGGTAACGATCTTCGAATGGCCAATGGAATTAGTTGTTGCATCAGAATATAACTATCGTGGCTCTTAAGACCCCCCAATACTTCTATCATGTAAGCGCACATGACGCGATATATTGGATGAATACCCGTCGGGAACTCTAACTTCCTTCAATATTTCAAGAACAAATCTTTCTCATCCTTGGTCATCGTGAATTGTGCCGGTGGTAAATAAGCTTTATTCGACCCTCTTAACTGCAAATGTAGGGGTTTTCTAACATTCATTTCTTGTAAATCACGCCGAGCATTAACACCATCCTTCGTTTTTCCTACAACCCCTAATATTGTCCACAACACATTATCACAAACATTCTTCTCTATATGCATCACATCGAGGTTGTGTCTAATTAGATTGTGCTCCCAATATGGCAGTTCATAGAAGATACTCTTTTTCTTCCAGCTATGGGTGCGATGTCCAGCTTTCTCCTTCTCTACTTGTCTCCTATGCCTCTCCTTAAGGTCATTCCTCTTGTATTGGGTTAAAATACCCTCAGATTCTAATTGTAGCAGCATCTCAGTTTCAGACAACAATTTTGGTTTGAATCTGACTTCCCGACTACCATCAAATGATACTTTATCCTTTCGGAATTTACGGCCTTTAGGTAAAAATCTGCAATGACCCAAGTATGATTATTTCCTACTATGCTTCAACCAACACGATGTAGTTTCTCTATTGCAACAAGGACATGCATATTCGCCTTTAGTACTCCACCCTGACAAGTTTGCATATGCAAGAAAATCACTAATTGTCCACAGTAAAGCTGCATGCATTTGAAACATTTGATTTGTTGATGCATCAAATGTGGAGACACCGTCATTCCATAGTTCTTTCAACTCCTCAATCAACGATTGCATATATACATCAATCTTGTTACCAGGTCCTTTCGGGTCGTCAATAAGCACAGATAAAATTAGAAATGGTTGTTTCATGCACATCCATGGCGGCAAGTTGTATGGAATGAGTACAACAGGCCAAGTGCTATGAACTATGTTCATCGTCCTGAATGGGTTAAAACCATCAGATGCTAAGCCAAGCCTTACACTTCGGCAATCATTACTAAAGTCAATATTCCGACGATCAAAATCTTTCCATGCAAGGGAGTCTGCAGGATGCCTAAAGACACCATCATTAGTTCGTTCCTCTGCATGCCATCTCATTAACTTAGCCATCTTGGATGACATAAACAGCCTCTGCAACCTTGGCTTTAAAGGAAAATACCTCATTTGTTTTGTAGTTATTTGTTTGCCACCATTGTGAGGACCATTTGAACCACCATCACCATTTGATTTCCATCTTGAACTGTTGCATATGACACATTTATCAAGATTGGCGTCCTCGTTTCGAAACAACATGCAACTGTTGGGACATGCATCCCATGTCTCATATTTGAAGCCCAAATCTGTTGTGACCTTTTGAGCTTTATAATATGAGTCCGGAAGTTTCACACCCAACGGGAACGTCTCATTCAATAACTCAAGCAACATGTCAACAGACTTGTTTGTCCACTGATTAAGCACCTTCAAATGTAGAAGCCGAACAATGAATGACAAAGATGTGAACTTCTAACAACCCGGATACAATTCACTTTGTGCATCTTGAAGAACTTTGAAATAGTTTGCAGTCTCTGCATTTGGATCGAGCTGGGGTTCAGATGCATGGGGATCAATGCTCTGTGCTTCATTACCGTCAACACTTGTACCGGCATGTGGATTTCCCACAGCCCCTTGTATCATTCCAACCATATCGTCGCCAATGTCTAAATTAGCCAATGTTTCATTCCCTCGATTAGCATGTAGAGATATGTAAGATTCCCCATGATTAATTCAATGTTTGTACTTTTTAAAAAAACCATTCAAAATCAGATGCTTCCGTATACCCTCTCGCACAAGATGGTATCGATTCTCACATTTTCTACACGGACAACTAATCATCGAACCTTCAACCCTATTGGTGTAGGCAAACACAAGGAATTGATCAATCCCATTAATGTATTCCCTCGACATCCTATTTGGCAAATCAATCCAACTCTTATCCATCATCTGTACTTCCCTTATATGTGTTTCCCACTATTAATTTGCTTCAGGCAAACTTACTGGGAGATATACATCTTACATACAAAACAAATATGCCCTAGAAAAAATATAATTACAACAAATGTAAAAGTCATAATGAGATGTAAGGGTAAAAATATAATTACAAGACATAATATCACATATTAATTTATCACCGCATTATTGCAATAAGTTGATTGAGCTAAAACTATATCCAGACTTTGATCTGGTCATGATAAGACAAGATGCAAACAGATAAAATACAAAACAATGCCACTGCTAAAATCATAACTTTTAGGCTTTACCCACATTGTTCCCTCTCACATAGGTGGACCCCACATGAGAAAGGAGGCTGTGGAATCTGGATGCAGCCATAACGGTTGTGGATTTAGCAATCTCCTAAACACTACTAAAGAAGTGCATCATTCTCATGGCACCTTTACTGGCCAGACAAAGATTAATATATAACAAATATGATGGAAACAAATATGACTGGCACTTCGTCTTCAGATATGTTTAGATCGCTCACTTCATTTTAATTTTCGTATCTTCTCCATGTTCTTTTTCTTTCCTTTTACAAATCCAAGAACCAAACAAAACACAAAATAAATATTTTATGGGGAAATTACACAAATAACCCATGGTTTTGTCTAATCACAAATTAAACTTTTAATTTTTAATTTTTCTCAACTAAAACCCTACACTTTATAAACTATATCTATGTCGACACTCTGTCCATTTCTGTCTAGGTGTCTAACAGAGCAAAAAATGCATAGGACACATGGCATGCCTCCCCTATTCCCTGGCATAATTTTTATTCAAATATATATATGATGTGATACCATTTACAACAGAAGAAGCAAACTAAAGGCCAAAAGCATACCACTTAATTAAAAATAAACTACTAGTTATTAATTCAATTTGGAAATATTAAAAAGAAGATATGGACCAATAATAATAATAAATTCACCAAACTAATTTTTATTATGAGAGTTTGGCACATCTTTTAGACATAATTGTGCTAAACTTTGACCTTTAAAACTATATATATATAGGGACTTCAAAAAGAGGGATGTATAATAAATCTAACTAACCATGATTGAAAAAAATTACAAAGATACCAGCCTGTGTCAAAGTGTGTGGCCTTTCAATTTCACTTTCACTTTCATCATTTTTCCCATATGGTCTGTTCAATCAAAGGCATTCCCCCCAACCCAATCAATGTCATTCCAAGCCTAACTTTGACAAGCAACCAATACCTTTTATTTATTTATTTTTCTTTTTCTTTTTTCATGTGGGAAAAAGTCAAATTAAGATGAGAATCTTTTCAAGCAAAACCAAAATACTATTCCACTCTCTCTGTCTCTCTCTACACAAATTTTGATGAAATACGAAACTTTGGCAGACACTCCCCTCTATCAATTGATGATGAGGACTATTAATTAATATTAATATTTTACAGTACAAACATGTTAAAAATTGATAATTTTGCTCCAATATTTATATCATTTTTCCAGCACAATCATCACCTCATATTTGTAACCCCTCTTCAATTTTTATAAAATACATCTAACTGTTAATAGAAATGTCAAAATTTATACTAATTTGACATTAAAAATAATGATGCTAAAATTAGACAATTTGAATGACAACTCCATTAAAGCACAAAACTGTTATAATGCAAGTATGATAACTCAAACAGCAGCAACACAATAATATGAATTGCATCTACAGAGAAACTATCAGAAAGAGACCAACCTGATATGTTCGCAGTCAATTCTTCTTCTTTTTTTAAAATGGAGGATGGGTTTGACTATACAACCTGATATGTTCAGAAAGCATATTTTGAATTACAAGCATGAACACGTCAATCACAATTTAAGAACAAAATTGTTCTTAAATCATACAATGATACCTACACTCTCTTTTTCATGTTTAAGAAATTCACAGGAGATGGAATGAGAAGGAATGCACTGACCTTTATGAATGGCCGTTCACAGTCGCTCACAGTCGCTCGTCACTCGTCGTTCACAGTCGCTGCTGCTCGTCACTCCGGCGAAGGCCGTCGTTCACCCTCGTCGGTCACATTCGTTGGTCACAGGAGATGGAACAAAATTGAGATTTTTGATTTTGAATGATTTTGATTTGAGGATTTCGGGGATTTTGGTTCTACTAACAGTTAGGGATTGGGATTTTGGAGATTTTAGGGATTTCGGTTTGAGCAATTTAGGAATGATTGAGGCGGAATGATTTTAGGGTCCTCGAATTCAAGTTTCGGTTTGAGCAATTTAGGAACCAATTTCGATTTGAGGGATTTCGATTTTAGGGATTTTGGAGATTTGAGGAATTTAAGACTTTGACCGCGAAATGGGATACAACAAGCGGGATACCAAATTTTATTTATTTGCAACGGTATATTTTAACCGTCGCAAATGAGCGTAATTACCAAATGAAACGACGTTGTTTTACTAGAGTTTTTTGCGATGGGCTTCTGCCGTCACAGATGGTCCACCATTTGCGACAGTAACATCTTACCGTCGCTAATAAGACATTTTTTGCGATGGTATACCGTGCGTCGCCAATGTTTCTGCAAATTTCTTTTTACAATCTTTAGCGACGGAATACGCCCCGTCGCAAAAGTCCATGTTCTCGACAGTAGATACACGCCGTCGCAAAATCCTTTTTTGGAGATGGCAAATATATACCGTCGCAAAAAATTATTTTTTTGGCGACGACAACTATATCCCGTCGCAAAAAACCCCTTTTTGCGATGGTAGTCACCCCGTCACAAAAACCTCCGTGTTATTAGCCAGGTTTTCTTATAGTGACACATAGATTAAACAAATTTGAACTGGTGAAGAAGGTGGTGGTGGTGAAACACGAAGGCATAAATTGTAGATGTGATGATGAACATTAAACGGCGGTGAAAATATAGACCAACGAATGGTGGTTTGAAAAGGTAAATGGTGAGTAAGGATCCAGATCTAGATAGAAGTGGTTAAACGATGGTTGACCAATGTAGGTAAATCGCGATTGAGGTGGCGTCAAACAGATGCAACTTGTTATAGATAAAAAAATGAAAAAAGAAAAAGATGGTAAAGAAAGAAAGAAAGAAAAAATGGTAATGAAGACAGTACATTAGGATTTTACGTTGGTAAGAATAATTTGGATAATTTATGTTAAATAATTTTTTTATTCTTTTAAAATTTAAAATCTTCAACTCTCAATAAAATTTTGATGAATTATAATTTGGGGAGATTCTATTTACCCCCCAAAAAATCATTAAGTAGTCCCTATTTCAAAGTACACCATTTTCAATTATTTACAATTTTATATTACTCTAAGTACACCCTATTACTTTTTCTAAGATACCCTTAATAAACTCAAATAATAAATAATAAAGAAATTTAAAAAAAAAAAAGTATTTGAAAAACCTTTCAAACCGATGCACAGGAGGCACCGACGAAGAACTTCATAATCAGAGTCACCATTGAAAAGCTTCATCTCCTTGCCTCTGCTTTTTTGTATCTCTTTCTTCTCTTGCTATTTTGCTATAACAATTTGTTGATTACTATGTGTTTGACAATTCTATTGCTGGTTTGCTATTCTAATTTGTTGATTACTATGTGTTTGACAAAATGCTTGAATGGGAAAACACTCTTACACATTGGCTTTTCAATATGTTGGAGCTTTCACATATTTCAGTTTATTTCTTTTCTTTGGTGGAATTTGTTCATCTATATTTTAATGTAAAGTTATTTCTTTATTTATAATGTTAATGTAGATAGTTAGATATGATTTGGAAGGTAGTTTCACATAAGTTGTCATCAATTCAATTTAATGTTCATAGGAACAGTAGGTTTCATAGATCTCAGCTTCTTGTTAAGACAAATTGAATAAATTATATACATATTTGGAATTTCTTATATTTTATTTTTATGAAGATCATAGGAAATCTAGTTGTTTTGTGGGTTCTTCAACATAAATGAGCTTAATTTTGATAAAAAATATATATGTTTTTTTGTTTGTGTCAAACTTTTCTTGTTTCACTTTTGTGTTTTGTGTGTGTGTGTGTGTGTGTGCAGTCCATAGAGGATTATGATTTAAAAGAATTTTGTCAAACAGTAATTCCATCTAACCTTTACAGAATTATTAAAAACTTCATCTGGAGATAGCTATCTCAGTTCTTTTCCCTGCAAATTTCCTTATTTCCCCCCATCACCAGATTCAATGATCAATATGCTTCTTGTGTCAATGGAACCCATCAACCCAATTTTCAGGTCAGCTTTCTTTTGATGATTAGACCATTATTATATTTTGCAGTTATAGTCTGTAATTCTTGTATGTTAAAATTGTATTATTACCCTCTTTAGAGAAAGTCCTTGGAACTCAACTATCTTGTTTGAGTTGAATCCAAAGAAAGTTTCAAAAGAAAATGGGGATTTCAATGGAGATTTTCTTACATTGACCCCTCCTACAACAACTCTGCTGCCACATCCTAGTTCAAAGTACAAGCACCCTTTTGTGTATCTAACCCAACATGTCCAAGAATTACCAGAATTTGAAACTCTGCCATTTCAAGCGAGTTTTTAGTGAACTGTTGTGGAATTTTTCCAATATGTAGTTGTATGTGTCACATGAATTGTGACATAATATTTGAATTAAAATTGAGGGTGATATCTCTTTTTCTCCCAAACTTAGACATATTCTGACCCACTGTCAATATTATTTACATTTAAAATCAATTCCAAATATAGAATCAAGAAGGTGGGCCTCTGTCAAAACAAAATAAGCTTCTTTTAAAAGTGGGGGCCCTATTAAGGAGCACAAACAGAGTCACCTATTGAAATGGTAAATCTGAATTCATTTTGCTCTCATTTTTTTTTTTTTTTTTGACATGACTTAGTTGATTTATCATTGTGAAAACTCCATGGATACTTCGAACAGTATATATCTTGTTTTCCATGTTTAAACTGAGATGGTTGATGATGCAGGAGACAGAATGGGGAATTCTTATTGAAAGGAACTTCGATCCCAATCAATAGCTAGGAAATTCAAGCCCAAAGGCAGCTTCGAACTCCAGCATCATCTTGTTTGTTTGATCTTGAAACCAAACACTCTAGGAACATAACTAACATTACTTGTTGGCATTTCAACATTGTATTGTAATACTTTAAAATACTATTTTTGGATATTTTAATTCTTTTATATTAATACATACATATATATATATATTGTTCCTTTATATATTACTTTTTTACTAATCAAGCAGAAGTTACATTGGCATAAATGTTGGTTTCGGTTCTTAAATGAGCTTATGGTTGATATTGGAAGTCTTGGTTCTTATGGTTGAACCAAATTTGATCGCAAAAATTAGATATCATAAAGAGATACTCAAGAATAGATTATTAAATAGTTCATAGTGAGAGATTGCAATGGAAAACCAAGCAATGGAAAAAATAACCTCACAAAATATATCCAACAAGTGTTTGAAAATATAGAGCCGAACACTTACTGGATATAACACAGACAAGAATTGGCTGCCACAACAACGCAATAAATCAAATAAGTAATAAAATAAATTATTTCCGTCCAAATAACTTAAAGAAACACTATCACTCAAGTACTATGACAAAAAAAGGCCAATCAATGAAGTTGAAACTAACATCAATTTAACATAGACAAACTTCTCAATCAATGTCAATGGTCTCAAATGTTTCTCTTGTAGCAACATTTTTATTCACGATTTCCATGAAATGAGTAATTCGTTTATCATCTGGACTCTCCCATCTCGCAACGCAACCGTAGCGATACCTTTGCCAATTACTCGCTATTGGAGAAATAGGGTGGTCCCGCTCCATAAACAACAACAAAGAAAAGTTATACATTATTGTTGGTCAATAACAACATAGTAATTGAATTATGGGTATACCTCAGCAAAGTCGTTTCCGTTCACGAAACCAAAGGATATCTTTGTGCGATCAAGTAGTGGCAATGGGTCTGATCTTAGTGGTAGAAATATAAGGTAGTGTTATGCTGAGAAATGGTAAAGGACAGTATTATAGGATGATGCAATCAGATGCCCCATATCTGGCATTGTCATCCAATATTCTGTTCGTGTTTGTTTTGCATCAAAGTATGTCAAACTATGGGCAAGCTCCTCAATCCTTTTAAATGACCCGTAAAGCTTTGTGTATAAATCATTGTAATTGTGCAACTCCTGTAATAGGTCATGTCTTACTTTAATCCAATGATCTTAACCACGATGAATCAAACCAGCAATCAATCTAAATCCACAATGTCCATCAGGACTTACATCCTTCACATGCATTGTATGGCCTTATAAACTGTGGGAATGCATCAATGTATAAGAATGTTGTACTTGTCTTGTTTGGTACACCTTCAGAAAAATGTCATTAATTACATTTGACCAAGTAAATAATATTGAACTTATATTGTATTACAATACCATAAATTCATATATCTTTTCTTTGGTAGCTCGTGTTTTTTTTTTTTGGTCCATTGACAGATTCTTGTGTACCTTTCTGTGAATGTGATTGTGTGGAGGCACTACCATGTCTAGATTCAGCCAATTCAAAAGCACATGGGTTACGTCGAGTGGATACATTAACCTTTCGATGACCACAAGGTCTTGGATTGGACTTTAACTTTGGTTCAGTGAGAAATGTGCTATCCGGACTCACAATCTCTCTCAATTTCTTCAAAATCTTAAGTCTCACACTAGTTTCACTAAAAAAAAACTTCTTAATAACCAACTCTACTTCTGGAATACAAGTTAACTCCAATTTATCTTTGTTAGGCAATTTGACAATATCATGTGTCCTCCAATGTGCATGTACTGTCTCAAGTGGAATAGGAAGTAATTGTCTGATGTAATAAGCAATCTCATGTGCACAAGGCAAACCATGGGTATGTCGAATGACACAACCACATGCTGAAGAATCAATTCCAATGGATTTTGCTCTCTTTGTCTCTGCTAATATGTGTTCCAGAGCACATATGGATACATTACCCCGAAGCTGGACAAATTCAGAAAGAGTAAAATTGTGTTGGACAACTGTCAAACTCTTCTATAATGAAGCCTTGATGGCAGTGTGTTGCAACTCAAGCAAATCATGTATCTCACTCCAACAAGTTTCAAAACTCCCTTGATTGGATTCAAGTTGTTTCTTCAGCACTCTCAGCCCTAATCAAATAAAAGTTTTAAAAATCATCAAGTTTATATACAAATAAGTACAAATTGAGTTTATGTAATTGCTAAATTATTTACCTATTCGTTGTAGCATTCCCATAGTGCATGCGTGAATTTGTCGACGATGCAACAAATTTGTCCTTGTATTGCTTCAACCATGTTTGAGTAACATAATCAAGTGCCTTTGAATATGCACTAAACTCTTCGTGCAGTGTGCTAAGGTGTTCATGGTATTCATCTTCAGACGAAGAGAAGATTAACAAATTCCATGAAGAGTTAAACTTTTCCCACGTGTCTTTACTCTCAAGCATCTTCTTGCATTTAGCCAACACATTCTTATTTATATGTCATCGACACAACAAGTGTTTGGAACTAGAAAATACCACATCAATGGCATTCATCAATGCAAGCTCTCTATCTGTGACAATAACTGTGATAACCTTGTTCCGTATTATGCTAATTAATCTTAATTGTGATTGTGATTATGTGTTTGATATGATTTGGTGTGCCATTTATATGAATATATGTGGTTTTGAATTTCTATCTGTTCACCGTAGGAATATTTGTTTAACTTATTGCTATAAACTGAAAATTGAAGGCCTTATCGGCCACAGAAACCGAAATTGACTACACCATTGTGATTGGCGTAATTTTTAGAGCCTACGGTGAAATTTAATTGAAAATTGATTCGGATCAAATTAAATAGATTAAATTGATGAGTTAGTGCTCAATTAATTAGTATTAAAACAATGTGATTAGAGGAGCTTATATAAAGGGCCAATTTACACTCTCATTTGGTTGTTTGCAGCTCAACATCTGAAATTATACTCAAGAGAGAGAGAGAGAGAGAGAGAGAGAGAGAGAGAGAGAGAGAGATGATATTAAGGGACTTGGTGATCTTGAAGCTACACTCAAGAACTAACCATAATTTGGAAGGTAGGTGAGTAAATTCATGGATTTTAGTTTGTAACTTTGTGAATTCAAAGTTAAATGATGATCAAGAACATGAATTGAAGTTGATATGTTCATGCATACATAGAATTATCATGAATTGGCAAGAATTGTATAATCTATCATGTAGCTTGTTAATTATGAAAAATTGAGTTGTTGGATCATACATGCAAGCATGATTTGGATGAATTTTATGTGTGTAAGCATCACTTGAGCCATTTGAAATGGAATTGGAGTTAAAAGATTTCTTGCATGTTTGATTAATGAAGACATGGAGTTAATATGAAGTTAAATATACATGTTTTGAAACTATGAAGAGAGATGTTGGTTAATTTGAGAATTTGATCATGGTTTTGAATAATTGGTCCCAAATCTCCTATGCTCTCATGCTATGTATGCATTTCTCATGTTTTGGTACCTAAATTCGAGCTTTGGAGCCCATGAATATCAAGTTTGAGCCTCAAGAACAATTCTGGATTTTCCAGAATTTGGTATGTCCACTCGAGCGGGGAAGTTCACGCTTGAGCGGGGAGCCATGTAGTGTGATATTCAGCTCGAGTGTCCGAATTCACGCTCGAGCGTAAAAATGAGGTAACCAGTATTTTTGCAAACCATGAGGGTCCGCTCGAGCGGCGAAACCTACGCTCAAGCGGGGACCCCTGTTTTAGAAATTTTGTAAAAAGTGTTATATGTTTCATTTTCCGTTCTCTTTCACTTCTAAGTACTCTTAGGCATGCATTGAGCATTATGAATGAATTAAAAGGATAAGAAAGAAGCCTAAGAGGGGTGTATGAATTAAGAACGGATTGAATCGTTTGTGACCCATATGTGTTATGTAACGTGTAGGGTCAAGCTCCAGGGCAAATCATCCAGCTGATCACTGTGAGTAATAATATCTTAATAAAGATATTTTGAAGTATGTTATTTTTCCAATTACTTATTCCCCCCTATAAGTCTTATAAGTTTGTTAATTTGAATTGTGGACAAATGTTTGCTATGCCATATGGTTGGGCCTAAGGCCGTCTAACATGAATAATAATCTGACGTGAATGATAGTTTGATATATCAATGAATGGGCCAGAGGCCGTTGGATATGAATGAATGGACATGAATGATAGTCTGACTCGAATGATAGTCTGACATGAATGATAGTTTGACTCGAATGATAGTCTAATATGAATGATAGTCTGAGTCGAATGATAGTCTGACACGAATGATAGTCTAACATATCAGTGAATAAGCTAGAGGCCGTTGGATATGAATGAATGGGCCAGAGGCCATATGACATAAATGAATAGGCCAGAGGTCGTATGACATGAATAAATGGACCAGAGGCCGTTGGATATGAATGAATGGACCAGAGGCCGTATGACATAAATGAATGGACCAGAGGCCGTATCACATGAACGAATGGGCCGAAGGCCGTTTGACACAAATGATTGGGCCAAAGGCCGTCGGACAGGAACGATTAGGCCCAAGGCCGTTTGTTGTACGTTGTTATAGTGTATTTTCTTTATTCGATATTATTCATTCGGCTTTCGCTCACGCTCATTCATGTGTGTGTAGGTGAGCCAAGGGATGTCCAAACCCAGCCTTAGTGAAATATGTAAGAAATAGTCAAAGGTTTTGAGGAGTCAGCCCAACGTCTCACTCACGAGACTTGTCGTCGCCTCTTTTGTTCTTTTGCTACAATTTTGTTATGTTGGCAAAAACATTGGATTACTTTTGTATATAAACTTTGGGTTTGACTGACTTAGACTTGAATGATCCTGTATGTACAGTTTATATGTTAACTTCCCTTTGATGTAAGCTATTAACGAATACTTATGTGAAATGTTATGATGTGCATATAAGCACAGCTCTATGGACAAAGTTTTAAATTTGCTTCCGTTTGGCCCCCTTTACTCTGATGAGTTATGTCTTATATGGTTTGAGGCCGTAGGTAATCTCTCGATTACTGGCCGGTTATGTCCTTCATCCATAGGGGCGGGTTTGGGGTCATGACAGAGTGGTATCGGAGCACGAGTTAATAACTCACACACTTGTCCAGATAAGCAATAAGCGTCTAGAAAAGATCTAGGATGCATTCATGTGATAAGTATGAATCTGAAAGCATCAAGAATAGGCTTAAATATTCAATGTGAACGATTATGTGTAATAAGTTGTGATTTGCTTGCATTGCAAATTATTTGAATATGTATGCTCTTTAGTATATACATACCTGTGAATCTTTTGTATAAAGTATAATGCAAGTCTAATCAGATGGTGAGAACAAGAGGTGATGAGATAGAGGAGTCCTCTACTGCCAGAATGGATAGGATGAAAAGATTAATCCAGGAAATGGCAGAAACATTGAGGCAACAACAACAGTAGCAACAACAGTGGCAGCAACCACATCCTCCACCTCCTTCTCCGGCACTTCCTGTGCCAGACTTACAACATGATGACCGATTAATAGCTCTCACCAAGGAGTTTAAGAAAATGAAACTGCCACAGTTTCATGGGGGGCTAGATCCATTAAAGACCGAAGTGTGGGTTCTCGGCATTGAAAAGCTGTTTGAGGTGTTTCCTTGTTCGGAGACACAGAAAGTACTCTTGGCCACCTTCACGCTAGAAGATGAAACAAGAAGATGGTGGATGTTAATGTGTGAGAATCATAAAGACATTGACTGGGTGAAATTCCTGGAAGTTTTCTATGATAAGTACTTCCTTCAATGTGTCCGTGACAAGAAAGTATCGAAGTTCATGGAACTTAAACAATACAGCATGACAGTGGTTAAGTATGAGGCCAAATTCACTGAGTTGGCCAGGTTTGCACCACATGTGATTGATACCGACTACAAGAAAGCAAGGCATTTTAAAGGTGGGCTTCGAAGTGATATTTTAGAAAGGGTAAATGTCCTGAAGCTGGAAACCTATATTGGGGTGCTAGACCGGGCCATAATAATGGAAGCTAATGTAGCTAGACAAACTAAACCGACAACAAACTGGAAAGGCAGTAAGAGACAAGGCTTCTTTTCGAAGAAGAAATTTTTGAAGAAGCAGAATACGGGCTCCTCGAGTACTTCTAACCCTTCTCGAGACACATCTCCAATGTGTAATATTTGCAGTAAAAGGCATCGTAGGGTTTGTTACTGTGTGTCAGGAACTTGTTTTAAATGTGGTAAACAAGGACATATGGCCAGAGATTGTAACCAGAACAGTGGGAAGCTAGCTACTAGCTCAACTACATTAATCCCGAAGCCGGAAAATACTATGAGATCCTACTACCGCTGGAGATACCGTGAGGCAAGGGAGAGTTTTCACGCTTGTTCCAAGCGATACACGGAATGCAAACGCAGTTGTCTCAGGTACTATTTCTATATGTAATCAAGATGCTTTTATGTTAATTGACTCCGGATCAACGCATTTTTTCGTAACATGTGCATTTGCATCTAGACTGAGTAGACCTCTAGAATTATTGCCATATTTGCTATATGTATCTGCTCCATTCGGGGAATCTGTATTGTGTGAATCTGTATATTGTTTTTGTGACATGCGAATTAGGAATGCTATTTTGTATGTAGATTTGTTGCCCTTGAACTTTAGGCACTTTGATATAATTCTAGGCATGGATTGGTTAACTAAATATTATGCCACCATTGATTGTGTGACAAAACGGGTTGTGTTTAGACCACCAGAACTGGAAGAAATTGTGTTTGTGGATAACGGGGTAGTACATCCACCTTATTTAATATCTGCAATGAAGGCATGTAAACTGATCAGGAAAGAGTGCCAGGGTTATTTGTGTTATGTGTTGTCTGAACAACCTGTGAATGTTGAATTGAATAGTATCCCTATTGTTAGAGAATTTCTAGATGTGTTTCCAAATGAATTATTGGGAGAATTGGTGGATAGGGAGATAGAGTTTACTATTGAAATTATGCCAGGCACCCAGCCTATTTCTAAAACTCCCTACAGAATGGCTACTTCTGAAATGAAAGAACTGAAAGAACAGTTGCAAGACCTGCTTGATAAAGGGTTTATCCGACCTAGTACTTCACCATCGGGTTCACCAGTGTTATTTGTGAAAAAGAAAAATGGAACCTTGCATTTGTTCATCGACTACCGAGAATTGAACAAGGTAACAATAAAGAATAAATACCCCTTACCCCGTATTGATGACCTGTTTGACCAGTTGCAGGGATCACAAGTGTTTTCCAAAATTGATTTAAGATCCGGGTACCACCAGTTGAAAGTAAAGGCAGAAGATGTTGAGAAAACCGTATTCAGAACGAGGTATGGTCATTTTGAATTTCTTGTTATGCCATTTGGAGTGATTAATGCTCCGGCAGCGTTTATGGACTTAATGAACCAAATTTTTAAAACCTACCTTGACGAATTTGTTGTGATTTTTATTGATAACATTTTAATATACTCCAAGAATAGACTTGAACATGAACATTATTTGAGAGCTGTCCTGTAAACACTTAGAGAAAAGAAATTATTTGCTAAACTAAAGAAATGTGAGTTTTGGTTGGAGGAAGTTATTTTCTTGGGGTATGTTATCAATAAAGAGGGGATTTCAGTGGACCCACAGAAAATAGAGGCAATTGTGAATTGGCCTACACCGACAAATGTGACAGAGGTCCGCAGTTTCATGGGCTTAGCCGGTTATTACAAGAGATTTGTGAAAGACTTTTGAAGGATAGTTGTACCTCTTACCCAACTGACACGCAAAGGTCAACCATTTGAATGGAGTGATGAAAGAGAATCTGCCTTTCATGAACTGAAAACGAGACTGACCACTGCACCAGTATTGACATTGCCCACAGGTACGGAAAACTTTGTAATTTTTAATGATGCATCTTATAAAGGTTTGGGTTGTGTATTAATGCAGAACGGAAAGGTTATTGCCTATGCCTCTTGGCAGTTGAGGCCACATAAGAAAAACTACCCAACACATGATTTAGAATTGGCTGCAGTTGTGTTTGCCCTAAAAATCTGGCGGCATTACTTGTATGGGGAAAAATGTGAAGTCTACACAGATCACAAGAGCCTGAAATACTTCTTTACACAGAAAGAACTAAATATGCGGCAGAGGAGATGGCTTGAATTAATAAAGGATTATGATCTTGAAATCCAATATCACCCCAGGAAAGCTAATATAATTGTTGATGCCCTAAGCAAAAAGTCGATGGGGAGCATGGCTTGTTTGCTTACTAAACAGAAAGAGATCTTGCAAGATTTTGAGAAGTCTGAAATTGAAGTGGTATTGTGTGAACAGGGCGGATTGATAGCCGCTATTTCGGCCGAATCGACAATCATTGATGAGATTAAACAGAAACAAAAAGAGGATGAATTCCTTAAGAAAGTAATTGATGAATTTGAGACAAGTTCGAAAGCAGAGTTCAGCATTGAAGGTGAAGTGTTGAGATTTCGAAATCGAATATGTATCCCAGATATTCCGGAACTAAAGAAAAGAGTTTTAGATGAAGCCCATAAATCAGTGTTTACTATGCATCCGGGTAACAATAAAATGTATCAGGATTTGAAACAAAGCTGTTGGTGGCCTAAGATGAGGAAAGAAATTGTAAAGTATGTGTCCAAATGTCTTCAATGTCAGCAAGTTAAAGCTGAACATCAGAAATCAGGCGGTCTACTTCAACCTCTCCCTATTCCTGAATGGAAGTGGGAGCATGTGACTATGGATTTCGTTGTTAGTCTACCTCGGACTCCTTGAGTTATGGATTCTATTTGGGTTGTAATTGATAGACTGACTAAATCTGCACATTTTCTACCTGTTAGAACTACATTTGATGCTTATAGACTGGCTACTATTTATGTTGATGGGATTATTCGTTTACACGGAGTCCCGATATCTATTGTGTTGGATAGAGATCCGAAATTTGTATCTAGATTGTGGAAGAGTTTGCAGAAAGCTATGGGGACAGAACTGAGGTTTAGTACCGCATTCCACCCACAGACAAACGGACAATCGGAACGGACAATACAGACCTTGGAAGATATACTAAGGATGTGTGCCTTGGACTTTCAAGGGAGTTGGGAAGATTAATGCCACTGGCAGAGTTTGCATACAATAACAGCTTCCACTTCAGTATCGGTATGGCACCATACGAGGCTTGGTATGGCAGAAGGTGTAGATCACCAATCTGTTGGACAGAAGTCAGGGATAGAGCTCTTCTTGGGCCTGAAATTGTACAAGACACTTCTGAGAAGATCAAAACCATTCAACAAAGGCTCAAAATAGCTCAGGACTGACAAAAGAATTATGCAGATGTTCGAAGAAGACCTCTCGAGTATGAGGTCGGTAACCATGTGTTTATTTGTGTGACTCCGATGAAAGGCCAAGTCAGGTTTGGAAAAAAGGGTAAGTTATCGCCCCGTTACATTGGGCCGTTTCAAATTCTGGAAAGGCTTGGCCCAATTGCTTATCGAGTCGTTTTGCCGCTAGGATTCGAGCAAATCCATAATGTGTTTCATGTGTCGATGTTGAGGAGTTATCTTCGAGACCCGTTTCATGTGATTAATTATCACCAGGTAGCTCTTGATGAAAATATAGAGTACACCGAATGGCCGAAACGAATCGTTGACCGGCAAAGTGAAACAATTGAGAAGCAAGTCCATCCCAATAGTGAAAATGGAATGGAAAGAACACTATGGGACGGATGCCACATGGGAAAAAGAGGAGGAAATGCGACTACGCTATCAACATCTGTTTCCCGACAAAGGTAAAATAAGTTTGGAGGACCAAACTTCCTAAAGGAGGGAAGACTGTGATAACCATGTTCCGTATTATGCTAATTAATTTTAATGGTGATTGTGATTATGTGTTTGATATGATTTGGTGTGCCATTTATATGAATATATGTGGTTTTGAATTTCTATCTATTCACCGCAGGAATATCTGTTCAACTTATTGCTATAAACTGAAAATTGAAGGCTTTATCGGCCACGAAAATCGAAATTGACTAAGCCATTGTGATTGGCGTAATTTTTAGAGCCTACGGTGAAATTTAATTGAAAATTGATTCGGATCAAATTAAATAGATTAAATTGATGAGTTAGTGCTCAATTAATTAGTATTAAAACAATGTGATTAGAGGAGCTTATATAAAGGGCCAATTTACACTCTCATTTGGTTGTTTGGAGCTCAACATCTAAAATTATACTCAAGAGAGAGAGAGGGGCCGGATTTAGAGAGAGAGAGAGCTTAAGATAGAGATTTGATTAAGGGACTTGGTGATCTTGAAGCTACACTCAAGAACTAACCATAATTTGGAAGGTAGGTGAGTAAATTCATGGATTTTAGTTTGTAACTTTGTGAATTCAAAGTTAAATGATGATCAAGAACATGAATTGAAGTTAATATGTTCATGCATGCATAGAATTATCATGAATTGGCAAGAATTGTATAATCTAGCATGTAGCTTGTTAATTATGAAAAATTGAGTTGTTGGATCATACATGCAAGCATGATTTAGATGAATTTTATGTGTGTAAGCATCACTTGAGCCATTTGAAATGGAATTGGAGTTAAAAGATTGCTTGCATGTTTGATTAATGAAGACATGGAGTTAATATGAAGTTAAATACACATGTTTTGAAACTATGAAGAGAGATGTTGGTTAATTTGAGAATTTGATCATGGTTTTGAATAATTGGTCCCAAATCTCCTATGCTCTCATGCTATGTATGCATTTCTCATGTTTTGGTACCTAAATTCGAGCTTTGGAGCCCATGAATATTAAGTTTGAGCCTCAAGAACAATTCTAGATTTTCCAGAATTTGGAATGTCCGCTTGAGCGAGGAAAGCGCCGCTCGAGCAGGAAATACGAGCTCCCAGAACTTTTTGCAGACATGGATGTCCGCTCGAGCGGGGAAGTTCCCACTCGAGCGAGGAGCCATGTAGTGTGATATTTAGCTCGAGCGTCCGAATTCACGCTCGAGCGTAAAAATAAGGTAACCAGTATTTTTTCAGACCATGAGGGTCCGCTCGAGCGGCGGAACCTACGCTCGAGCAAGGACCCCTGTTTCAGAAATTTTGTAAAAAGTATTCTGTGTTTCATTTTCCGTTCTCTTTTACTTCTAAGTACTCTTAGGCATGCATTGAGCATTATGAATGAATTAAAAGGATAAGAAAGAAGCCTAAGAGGGGTGTATGAATTAAGAACGGATTGAATCGTTTGTGACCAATATGTGTTATGTAATGTGTAGGGTCAAGCTCTAGGGCAAATCATCCAGCCGATCACTGTGAGTAATATCTTAATAAAGATATTTTGAAGTATGTTATTTGTCCAATTACTTATTCCCCCTATAAGTCTTATAAGTTTGTTAATTTGAATTGTGGACAAATGTTTGCTATGCCATATGGTTGGGCCTAAGGCCGTCTGACATAAATAATAGTCTGACATGAATGATAGTCTGACATATCAATGAATGGGCCAGAGGCCGTTGGATATGAATGAATAGACATGAATGATAGTCTGACTCGAATGATAGTCTGACATGAATAATAGCCTGACTCGAATGATAGTCTGACATGAATGACAGTCTGACTTGAATGATAGTCTGACATGAATGATAGTCTGACTCGAATGATAGTCTGATATGAATGATAGTTTGACTCGAATGATAGTCTGACATATCAATGAATGAGCCAGAGGCCGTTGGATATGCATGAATGGGCCAGAGGCCGTATGACATGAATGAATGAGCCAGAGGCCATATGACATGAACGAATGGGCCAAAGGCCGTTTGACACAAATGATTGGGCCTAAGGCCGTCGGACAGGAACGATTAGGCCCAAGGCCATCTGTTGTACGTTGTTATAGTGTATCTTCTTTATTCGATATTATTCACTGGGCTTTCGCTCACGCTCATTCATGTGTGTGTAGATGAGCCAATGGATGTCTAAACCTAGCCTCGGTGAAATATGTGAGAAATAGTCAAGGTTTTGAGGAGTCAGCCCAACGTCTCACATACGAGACTTGTCGTCGCCTCTTTTGTTCTTTGTTATAGTTTTGTTATGTTGGCGAAAACATTGGATTACTTTTGTATATAAACTTTGGGTTTGACTGACTTAGACTTGAATGATCTTGTATGTACAGTTTATATGTTAACTTCCTTTTGATGTGAGCTATTAACGAATACTTATGTGAAATGTTATGATGTGCATATAAGCACAGCTCTATGGACAAAGTTTTAAATTTGCTTCCGTTTGGCCCCTTTACTTTGATGAGTTATGTCTTATATGGTTTGAGGCCGTAGGTAATCTCTCGATTACTGGCCGGTTATGTCCTTCACCCATAGGGGCGGATTTGGGGTCATGACAATAACCTTAGGAACATATTCTTATCCATGAGACCACGTAATATATTCAAAGCCCATACATAGTTATCAATACGCTCAAACTGTAAATATGCTAAAGCTATTAAAAATGTCATATCTGTCGAAGTCACACCTACAATCTCAAGCAAGGGAAGACCATACCTGTTGGTCTCATATGTGCAGTCCATAATCAAGACACGTGGAAATGCACGAAACAAATCCAAACTGAATGGATGAGCCCAAAGGAGGTCAGTGACAACCATGGTATTTTGTTCACATCTATGCTATTCAATGTATTCATGCTCTGCTAACTTCCCCAACAATTGTTTCATCTGTCATCTTCCGGCCTTCTCTTTCACTTTAAATTTGTGATGCACTTTATAAATTGTCTTCATTGTCATTACATTCAACGAATTCCTCTGTTTCAACGTAACTAATATATCTTTTGGTATCACCATACTCTTAGACATATCCACCAACAATTCATTTTCTTGGTGTGATAATCTCCCCAAATATGAATGCCCCTCAAGATGATCCGTAGTTGGATGATTATGCACTCCAAATACTACATGCAACATCTAATCGTTGTTAGTGTTGAACTTCTCACCCCCTTGGCAAGAATAGACAATCACACTTTTTGGTCCCGGTCATTCTAGCATTCTCATCATAAGAATAAACTTTCACCTTCTTTTTTCAGTTTGTACTTTCCACTCCCCTCACACGCTAGTTTAATTCTTGGTGTCCAACGACCACCACCAGAATTTGAATATTTCACAATTATAACAAAACCATTTTTCTTGCCAATCAATCATTGCTTCTCTGCTTTTAAATATTTACATTAAACATATTAGCTTATAGTTAGTACAAACATAAATATAAAGATTAATAAAAGAAGTAATTGGCAATAATAATCCTACCTCGTATGTAGTAAATTCATTAGTGTAGTTTAACACGCATTCAGTATGCTCCACATTCTCTAAAATGGAATTCTATACGAAACCAACAAAGGAACAAAGTTATATTGCTTTGGACATACAAGGTCAAACAAAGGAAAAAAAGTCATATTTTATTCATATTGTTCAGACATACAAAGATGAATAAAGTCACTATGTTTGGACATACAAAGCTGAACATTGTCATGTTGTTCAGCAGTGTACAATCGAACAAATTGAATTTGTTTGGACTTTCAAAACCAAATAATAATGACCAAAAATAAGTTAAATATTCACTTTTATGTAAATTTTTTTTGTTGATAAAATGAAACCAAATATTAAAATAATTAATTACAAACTAATATATAAACTTGAATGCAACGAAAATTGATAGATAAACTTAGTCTCAATGGAAATTGTGAGAAAATAGATTTACATTTTTTTTAACCTTAACCATTGAAATCCAAAAGGTTGGTAGCACATATAAAAGTGTCACAACAAAAAATTATCTCAAAAAAAAAAAAAAGTAACAGGACAAAAAAAATAAAAAATATTAAAAGGTGCCGCAGCATATATAATCCCCTATTATATATTTGATAGAAATACCAACCTAGGTTGTTTGGTTTTCATATTGAAATTGAATGCTTCTATTGCGACTTAGAGAAGCTATAATGCTATTTATATGATTGTGAAAATTGAAAGATTTAACATCGTAATGGGACTTGTGAAAAAATACATAAATTAATAATTATATTTTGATTTTTATATGAATGCTTACCTCTTCTTTGATGGGTTGCTTCAAAATATTATCTTGATTATCACTTTTCCTCCATTGTTTGATTATTCAAACTTTTTTCTAGGGTTTAGGGTTTCAAAATAATAAAAAACAATGATGTTAATGATAATGGTGAGTTTTGGTAAGGTGGATTGGAGTTTTAGAGTGAGAAAGAAGAAGAAGAAGAAGAAGAAGACAAACCAACTTTGATATCTTAGGGAAGAAGATGCAGAGATTTGAATAGGAATAATGAATTAGGATGTACCATGAGAAAAAAATATATATATATATTTTAGGGTTTAATATGGGTTGTCCTTATTAGTAAATTCACATTAGGATATAATAGGAATTAAAATTTATAAATTTAAATGAGTATTGCTATTAGCACCCTATGAATTTTTTTGAACCCCTCAATTTTCAGCTTTTTTTTATTACAATAATAATCTCAAATAAAATTACTAAAAAGGACATCATTAATTTTGGGACACCCCATCTCACAATTAAACCCACACACCACTATATCATGAATTAGGGTTTATGAGAGTACCCACCTCCATTACCACCTATCCATCTTCTCCAAATCTTACATTCAAAACTTACCTACCCTCAAAACCTTGAAAACCCTTTGGTGGCAATATTCCGACGATAACGATAGTAACTATTTGATTACCTACACTTCTCCGATAATGATAATGAGTGGAAGCTTTTTCGGTAACCACAACTCTATGATATGAGAGGAGTATAACAATAAAAGTTTAGAGGAAGTTTATAACTTTGATGGTGTCCTTATCTCAGATGAGATTGGCCTTGTAAGAGTAAGTTTCTTAAAAAAAAGGGCAAAAATAATAAAATCTATTCGTCATTTTTTCGGGACTGAACACCCGAACATATGACCAAAATTTGGAAACACATGCCTGAACATTGTTTATTTGTTTGAGAACCGGTAATCGAAAATTTATTATTTGTTTGGAAACTGGTAACCGAACACTAAGTACCGAAGAAAATGATGAGGCGACAGAGAGAGAGAGAAAACAGAGGCAGTAATCATACTTGACTCTTCTTCTTCTTCGTAGGTTTTGTTAGGGTTTGTAAAAGATAAGTTTTTTTGAGGGGTGGGAGGTATGCATTCAATTAAATGGGTGAAATGTTTTCACAAGAATAATTTTGGTATTATTTGGGGGGAGAAAAGAAATTTTAAAGGTTTCAAAATTTACAAGTGGTGGTCTAAAAAAATGGAAAATTCAAAATAATAGATGAGGTGTTAATAGCACCACTCATTTAAATTGAGTGTACTGAGATATTTTTTGGGTTCAAATAGAATGCCCTTATAATTTGGCAACGAGTTTTTAGCTTTCCTATTTAAAAATCAAATGAAGGCAGTGTATGGCAATTTTTTTTTTTGATTAAAATTGTCAATAAAAATAAAAAAGATTATAATGATAAAGAAAATTAAATATCAAAATTTATCCATTAATTAATAATATATCTATTCAAGTATAATTTTTTTTTATAAATCATTTTAAATAATAATTTTTTATGTTATAAAACAATTAAAAAAATAAAAAAATCAATTAAAAGGGTAAATTACACTGACACCTCCTGAGGTTCGGTTCAATTACATTTCACCCATTGAAGTTATGGAAATTATATTTTCGTCTATGTAGTTAATAGTTTTATTACATAAACCCTTTTTTATATAAAAAGGTAACAACTCTTAGGTCTTGTTTGGCATATATTAAAAAAGTCAAAAAGTCATTATCCCACGTCATTTTCTTTAAGTTACTTCACCTCTCTACTAAATTACTTCAAACCCAACTCATATTTCATAAAAAGTTAAAAAGTGCACTTATTTAGAATATCCTAAACCACCCCTTAATAAAAAAAAATAAAAGAAACTACATTAAAAAAAAAAACAAAGGAAAGGGAAAAAAATAAAGAAAGTAAAGTAAATCAAAGTAAGAAAAAAGATGATACACAAGTTTAATGTCTTTATTCTATCTAAATAATTATAATAATAAAAAAATTAATGTAATTTTTTGATGTGCATTAAATCCAAAACTGAGAGAGTATAAGTAATTTATCCCAATTAAAATAATGAAGTTCCAAACGGGCCAAAACGCTCTTCCAAAAATACGACAGCACCGTCCGCATACAATAATAATAAACCGAAACCAGAGAGAGAGAGAGAGAGAGAGAGAGAGAGGGGTGAGACGAAGGAGAAGAAGTGAGAACAAAAATAGAGAAAGCAAAAGCAATGGAAGTAGTACAGGGCAACGGCAATAGCAACTACGACGATGGAAACTACAACAACAACAATGACAACAAAAGCAAAAACTTTTCATGGAGCTCCGCAACAGACTGGACTGTCGTTGGTGGCTCTCTCGACACTTCCGTCGCCTTCGAGACTTCGGACTCTCCAATCGACTCCGAAACCCTTTATTCCAAGAGAAAACCTCCTCTTATTCTGAAACCCCCCTCATCTGATTGTGGTCCGTGCGAGATCAAGTGTGAGTTTTATTCCTCCAATTAAAGTTCAGTTCAATAATTGATCCTTTTTCAAGTGTTGAATTTCATTGAATTAGATTAGGCTCTCTGGGTTACGAATAATTGTGAATATATAGTATGTATTGGTATTTGTGTACGTTTAGGTTTCGATATATATACAGTGGTGCTCCACACACCAATTGCCATAGTGTACTAACGTAGTTAAGACGTTGTCATTTTAAAACTATGATCCTACCCATTACAAAAACTCAAAACCTCTCAAATCATGCCACATCATCCGTAAATACACTAAGACAATGTTTGTTTGGGCGGACATATGCTTGGGATTGCACTAATATTCCAATAAAATTATTAATCTGATGTTTGGTAAATTGAAGTACAGACTAATAATCCATCCAGGTATGGTGTCCCATATTCGATCCAGGTATGGTGTCCCATATTCGATGGACTATTCAATCCCATAGAGGGGGTAGGATATAAATTGGGAGACTAAGCCAAAGTGTGGACTAACTTATCAAATTGATCAAATTAACCCCGACTATATATATATATATATATTTGAAGAAGTTTGATTTTGGCAGAGCTTCGTCTCTACCTTCTCTCTTGTGCTATTGTTGTCTTAGGAAATCATAACTAATAGATTTCATTTTTTACCTCATTTAAATATTTGAAATATTTAAAAAGAATTTCAATAAAATATGTTTTTAATTTGTAAATATTTTAAAAAATTAAGAAAATTTTTAAATATTTAAAATGAAAACCCAAAACAATTTCAAAATGCTACTAAGAATATGATTTCCTGGAGATGATCTAAGAACAATAATATTATTATTTATAACAATTATGAATGGTAGTAATCATTAATGACCACCGTAGACTTTTAATTCAACATGTCTATAATTGGTATTTTGTATGTATCTTCTCATAAATATATTTGCTCCGTTTTCTATATTTTCTGATATCATTATTTTTCTAAATAGCTAGATTTCATAGTTGAATTATTTTTGATATTTTTTTGTTTGAAAAAAAAGAGTTAAACTTTGTTTAAATAAATGTCTTTTTGATTTTGGGCAGTGAATAGTTGGATGGTTAAAATAGTAGTGCATATTTTTTAATGGTTGCTTGTGTATATAAATTTTATAGTTAAATGATTTTTGATGTTTTCTATTAAAAAAAGGGGTTACATTTTGATCAAATGAATACTTTTTGAACTTGGGCAATGAATGATTAAAATAGCAGTGCATATTTTTTAATGGTTGCTTGTGTATATAAAAATTTTATAGTTGAATGATTTTTGATTTTTTCTATTAAAAAAAAGTGGGGGTTAAATTTTGTTCAAATAAATACTTTTTTTGAATTTGGGGCAATGAATGGTTAGATGATTAAAATAGCTGTGTATTTTTTTATTGGTTGCTTATCTGTATATAAATTTTATAGGTGAATGATTTTTGATTTTTTCTATTAAAAAAAGGTGGGTTAAATTTTGTTCAAATAAATCAAATGGATGTGGAGCAACAATAGGGAAATTTGCTTTTTAAAAATTATAACACATGCTAGTGCAAAGTTTTATAATAATTATAATAGGGGTATTATGGTCAATATATTGGATTTCCCATGTCTTGTCATGTCTTATCCATTCCAATCCCCTTAAACAAACATCAAATTGGATAATGTGGGTGTTTGGGAAGTTATTTTAGTAGGCTATTTTAGTAGGTTAAAATATTTGTGTTTGGGAAGATGGGTAGATTTTTTTGTAGTTGGATGTGATGTTTGTGAGAGAAAAAGTAAAATGATTATGGGTTTGATGTGACATTTTGTCTTATTAGCTATTTTAGCCTATTTTGTCTTTTTGTGTATTTTAGCCCAAAAAGCCAAAAAATAGCCTTTGCCAAACAAGTTCAATATTTTATCCCTCTTTATAATTCTAACTCAATCCAAACATAATATAGGATACACAATCCAAATAGATTCGTGGTCTTAGGACTATTAATCATGGGAATGCTAATTCAACTTAATCCAGCCCGCCCAAACAAACATGGCATAATTGATATACCAGTTGTTGCATACGGTATTATATGTATATATATGTGGCTAATCGAGTTTTTTACTTAAATTTATGCTTAAATCTGAGGTTATTTATTAGATTGTTTCTTATCAAATTAAGTTTTTATTCAAAATTTTACTCAAATGCTAGCAAATGTGTACTGTACTAGTTCCCGTCTGCTTAGTTTGGTATAGAAGGAAAAGTCTACTTGGTGTTCTTCAATATGCCTCTTTGCCAAAATGATTTGTAGCTTTGTAGATACTTGCTGGCATTTTATTAGTTATTGGTTTGTTCTTCATGGTTTTCACTTTTGAAATATAGAATGAGGATGGTTAGATTTGGGGAGCTTCTAAATGCACACCACAAATTCTCTAATGCTGTGTTTGGTTGGGGGATTTGAAGAGAGTTTTGGAAAGGAAAATGAAAAAGGTAGGTGAAATGTGAATAAAATATACCTATATTTTACCTAGTTTCACTCGCTTTTTCCCTTTCCCTTTCTAAATCTCTCCCCAAATCTTCCAACTAAACACAGCGCAAGTACACACCACTTTCTCACTTTACACCACACACAATTTAAACCTTTTGTTTTTTTCTCAATCAACACCATCAATATTCAAATGATACCAAAATACCCTTTTCACATCCTACTCCCAAAATCTAACCCTAGCCCTAATTATCACCGTCCGTTGTTTGCCGCCATTTGTTGGCTGCCACTCCCCAGCCGCCTCCTTTCCTTGTTTCCTTCTTGTTGTTGTCGCCCCCTAGTCGCTACCTTCCTCGTCACAATCCCCCTCCCACCCCACTTAGCTCATCTCCACCCTCTCTCTCTCTCTCTCTCTCTCTCACGATTGCGACACTACTTGCCTCTCTGCCCCTCTCCTACGCTGACTCCGCCCCTCAACCCATCACCAACTCTCTCTCTCTCTCACGATTGTGACACTACTTGCCTCTCTGCCCCTCTCCTCCGCTGACTCTGCCCCTCAACCCATCACCCACTCTCTCTCTCTCTCTCAATCGCAATTGCAATCGTGATCTCTCTGATCTTGTGATGGCGGCAGTGCGACTGGGCTAGAAACGGAAAGGGATGAGAGATTCACCACACTTGATCCCATTTATAATCCATGGGAATATATACTTGTGGTGTTCCAGGAAATATACAAGGAAATGTGACTAGAATGGTCACCAGCCAAATCTTTGAACCTGCACATGAGGGGTTGAGTGATCTACCAAGACCAACACATGTTATTTTTAGAAGGAATAACCAAGTAGAGCCACATGGAGTGGAACCAGTTCCAGTGGCTTCTCTTTTGGGGCCATTAGTTGGTCAAATGGCTATGCCCCCCAACACAACAACAACCTGTACAACCAATGGCACAAATGCCTCAAGGCTAGGGGCAAAACCCTCTAATAGAACCTCCGGTGGTGGCCCAGCCTACAGTAGAACTAGTCTCAAAGGTCCAAATGAGTCCATTGAGCGGTGCTTCCATGACAAATTTCATAAATAACTTAAACTTCATTCATCATTCATAATAATATTTACAACAAACTTGAACTTCGATTTCCATAACATACATAATACATGTTCATCAAGTAACAAAACAAAAGACCAAACAAAAGGTTGACAAAAGCTTGTCTCTGCTGGAGACCAAGCTATGCCCTATTATGGAGGCATTTCTCGTTCAGCTTCTCAAAGGGTGGACTCCCAAAGCAACTCTAAGCTTGTTGATCCACATTCTCACCTACATATATATATAAGGGAGAGGAGTGAGCTGGAGCTCAGTGAGTAACGTCAATATAAAGGATTTAATGAATGAAGTCCAACATTTCATAAAACATATCTTTTCAATATCCAAAACAATTCGTATATACAATCATATATCAAATTCATATCAATCATCTGTTTTAACAATATCCAATGCAATTCATTATATGTGGTAACATCCAATAGAGTAACAATAAATCAATATGCAGAAGCCAATGGGACTATTAAGTTCAATTCAATGGGACCACAATGGGTCATTCAATAAAACCACAATGAGTAATTCAATGTGGACAATTAATAAAACCACAATGGGTTATTCAATGTGGACCACTAGGGCCTAACATCAGAGATCTCTGTGTTTCAATTAATTCATGGGCCATGGTATTATGTCCGCAAGGCAAGGGCTTCACTAAAGGATGTCACAAATACATTTTCAAAAGGGGCATTCATTCACAGATACAAAATAAGATTTCATAAACTTCTCTATTGAACAATTTCAAAATACATTTGAACATATCTTTATAGAGATATTACTCACAGTGGTCTTGAACAAACGCTAGACTTCGGGTGTCTAACCTACACAAACACATAACAAAAATACCATGTAACATCTACCAACAAACATCTTTGATCTAATACAATTCCGATTCAATTCAATTCGATTATAATCTTTAGGTGGTTTTCTAGCTTATTACTTTCTTAATGAAGCCTTTACAACGCCTAAGAATGCTTAAAGAACGTGGAAGTGAAAATAAGCACATGAGAGTGTATTTTGAAAGTTGCTAAAAACAGAATGTTCGCTCGAGCGGTCCTTTGGTGGCTCGAGCGGTTTGGTTGGTCTGTAAAAGTAGTGGATGGTCGAAATCTATGCTTGATGGTCGCTCAATCCAAGTGTATTAAACGCTGAGGTCGCTCGAATGGACATTTGGTCGCTCGACCGGTATGCAAGACTCTACAAAACTACTGGATGCTCGCTGTGTGCGCTCGAGTGACGACTTCATCGCTTGAGTGATGAGGTCAAATGCTGGGTTTTCCAAAACATAATTTAAGTTCCAAAACACAAGTTCAAAGTTCAAAAGCTTGCATGGCTGGACCAAATGTATGGAAACTCTTTGAAAAACATATAAACATAACCAATTTGTAACCATTTGCTCAAATCATTGTCAATTCCCCAAAATCAAGCTCAAAACTTCATAATCCAACTGTGAATGCAAAGAATTCAACTCTTTTCTTTCAAAATGTTTACATATGAAATATTGAGTGTAAATTCATAAAGAACTCTTAAAAATAACAAGTATGAACCTCATGCATGTAAGAATTTTGATAACCAAACTAAAAAATGATGAATTGATACATGCATGTCTATAATAAACCAATTCCCACCATCTTCAAGTTAATTCTACAATTCCCTTATCAATTACTGAGATTCATCCAAATTACTTCATTACTTCAACTCTTAAATGAATGATCTACTAGAATTAAGGGTCAATTACTTACCTAGAGCTTGGTTTTGAAGAATTCTAACACAAATTCCTTCAATTCTCTTCCTTTCTTCACAATCCTTCTCAATTCCTCTTCTCTCTCTTTGCCTTCCCTCTCTCTCTAAAATCTCAGCCAAAGTGTTGATTATGAACTTAATTCCCTTCATAAATCATATATATATATACCTAGGAGTAGCTTATGCTAATTAAGTGCACTTAAGGCTAATTACACAAGCTTAAGGGGTATCAATTCTACCCAATTTTATTTGTTTAATCCTAATTAATTTAATCTGAATCAAATTTTAATTATACTCCTCAAATGGTTCTAAATATTCTAATAAGCCTATTGAACTTGTTAATTTTTGTTTATGAATTCGTTAAGACTTTCAATTTCTGATTCAAAGTAACCATTTTAACAGATATTTCATAATCAAACAGATATAAGCAAAATTAAGCACATAAACATGCAAATTCACATAATAGCTCAATATGCAATAATGTTATGTATGTTGGGGTCGTCACATTGTTAGAAGAGGAGCAAGATAGAAACAATTCATCTTACAAGACTCGTTATAGAGATCCTAATTTGGAAATTGATGTTGCAAAAATTATAGGCAAAGAGTCTTATACTTGCACTGTATTGATTGAAAGAAAACAACCATAGACCCATAGACCATTGACCATCAATTTAAAAGAAAAGGATTTCGTAGAAAGTATTCTTTGATGTGTCTAAGTCACATACAATTTTTGATCATGTTTTAGCAACACAATTGTTGAAGTTGCCCAAGGGGGTTAATATCCCAACTCCAGAGCAGACTAAAAGGGCAAAGCTTATTGTAAATGGCACAATTATTGGTCTTACGCAACTGAAAATTGTATTATTTTTGAAGACAAGATTCGAGCAAATCAAGAAAGGGAGGTTGCTGTCCCTAGCCAAGGTAGAGAAAGTTATGGGGATTGACAAAGACCCATTCCCTGAGGTGAATGAGGTAGAAGTAAATGTCAGTATGCCAGATTCAATCATTTGAACCATTGAGACAGGCTTGTCTTTGAGAGAAATGGATGTTGATGATGTGCAGATGAGGGAAATAAAACACAAAATAACACAGAACAAAGCTTTGAAAGCTTAGCAGCATGTGGAGAATGGCAAGAAGGATGGCCTGGAGCATAGCCAAGGTTCCATTGCCAGGTCCTTGTATGAAGATTCTTTGGAAGCTGCAATCCTTCATAAGATGTGCTTAAAATCTAGGTTGGGATATAAGTGGTTGAAAGGTATCCCAGAGAAGGAGAAGCAATTATATGCTGAGAATCAAGAAAGTAGAAGGGTTGCAAAGAGGACACGAAGGGGTTATGCACCTTACGCTTCACTATATCCATCAAGGACAAAGAGAAGCATGGAAGGGGCTCCTTAGCTCCGGTGGTTATGGTCAACATAGACCCTTGACTGCTAGAAGAGAAGCTCTAACTAACAGAAGGCCAGATGTTGGTCTTTCGAGGGTGAATTTGATTAGGTCTTTTGATAGATCCTTTTATGCTTTGGTTCCAAGTGTGCCGGAGTAGTTTGTAATGCAAACAAACCCATGATGATTTCTACTAGTGCAAAGAGGTTGACATCCCAGAAAAATAAAAAATGATCAAGCTTCCCTAGGTGTCTCCTAATTATTGGGCCCTATTGAAGGATTCAAAGACAAGGCAACCAGACATGGTTCCAATCTTATCTAGGTCTCAAATCCATGTGATACCCTTGGCCAAGTATGCTAATGGCCAAGGAGAGAAGGATGCTTCAAAACCCAATCCTATGTTCAATTGAGCCAGGTAAAGAGGGAATAGTTGTTGAGATTCATGCTAAATTGAAAGCCATAGAACTTAGAAGAATGTAGCATGGCAAGGTTGGAACAAGCTTTGCTAGAAAGTGATGAAGCTGAAGAAGATTCATTTGCGAGCCAGATAGAAGGGTTGGCTGAAATGAAGGAGGGTTTGTTCGAAGCTATGATGGCTGAGCAAACTACCCCTGTGAGTTTGGAACCAATTGTTCTAATGGAGTAGGATGAGAGACAAGAAAAACACACCTGAAGCTTCCATGGAGTCTTAGAAGGAGATGGAGCAAGAGGAGACAGTGGAAATATTCAGTAGGGAATCTGAAGCAAGTGTGATCCATGATAATGATTCTGGCAATGACTCGGCACATTGTATATCGAGGCTTATTTTGATGGAGTACTAATGAACAGGGTGTTAGTGGAGAATGGGGCAACAGTAAATTTGTTGCCGAAGTCATCTCTAAGGAAATTGGGGAAAAAAAAAAGATCTAAGCTCATCCCAATCAGTGCTGCCATAGCAGGGTTCACAAGTGAGAAGTAGATGGCACAGGGAATTTTGCCAATCAACCTAAGTGTGGAATCCAAAAATTGTTTGGTTGCGTTCTTTTTAGTAGTTAGTAATGCCAAGTACAATGCCTTACTTGGTAGATATTGGATTCCCAACAAAAAGTGTGGCAACTGGAAATTTGTTGCCAAAGTCATCTTTGAGGAAATTGGAAAAAAAGAAATCCGAAACTCATCCCAACCAGTACTGCCATAGCAGGGTTCACAAGTGAGAAGTAGATGGCATAGGGAATTTTGCCAATCAACATAAGTGTAGAATCCAAACTTGTCTGGTTGCATCTTTTGTGGTAGTCGATAATGCCTAGTACGATGCCTTACTTGGTAAATATTTGATTCACACCTACAAGTGTGTGTTTTCATCATTGCAAAAGAAAAAAAGTCATGATGGCTTTAAATGATGGATAGACTGAGGAGATAGAAGTTGACTCTCAACTATTTACTACTTGTGCTGACTTTGTTGAGGCAAAGTTATATAATGATGGGGTCATTCCCCTAAGTTTGCTAAAAAATGAGGATGGGACAGTAGAAGTTATAGTTGATGAAGAGGTGGCATATACTTAAAATAAAGGGTTCAAGATGGTTTTGATAAATCAGAAACTAGAACAAATGAAGAGGACAAGTGGCTCTGAATTGTGGTTAGAGTTAGGAGCCCTGCCATTGGCTTTGACCAAATTGTTAATATTGGATATTGAAGATCGAATCCAAGTGGATGAAATCTTGTGAACAGACTATGTTTGTTAAAATAAAGAACAAGGAATTGGTTCTTCAGAAATCAGAATTCAAAAGGTTTTGAAGGAGCCAGAAACCAGCCTTGACATTAAGGTTAGGGCTCAAGACCCTTTGGAGGAGGTAAATTTGGGAACCAAGGAGGATATGAATCCCACTTTCATTAGTGCTTAGCTAGATCCTATTGCTAAGGCTGAGGTTGGTGGCAATTTAAAGAGAGTTTAAAGATTGTTTCGCTTGGGTCTATGATGAATTACTTGGGTTAGAGTAGGAATTGGTGGAGCATAGATTGCCAATTAAGCCTAACTACAAGCTATATAAATAAAAGCCTTGAATACTTATGGTGCAAGCAAAAGTTGCAAGGCTCTTGAAGGCAGGCTTCATTAGAATTGCCAGGTATGTCGAATGACTATCCAATTTTGTCCTAGTAATCAAGAGGAATAGCAAGTTACGAGTATGCATCAATTTTTGAAATCTAAACTTCGCAACACCTAAAGATGAGTACTCCATTCTAGTGGTGGATTTACTAGTAGACAGATCAGCAGGGTACACAACTGTATCGATGATGGATGGGCATTCTAGTTATAACTAGATTCGTATAGCTCTGTGTTACTAGAAAACACTAATACCCTAGTGAATTACGAATTGGTACGCACGTTCTGAAACATGGTGTATTTTCGTTCCAAAATGATAAATTTAGTGAACCGAAGCGATCCCAAAAGTTTTTCCTAATATATTTCCTTAAATGTTACCTTAGGAGGAAAAACAAATCAAATATAATGAGTTAAAATCTAAGGTGAGTTAAGTTTTGACAGGACAAAATATCAAAAATGGGTCATAATGCTCATAGAAATGTTTTGTTACATGAAAAAAAAAAAATTACATTTTATTGGATGCTTAATAGTTAAAAGAAAATTATGCTAGAAGTACCTTAAATTATTTAGTGTAATTTATATAAGTCTACCCCTATCGTATCGCATTTCAAAGCGTGTAGTGTACTATGTTCCCGTTCCCGTTCCACGTACCGGAACGAACCATATTCCAGGTAACATATTGCTGAGGAAGATGTCCATAAGACAACATTCAAATGCCTAGGCAATATTGACACCTTCAAATGAGTTAAAATGCTTTGAATACCATTTGCTTGTGCGACATATCAAACAACTATGAATAACATTCTTTAAGATTTAGTAGGAGGGTTTTGGAATGTTACATTGATGATATTATAGTAAAATCCAACTCCTTAGATGATCATTTGTCTCAATTGTAAGTAAGTTTTAGGAGGATGAGATACTACAAGTTAAAACTTAATCTTCTCAAGTGTGTTGGAAACTTTTTGGGAGATATGGTCCACAGGAAGGGTATACAGATTGACAGAATTAAAGCCAAAGCCACCAGCAAGGAAGAAAGAACCACAAAAGTTTTAGGACAAGTTAACTTTCTTCAAAGGTTTATCTCTAACACTGCTGAAAAAATTGAAGTGTTTTTCTCTTTTTTGATTGGAGAGCTGAACACTAGGCTGCATTCGAGGCCATCAAGCAATACTTGGCCAAGCCACCGATGTTGATGGCACCAAGAGAAGACAAGCCTTTGAAGTTGTACATTGTAGCAACTAAGGACTCAATAAGAGTACTCTAGCCTAAGATGGTGGAGAAGGCAGGGAGCAAACAGTTTATTACCTTAGTAGGTTTTTAAATTCTTGCGAATGTACGTATTGATCTATTGAAAAGCTGTACTTGGCCTTGTAATTTGTGGCAATGAAATTATGATATTACCTTTTGCCAAGAACAATGATCTGAAAGGAAGGATTGGAAAGTGGATCTTGGCATTGTTAGAATTTTGTCTAGAATATGTATCTCAAAAGGTTGTTTTTTTTTTTATAGATAGGACTCAAAAGGTTGTTAAAAGACAAGCTTTAGCTAACTTTTTGACTGATCACTCTTGTCAGTTGCATGAAGCGAGAGTAGGAGCGGGCGAAGCGGGGCGGAGGGTGGGGTAGGGGCGGGAGTGGGGGAACGTGGCCACTTAGAGGAATTAGGAGCGTTTTTGTATTATTTTTATTAATTATATTTTCAAATATAATATATAAATATATTGTGAGATTTAATTTTTTTCTCCAATTAATATTTGAAATATTTTATAATTATCATAAATTGTTATAAATTGTATTTTATTTTGTGTTGTTAGATTTTACTTAGAATTAAAATATATTTATTTTGTAGATATAAAAATTAACATTAATTTAATATATATATATATATAACCCATTACATTTATAATGGTAAAATAAATAAATAGAGAAATTAACCCATTACATTTATATTTATAAAGGTAAAATAAATATATTTATAACCCATCTTCTTTATTTAATATTATATTATAATCAAAAGAAATAAAAAAAAAAAGCAAGAGAGAAGAGAGACTCAGAAAGAGAGAGAACATATCGACAATAGGGAGAGAGAAAACAAATCGAAGAGAGAGAGAGAGAGAGAGAGAGAGAGAGAGAAGAAGAAGAAGAAGAAGAAGAAGAGATGGATCGACTGAGAGAGAGAAGAGGAGATCGACAGAGAAGATCAATTGAGAGACGAGATCGAAGAATCGATTGGCTGAGATCGAAGCCGGCGACTAGAGGGAAGTCGGTGACCAGGTTCTCCTTGCTCCTTCCTCTTTTGTTTCTTTTGTATTTAGGGCTATTTCGTTTCTTCTGTATTTAGGAATTGATTAGATTCGCGTTTCTCTCGCATCAAACTTGCAATGCTTCTACGAATCTGAGTCAGAAGCATAACCGCGCTTTTGAGGAAGAATCGTGAGCAAGTTGAACGATTCCTGTTACTAAGCTTTGGACTTATTGTTACCTCCATGCAAAGATTGAAAAGGACTAGGAGTTGAACGGGGAGGCCAATCAAGAACTTTACTATGGATAGGTTCCACAAAAGTTTCTTACTCCTTATAAGGGTGTCAATTGGGGAAAGCATAGGAGCCTTCTTTTGTACCTCTTCTTCCATTTGAACAACTACCTAGACGCCGTAAGCCATAGAGATTTGTGGTTATCCATTAGAGATTTGTGGACCGAGTCCTTGATAGAACGTGGAAATTATGACATCCTCATCCTGTGGAATCTCGGACCTTGTAGCCAAACTATAGAACAATTGGGTGTATTCATCCATGGACTTGCTTCCTTGTGTTAACAGAGTAAATTGTAAATGAGCCTATTGTTTATAAAGCAGTGGGACAAAATAACAGTTCATGGAAATTTCTATACCTTCCAAATTACATATAGCTGCATAATGATCCTGCTGAAATTTAGACCTTCCCAATTACAATAGCTGCATAATGATCCAGCTGAAATTTAGACCTCCAAATAATCCCAAGAGTTGGCCTGGTGGCAAGGCCTTGGGTTTTGGGGCTGTGCTCCGTCCAAGGTTTAGGGATTGAAACCTCTTAGGTGCTAACAATTCCTTGTGGCCATTAGACTGGGGGAACCCCTTAAATTAACTGTGATGCACTTGTGGAATACTCCTTGAAGCTTTGATCCGAACACCACGGTGCCAATTAAAAAAAGAAACAGAAATTTAGACCTCCAAATTCTAGTTGTTCCCTTCAATTTTGCTTCGGCAAAAAGTAACTTTCTTTCCTCTGTCATGTGCCGCTGAAATAAACTCTAGACTTAGTAACCAATGAAAAAATACCATAGCCCCCATTAAAATCTGGAACTTCTAGCTTAGCACCTCTGTCAACATCAGTTAGGCGATGATCCACTTGAATTTGTTGGTGTCCATACCCCAAAGCAGGAGGTGGTAGTGGGGCTGCCCAAGGTTTGTTGCTGTATCTTTTCTTTCATCTACCAAAGCAACATTTATTTTTTCTAAGGCAACTTGCACCTGTTTCAAGGCTTTGCTCATTTGCTCTTGTGCTTTCTTAGAGTCTTGGGCTCTATTTGGTTTGGTTTTTCAAAATATGTTTTTAGAAGTGTTTTTTTTTGTGGTCTTTGGTGAATTTTTTTTCCCCATATTTTAGTCATTATTTTTTTAAAAAAAACTTTTTAGATACATCTAAAAAGTAAAAAAATTCAACTAAAATATGAAAAGAGTTCACTAGAAATGCATTTTTATTTGGGTTTTCGTTTGTTTTTAGTGATAATGCATCTAATCTTGATGTATTTAAAAAGCACAAAAAAATGATTAAGATATGAAAAAAGTTCACTAAAGACAAACGGAAACCTGTCTAAAAACAAAATTTGAAAAATCAAACTAGAGCTTTGGTGTTCTTGTGGTATGGTGGGCTGAATTAGTTGTTGGGTTGAATGTTGTTTAGGGAATCAAATATGGGTTCATTAAAGTGAACCAAAGTTGGCTTTCGAGTAATATTTGGTAGATCAGAACTATGTTTACAAGTTATGGGTCGGGATAAGGGTTATAAGGTTGGGTGGGTCACGAGTGTACAATAAAATGGGTTAAGATAATAACCCAATAGAGTCTCCTTCTCCTTCAATAGAGAACTTGCGATGCGCTAGGCTTCTTGGTTGTTGCAACAAAAGGAGATGAAAGGGTTGGTTGCTCGGTGACTAAGGTGCCAGTGATGATGGCTGGTTTGCAACAATATTGGGTTGGGACAAAGGGATAGTCGGGCCAACAGAAGACGGGGGGGCAAATGCTACTGTTGATGTTGGAGGGATGCGACTCAATTGATTGCAATTGGAAGATTTTCAATTTGCAACAGTGACGGTTTCACGAAGGGAACGAAGTTTGATTGGAGCTCTTTCCATGCTACCAAAATGATGAACATAATATGAGGAGAGGAAAGAAACTCACATGGCAATAGCCTTAAAAAAATCTCAATATCATTAATCAAAGTTGTTCATTACGAGCTTAAAGCCTACATATATAGGTTAAGAAGCACGGACGTGTGACATGATATGAACACGCGAACATTTGAATTTTCAAAAAATGCAAGACACGGCACGTTGGGACACGTGCAAAAAATATAATTTTATATATTTATCATATGTCATATTTTTAAATATTTGATATATATTTTATGTCAAATATTTAATTTTATCAAATTTATTAATTTTAGATATGTTATTTTAGTAAAAAATTAAAAATTTTATTTTTTATTGAAAAAAAAATCCTTAGCGTGTCCCTACGTGTTTGTAGCATGTCCATGGTGTGTCCTAAGTGTCCCACCATGTCTGACTCTTTTCAACGTGTTTGGAGCGTGTCCTATGTGTGTCTGTGTTCGACACATGTCAGACAGTCGTACATGACCTCTGGAGATGTGTCCGTGCTTCATAGGATATAGGCCAAAACCTTAAAATGAATTAGTCAAACAAATCCTATAGTATTTGGAAACATAACAAAATAACTAACTAATAATTATTTAATTCTTAACTAAATAATAATAATAATAATAATAATAATAATAAACTACCAAGGACATTTATTGGGCCAAAAATTCTTTGGACCCACAAGCTTCACTTTGGATTTCCAAATCCGATGATTGGCTTCCAACCAATCTATGGCTGTGCCATGATCATCATCGTCATTATTATTATTATTATTTAGTTAAGAATTAAATAATTATTATGGCTGTGCCATGATCATGTTTTGCTATTTAATATTTGTTTGAAAGCTTTAATTCATTGTTGTGGCCATGAGATCTTTATATAATGGTTTATGGTCCTTGCTCTCATTCATTTCCTCCAACTCTTCATGATGATTAAAGCAAGTATTTGGTTTTTGGGTGTTAACAAAAATATATTGGAATAATTTTCCTTTTCGTTGGCTTTGTAGGTTTCTTTCATCCAAATTCTCGTCCTTGTAATTTGAGCTTGTAGAAGAGATTAAACTTATATTTTTGTTATTAGCTGCATCCATTTTTTGATGACAATAATGCTAGGATGACCATCTTCTCTTTACCATATTTTGCATGCGAACATATATGGCACACACATACTTGTTGAAAACATTAGGTCCCACATAAATGTCATTAGTATTTAACTAGTGTGAGTGGGCCACATAAGGTGGTATGCAAAATATGGTAAAAAGAGAGCCATTCTAGCATTATTGTTTTGATGAAAGTTTGTTTGTTTGTTATTTATTTTTTCTTTTCTTTCTTTCTTTTTTCCCTCGTTACATATTTATGAATTTTTAGAATAGGAAATTAAGTTGATAAGAGGGAATACATATTTGAAGTTGATTCTTTCTGTTTCTACAACAAATTAATCTACAACAAAATTCAACACATAGGTTTATAAATATATGGTTAAATTACACCCCATGAGATTTGCTTTTAATGCACCCTATGCGTATCTAATGATTCTATCTTCTCAAAATCATGCAACGGATTTTGTGCTCAGAAGTGGCACGAAAATGCGTTTCAGAAACATGCTCCTCATTTCTGACAGGATGGAAGTTGACCCTAAGAAACACTCAAATGCGAAACCCGATGTGCATCTAGTGATTCAATTTTCTCAAAATCGTGTGACGAAACTTGTGCTCAAAAGTGCCATGAAAACTTGTTCTAGAAACATGCGCCCCATTTCTTACAAGATGAAGTAGACCCTGAGAAACCCCCAAATGACAAAGATGAGGTGCATTTAGTTATTCAATCTCCACAAAATGATGCGACAAAACACAATGGACATCTGGTGATTCAATCTGTTAGCATAGATTACCTCCTCACGTCCTGGGGATTACATTGACACCCCTTGTTAGTGTTTGTCAATAACGAGGTTAACAAAAATAGTTGAATGAGACCTTTTAACTTTTTTATCATTTACCTATTTTCCTCCTTCTCACCTTTGAACTCATATTTACGTTGATGGTTAAAACCAACTGTAGTGGTGCCCGATGAGAAATTTGATTAACGTACACATTTTTATACTTGGAAACCTCAATTGACAGATGGATGCCTAATCTCCTCGACTCTGAAAGTTGTAAGCCCACTTTGATTCAATCAAATTCAACCAAAAAAAAAAAAAAAAAAGAAGAAAAAGAAAAACAGATTTAATCACACTTCAATTTATCTGGAGTCTTTGAGGGGAATGGTAGATTTTTTTACATCCCCAGATTAATCCAAAACTCCCAAATAAATCACAAATCAAAATGAGCCACTGCCCTCGATAACATAGTTAATCATACTACAATTCATCTGGAGTATGCCTTCGTGATTCAAATCACCCATCACTCAATAAATTACAAAATCAAAGTTACTACTGCCCACATCACCATCAACCACTACTAGCAAATTATCACCATTCATCAACCAAAACTTTTAAATCCCATATATATACACATAGTACAAACATATATATATAGATAAACCAAACCAAACCAAACCAAACCAAACCAAACCAAACCAAGCCTTAAGTCCCATCAAATGGCTTGGCTTGGTTTGGTTTGGTTTGGTTTATCTATATATATGTCTGTATGTAATGAAATAACAAGACCCTCATGACTTTCAATTTGGAAGGTAGAGGGAGGGGACTTGGTGGTGATAAGACCATTGTATGGATTTCAAAAGCCCAAAACAGAACGGAGGTGGAAGATATCGTTTCCCAAATCTCATCAATTAATGATTCAGTACCAAAAAAAAAAAAAAAATGGTCCAATGGAATGCGAAGATATGTAGCAATAGAGAGACAAGCTCGCTTGCTTGAACTGGTGTTGGGACCAAACAGTGAAGGGGCTGATCAGGTTGCCTTTACGAAACTTATTACAAACCAGTGGTGGTGGTATCCAGAGAGTCAATGATGCTATAATGGAGTTAGGGTTAAAATAAGCATTTTAGAAAATGTAACTGCTAAGGTCGGGCTAATTTGTTGGTTGACCAAAAAGTTGACTAGTGGAGGGGGGAAAATGTAATGCAAATGTAGATCATAGGGAGGGGAACATAATTTCCAAAACCTCAGGGTACTAAATCTCAGGGGAGGTTAGCGTAATTTATCCTAAAAATATATATACACATGTATATATTTTAAGAAACTTGGGCTTAAAGGTAGTTTGGATTCTTTACAAATTTAGAACTGAATTTGTGTCTTACTTTTGTGGGTGATGGCAAGTATTTTTTCCCCCCAAATCACCTTTTTCCAATGCAAAGCTATCTTTCTTAACTAAAATTTCCAAGTTACTCAATACCATTGTTCTTTTGAGTAACTAATTCAAGTTTCCACAACTTCAGTAAGTTTCACACAAAAGCATGAGGTCCGGCAGGTCTATATCCGAAGTACAGCTCGAGTCTTTGAGATTTATTTTGCACCTTCACTGCATAGTGGCAATGAATATCTCTGTACAGTTCGCTGCGGCATTGCTGCCAGAGATGGTAAAGTACTCCATCCAACTAATACTGAAGAACCTGCCGATGCAGAGCCAGATGGGTCTGCTGGAGAACTGGCTAAAGATAAATGCAATGATGATGGGAAGTTTGCCTCCAATGAAGATGACTGGGTAAAGGTGAAAGTCCCTGATCTTTCATTGCAAGATAACCAAAACACTTCAATGCCCAAAAAGATTGATGTCATCCTTGGAACAAGCATTCAGGTATTATGGTTTCTTCAAGTTCTGACTCATTGAAGCTATTGATATCCTGTTTCCTTGATACTTAGTCTCAAATCTTCTTTCTCGTTTATGCACCATCCTTTTGATGTATTTTCTGATATGGTCTTGCTCTTCTCCAGTGAATGCTCTATTCTCTAGTGCAATAAAGTGGGTAATTAAGTCTTGCTGGTAATCAGTAATTGTCATTGCTTGACTACGATTATATGGCACATCATTGTTGTCAACTAGCAAATCGAATGTTTTACTAAAATAGTGAGTTATGAATCGTATCAAATTGTAAATTGTAAGATTCACTTTATTTAGCATAATATATAATTTTATATATGTATATGCATATAAAAATATACATTTTAGTGTTTAAAATTATGAAGCACGAATACTTCAAAAGGGTTGACGTATCCGTATTGGATACCAATATTCCTTGGATACTTGCTGATATGTATCAGATACTTATTAAAAGTATCAGATACTTCTTAATTAATTTTTCATTAATTTTGGAGTATCGAAAACTTAATTTTGAAGTTTTAGACACTCCCAAGTCACGTATTACTTATTTTACGAAATTAAAATTCTAGCATTTCTTGCATATCATTATAATAAAAATAACTGCAAGGATAAATACAAGAATATTTTTCTAATACTTTGTTTAGTTATTTGATAAGGAGAACATAGTGAGTTGAAGTAATAGAATTTGTCAAATTGATGTATTCTTATTGTTTCATGCATGTACTCTATAACTGCATAGAAAGTAAAGATTAACAAGAGAATATAACAATAGTAAAATTAAATATCAATAAATAAATAAGCAAGTAAACTTGAATACAATATTTTTTAAAAGGAAAAAGCACAGGGACAAGTAGTGGATTGCTCTATTATTGTAATATAAACATAATAGATAGACTTGATATTGAAATGAAATATTTGCAAGACCTATTGAAAATCTAAGAAGTAAACAAACTATTGACTTAAATTAATACCTAATTCTTAGTATTTTGCGTTATAAAATTATAGTGTAGTTTCTCAACATTCTTTAGCTTATGTGTAACTCGCTACTAATAATTTAAAAAATATAGTTTTTTTTTTTAACAAACATATTGTAGCCGTTCCCGTATCCTATTTTTTAAAGTTTTTTCGTATCATCTTATTTGTATCTCGTATCCGTATTCGTATTCGTATCCATGCTTCCTAGGTTTAAAATGAATTAAATATCAATAGAACTAAATTGTATATATGTATATACAAATAAAACCACACATATATCAATACAATTAGTTGATTTCTTTTTCATTTTGCGAAAACAATGTTGTTTCATGCATTATGCAAACAAAATTGAATCATTGGTATTGCAGTGAATCGTAATAAATTGCAATTAATCATAAGATTCATTCAATTTAAGATTCAATTGAATGAATCAAATCGTTTTGTGTGAAAATCGTATCAAATTGTATGAATCAAATCATGGATTGTAAGATTTTGACAACCATGTGGCACATTGGCAAATATGGTGCATGCTATTCCCTGTTTGTGTGGACTTGGTGTGCTTTTATTGATCACTTCACCATTCCAGGGAGTATTGACGTGAGAGGAGATGTGCATTTACTGATTGTCCACATGTGCTGCTATTTTGTCCTGTCCTTATTTTCATTCCCTTCTTTGGTGGTCGTTGCACTTGAATTATTGAAGTGCATGGCATCGGGAATTAAAATGAAATAACTCTCCAACCAACGCTGATTTTATGCAATTCAAGTTTTAGATGATTTCACCATAGTAGTGTAGGCTTTATAGGCCCTGTTTGGTATCACTTTTAAGTTAGGTTTTATGATTATAGCTTGTTCGATTATTAGCTTTAATAAATCAAATTGCAAATTTGTTTGGTGCAACTTTTGATAATCTATGAAAAAAGTTATACTTGTTTGGTTAAATAAGCTGTCATATTACTTTTTTGTTGAGTAAAATATCGAGAAATGCTCTCAAAAGTTATAAGGGTTATTTACATGGAGACCCCACTATTGACAAGTATCACTCGGAGGCTAAACTATAAAAGCGTACCAATGGACTCCCTAAACTATTGAGAAATTTCACTTTAATCCCCTAAACTATGAAAGCGTACAAATAGACCCTCTAAACTATTGGTATGTTTCACTTGGGACCCTTTGCCTATGAAGCACGGACACGACAGACTCAGTGCCGTAGCAATGTTGGAAATGGGGACACACCATTTGGCGCGTCCCTTTTTTTTTGGGTGTGGGACATAGCGGAACACAGCAAAGGATAGGGAAGAGAAGAAAGAGAGAAGAGAGGAGTGACCTGGTATTTGCCCTAACTAGACGAGACGATGAACTCGACGACCTTCGAGGCTTCGAGCTTCGACCTTCGATCGACCTACGTCGAGCTCCGATGACCTTTGATGCCTTCGATCGAGTTTCAATGTCTCTATCTCTCTCTCACTTAGCCTATCTCTCTCTCTTCAAGCTCTGATTCATATATATATACATATATATAACCTAGAATATTATATAGCCTTTATAAATTATATATATATATATGTGTATCTATTTTAATTTATATATTATATATTGCCTTTATAAATTTATGTGTATTTATTTATATATTATATTTATTGAATTAATGTTATTATGTTAGTTTTTGTTAACAAATAAAAATATATATATAAAAATTTGCTGTGTCCCCTGTCGTGCCTGTGTTCCCATTTTTTGGAAATAGCCATGTCTTGTGTCTGTGTCCATACCTGTGTCCGTAGCCCCTTATGTTATAGTGAGTTAAACCAAACTTTTGACATTTTTTAGATGAATATACTCTTTAACACTATATAACACACCCAACAACACTTTGTCTCAATTTTCCGCCAGTCCTTCTCCCAAAACCTCTTCCTCTCCATAATTCATCAAACACTAAACAAATAGCATCCAGTAGTAACACAAGCTCAAACAAGAAGGAAATCACTTCCAATAGCCAGCAATCACAAAACTTGAGTGATGTGTACTACTAGTGTGGCATGAGAGCTCTTTCGAGAACTGCATTCACAGAGAATAACACTGGAAGATGTTTGGGATGCATGAACTTCATGATAAACATTCATCAAACTAACTAATATATATAATGAGTTTTTTTTTTTAAATCACGGACACGGCAAACTCAGTGCCGTAGCAATGTTGAAAACGGGGACACGCCATTTGGGGCGCCCCCTTTTTTTTTTTTTTTTTGGGTGTGGGACATAGTGGGACACGGCAAGGGACACGGAAGAGAAGGAAGAGAGAAGAGAGGAGTGACTTGGTATTTGCCCTAACCAGATGAGACAACGAACTCGACGACCTTTGAGGCTCCGAGCTCTAACCTTCGACCTTCAATCGACCTACGACGAGCTCCGATGACCTTTGATGTCTTCGATCGAGTTTCAATGTCTCTATCTCTTTGTCACTTCGCCTGTCTCTCTCTCTCTTGAAGCGCTGATTCATATATATATATACATATATATAACGTAGAATATTATATAGCCTTTATAAATTATAAATATCTATTTTAATTTATATATATTGTATATTGTATATTGCCTTTATAAATTTATGTGTATTTATTTATATATTATATTTATTGAATTAATGTTATTATGTTAGTTTTTGTTAACAAATAAAAATATATGTATAAAAATTTGCCGTGTTCCATGTCATGCCTGTTTAGAAATGACCATGTCCTGTGTCCGTGTCCATACCTGTGTCTGTAGCTCCTTACGTTACAGTGAGTTAAACCAAACTTTCGATATTTTTTAGATGAATATGCTCTTTAACACTATATAACACATCCAACAACATTTTGTCTCAATTTTCCGCCAATCCTTCTCCCAAAACCTCTTCCTCTCCGTAATTCATCAAACACTAAACAAATAGCATTTGGTCGTAACACAAGCTCAAACAAGAAGGAAATCACATCCGTAGCCAGCAATCACAAAACTTGAGTGATGTGTACTACTAGTGTGGCATGAGAGCTCTTTCGAGAACTGCATTCACAGAGAATAATACTGGAAGGAGATGTTTGGGATGCGTGAACTTCATGATAAACATTCATCAAACTAACTAATATATATATATAAAATGAGTTTTTTTTTTGTTTTTTGTTTTATTATTGTTTTTTTTTTTTTAAATATTCTTTTTGCAAAAATATATTTACAAAGAATATTTAAAAAACAATAATAGTGGATGAATGCTAACATATAAAAAAATTAAAAACAATAATAACGGCATTGTTGTAAATATATGGAGTGTTGACGGGTATTTTCGTTTAAAAAATGTCAAAAGTTTGTTTTAACTCATGATGCAGAAAAGGAAGGGGTTAAAGTGAAAAACATGGAGGTAGTTTAGGGGGTCCATTTATATACTTCTATTGTTTAGGGACTAAAGTGATACTTCTCAATAGTTTAGGTGGTCTATTTGTACGCTTTTTATAGTTTAGGAGGAGGTCAAAGTGATATTTCTCAGTAGTTTATAGGGTCTCTGCGTAAATAACCCAAGTAATAATTAAGACAAAGTATTTGGCCTTTTTGTCCATACATATTTAAGATTACAATTTTTAGCTTGAGAAAATCTCACTTTATTTGACCATATAAGTTGAAAAAGTCAAATAAATTATTGATAATTTAAAATTGCAACCAAACACCATTAATTTTTTTAAAGCAAGTTAAGTTGACTCATATGTGCTACCAAACAGGGCATTGTAATTAAGTGAGGGTACCACTGACACACGAACGCACGCACGCGCACACAAACAAATTCTTTATTTATGTCTATTTGACTGAAAATTTTCTTCAGGATTTTTACGAGGCTACAGCAGAGATTGCTGATGCAGATGCTTGCATATCCCTTACACTTCGTTTGCTATCACTTGAAAGTAAAGGTTGCCTATATGTTGATGAGATTTATGTATTTGCTGATATTGTTGAGCCAGCTGATTCAGAAACTCAGGCTCCTCAGGTGGGAAACTATGCTGGAAGTTCTCTTATGGCCATGCTTGCCCCTACACTTTTGCAACTGTCTAAAACTGGTATTAACAGAAGAGCAGACGAATATTCTGATACAACAGAAAAAGGAGAGTCCATGGAACTTGGGTCAAGATTAACTGATTCAAATAATATCGTAGATAAAATTCACCAGGAAGAAAGCATCGCTGCTCAGCAGGATGTGAAATTGCTGGAAGTGATTGAACCCAAGCCTCAATTCCCAATTCTGGCACAAGTTCCAGATCAAAGACATGATCCTGTTGCCAAAAATATTGTGCCAAATGATCACTTTGAGAGAGTCCTGGAACAGATTGTTTCTCGAGTAAGCAGAATAGAAGATGTCTGCTTGAGGTTCGAAGAAAACATGCTAAAGCCCATAAGTAGCATGGAGGCAAGGCTCCAGCGGGTAGAGCAGAAAATGGAAATGCTCACCAAGAATTTCCAGTACTCTGGGTCGCGTTCTGGTGCAAGAATTTCTGCTCCTGCATTTTTATGCAACGGATCCAATTCTGTCTCCTTCTGTAATGAGGGAAGTGATTGTTCTGTTTGGGAGGCATTCGAATTGGAAAAGAAGGATATCCCTTGTGATGAGTTATCTAATCCACCTGAAGATATTTCTGTTTCAGTGAATGATACTCAGTTTCTCCCAAGTCTTGTGGTCACTGCCCCAGAGTTCTCATGTGGTGATGATGAGGAAAACAATGATGCTGTGGAACCATTAGACGATTGTCCACAGGAAAAAATGAAGCAAGCTTTGTCAATAGACGATGCTTTAGCTGCTGCACTTGCTGGCTTTTTATCTACGTCTAGTGTCCAGCCTTCTGATTATACCCAAACACTTGCAGTTAAAGCTCCTGATTTTACAATTGAGGAAAATGGTGATGAAGGAGAAGTAACCTCACTTGGTGCTCGAAGCGACGAACCTGTAGTTTCCCCCATCTTTTCCTATGAATCTAATGGACAGTGCATGAATGATTCAATTTCGACCTGCAGCAGCTCTCCTTCAATACTGGGTATGGGGCAAGTGATGGGAAATCCGGATGATGACTGCTTCAAGGAAACATCTCAAGGAGTTCATGGACACGACCAGTTGCATAAAGGGAATGCTAGTTGCAGTTCTCTGGGCACTAGTGCTAACTGTCTCACTTCTCAAGCAGAACATGGGGTGCTAGCACAAACAGATGATTGTCAGACAGCTGTGTCAACTGGCGGAGAGGAAGCTAGCAATGGAATTAATATTCCAGTTTCTGAGAAAACTGACATTCTGAGACAGTTCCTTCAAAGTGAGACTAGCAGCAGCTCTGATGCTTTCCATGGAGGTGCTGTTGCAGGTGCTAAAGATGTAGTAGAAGGGTCTAAAAAAGATGTGTTGCAAACTATTTTCAAATATCCATCCACTTCTTGTGTATTGGATTTTGAACTTCCTATCCTGGATGTGAAATTTGCTTCCTGGGAAACTTCCAGAATCAAGTCCCCTCTTGGAGGCCTTTTGTCTAGCATTCCTGAATTTGAGGTTGAAGCTCCGTGTGTCCAGCAACGAGATAATACTGTAATTGGTGAGCAAAGTAACTTAATTCTTGTGGAAGATGGAGACCAAAACTGCCCTGCGACTAGTGACAGTCTTCTAGTGGATTGGGATGGTTACGATGTAAGAGATGTGTCTTCACATGTGGATGGTGAAGCCCCGCAGGATTTTTCTATATGCAACGAGCAAGAAAGGTATGAAAGTCTCATATAAGGCTGCTTTTGTCTATAACATTGACCATATATCTGTATACAGTACTGGACTAAAAGACGAATCCGGTGTTTATTGTTTTGTTCTCTAGTAATGGTTATCTATTTTGACACCAAAAGGATGAACTTCCAATTCATTACCCTTTTCTTTTGACCATTTGTGATCATGATGTTGCTACAAGTTTATGTTTACTCTGGAAGGTATTTGATCTTAGAGTATTGTACCAAGTCTCAGGCCTTTGATGATGAGGTGTATATACGTGGATTGTATGAACTTTTTTTTTTTTTTTTTTAAATTTATATTTTTTTATAATAATAATTATTAATAATTTTGTGTATGATCAGTTTGTGAATAGTATGCACTTTATTTGACAGAATGAAAATGCACTGATTCAATGTTTACTTTCGAGGGGGGAAAAAAAACAAAAAACAAAATACACTCTACTAGGATGCTATGCTGGTAATGTTCTCTTCTTCTGTCCACATCTGTATTGCTTTATTGATGCGGATTAAGATATGGTCAGTGTCCTGTTCTGATGGTCCTAAAAGCAAGTTCGGATCCTCTCCAGCCACTCTTTTCGGCTGTTCCTCCAGGTGACGGCTCAGATAGAGCCACGTCACCCTACAAGAAATGCATGGTTCCGATTTGTTTCTTTAAACGAAAAAATTTCAAAGCATACTCACAATGAATCATTCTCTTTTTCTCTTCCTCACTGCACGCATGGGTCACATCCCACCACACTCACACACTCTCTCTCTCTCTCCCTCCCTCTTCTAATAAAAAATTAAAAAAATTATTTTAATATTTTTCATTTTATTTTCATAATATATATAATTTTATAACATTAATATCATTGAAAATATACCTTTAAAATGAGATTAATATTAAATATATTTAATAAAAATTTAAAATAAATAAAAACTAATTCTGATGTTTTTAGTTATGTCTTCAAATTATTATTTTTTAAATATAAAAATTAATTTGATAAAATAAACACACAAAAATCATATATTTTTGAAATTTTCATTCCAAAATATATATATATATATATAAATAATGACTTTTAATTTAATTTTATTAACCAAACGGGTTTATAATTTTTTTAAAAGGAAATAAAAAAAATTCTATATTTGATTTACACCTATGCATAGATTAAATTTGTATTTTAAAGAAAATAAAAATTTTACATCTATGCACAAAAGTCATTATATTTTTTTGGAATGAAAATTATTTTTGAGAATTTAAAAAATATATGATTTTTGTGTGTTTATTTTCATCAAAATAATGTTTATATTTTAAAAATAATACTTTGAAAGCATAACTAAATATAGTAATTACTTTTTATTTATTTTAAATTTTTATTAAATATATTTAATATTAGTCTTATTTTAAAAGTATATTTTCAATGATATTAATTTTATAAAAAAGCAAATTTTATATTAAAAATTATATATATATATATATATATTATGAAAATAAAATGAAAAAATTAAAATAATTTTTTTATTTTTATTAGAAGTATGATAGAGAGAGAGTATGTGTGATTTAAATTTTTTTTTTCTTGCTAGAAATGAGAGAGAGAGAGAGAGAGAGAGAGAGAGAGTGAGTGAGAGTGAGTGAGTGAGTGAGTGAGTGTGTCAGTGAGAAAGGGACTGAGAGAGAGTGTGTGTGCTGTGAGTGTATGTGTTAGTGGGTGTGTATATTTTTTTTCTAATTATTTATTTAAAGAAACAAATCTGAGCTGTTTATTTATTTGTAAGTGACGTGGCTCAATCTAAGACCTGGAGAGGATCTAGCAACGGTTTTACATATTGACCAAACGGACCAAACCTAACCCTCCACTGGGTAAGGAAATTGTTGGGTTGGTGATTTCACACATTTTTTTTTTTTTTGGAAGTGATGAGGTTTTCAATAGAATACTCTGCTATTTAAGAATTGATAAATACAAATCCACCAAGCCAAATGGTTAATAAAGGTGTTTTTTTTTTTTTTATATATATTATTTTTTAATGAAAAAACTCTTTGTATACATAAAATTTATACACAAATTCTAAAAAATTGATGTGGCAATGTTATTGTTATAAATAAATACATATTTAATGTGTTTTTGTTTGAAATAAAAGGTCTATAATGAGTCATATTATTATATATTAAAATTACGTATAAATTTTTTGTTTGTATAATATTATTATTTTTTATTTGGGATACTGGTAATAAAATTGATAAATACAGATTCATAAATTCATCAATTCAAGTAGTCGCGCTACTTTTTCTTTGGAGAGTATCTTTTTTTGGATATATTTTTTGAAAAATGTTTGAGATTTTTAAATGTTAGACTTATTTATTTTAATGATTTATTTAATTATGTTTTAATTTATTTGAAAGAGAAAAATAGAATCCAAAATTTATTTTAATGATTTATTTAATTATATTTTAATTAAAATTTATTTTGTGATTTATTTGAAAGAGAAAAATAGAATCAAAATTTATTTTAATGATTTATTTGAAAGAGAAAAATAGAATAAAAATTTATTTTGTTCAATTATTTCTCACCTACACCTTTATCTTAAATGTTATTAGAATGCATTTAATATTTGATTAAATCAAGAGTTCAAACAGCCCAAAACAAAGGTTCAAATAGCCTAGCATAGCAGCAGGCCAAAAGGTTCAAGTAGAAGATATTCAAATTAATAATGATGAAAGTACAACGGCTATAAAGGTTCAAAAGACTAAAAGATTCAAAAGGTTCAAGTGAAAGATATTCAAATTTGTAATGATGGAGTGAAAGATATTCAAATTGGTAATGATGGAAGTACAACGGTTATAAACGGCTATAAATTCAAATGAATACAACAGCTATAATTTTCATTATATATACCAAAGTCTCTAATGTAAACAAGTTACAAAAAAACCTGAAAATATTCTTTGATCTATAATCACTCACATCTATTCTTAGAAATTATACACTGAGCCTTATACCTTTAAGCCCATCTTTCCTGTGTGAGATTCACAGAAAAATCAAAACTTCATTTTTTGTATCTATCTTTGAGAGATAATTATTGTAAGCTTTCTTTGAAATTAAAAATATCATTTCATCTTGTAAAAGTGTTGCAAACAATGGTTATGATAGGGTTAGTAATCTGGTCACCAAAAGAGTGTCTGAAGCTCAGTATAATATCCTAGCTAGGGAAGTTACTGTGCAAGAGATCACTGATGCTTTTCGTTCCCTTAAAGCAAATAAGGCCCCTGGGCCTGATAGGTACTCTGTTGGCTTCTTTTTGAAAGCCTGGGATATTGTGGGAAGAGAAGTTGTTGCAGCTATCCAATCTTTTTTTACTTCGGAGGAGCTCCTTAAAGAAGTGAACAGTACCTCTATTGCTCTTATCCCTAAGACCCCCAATGCTGAAAAAGTGGGAGATTTTCGTCCTATCTCTTGCTGTAATACTTTGTATAAGTGTATTTCGAAGATCATTGCTGATAGGATTAAGATTGTTCTCCATGATCTCATTGATCCTGTGCAATCAGCTTTTGTCCCTGGGAGGAGAATTGCTGATAATATCTTCCTTTCCTAAGAGCTTATGAGGGGCTATCATAGGTCTTCACCTTCTCCTAGATGTGCCATGAAAGTGGATATTATGAAAGCCTATGATAACGTTAGATGAGACCTTGTTCTAGATGTTTTAAATGCTATGGGGTTTCCTCAAAATATTATTCTTTGGATAAAAGCCTGCATGACTAGCCCTACATATTCCATCTGTATTAATGGGAGTTTGCATGGCTATTTCAGGGGGGAGAGAGGGTTGAGGCAAGGAGACCCCATGTCCCATTATCTTTTTGTTATTGTTATGGAGATCCTTTCCAGGATTTTGGCTGAAAAGGCCACTCACCCTGATTTCAAATTTCATTGGAGGTGTGAGAAAACGAAGATTGTTAATTTGTGCTTTGCAGATGATTTGATGATCTTCTGTAAGGGGGATGTGTTCATTGTCCAGTCTATCAAAACTGGCTTGGAGGAATTTGCAAACTTATCTGGGCTGTCCCCTAGCCCTAATAAGAGCCACATTTTCTTCTCGGGTTGTGATAAAAACTTGAGGGATGAGATTCTTCAGGTGTGTGATTTTAGCGAAGGCTCTTTGCCTGTGAGGTACTTAGGGGTTCCTTTAGTCTCTACTAAACTCAAAGCTGCCGACTGTGATCAGCTTGTAGAGCGGATCACAAAGAGAATTAAAAGTTGGACTAATAAGTGCCTTACTTATGCTGGTAGAGGCCAGTTGATACAATCTGTCCTTTTCTCTATGCAAGTGTACTGGACTTCACTGTTTATTCTTCCTAAGAAAGTCATCCGCTCTATAGAGAGTCTATTTAGAGCTTTTTCTGGTCTGGTTATGATCTGAAAAAGTATGGGGCTAAGGTGTCTTGGGATAGAATGTGTTCCCCCAAAAATGAAAGGGGCTTGGGGTTTAAATCTCTCCAAGTGTGGAACAAAGCCGCTATTGCTAAACATGTATGGTTACTTTTTCCGGGGGTGACCAATCTATGTGGTGCTTATGGATTAAATCTTATATCCTCAAGGGTAGAAGTTTTTGGAGAGTTAGGGTGCCAAATGACCCGTCCTGGGTTTGGAGAAAAATTCTTTCTATTAGGCCTATCATTTACCCTTTAATCAAGCATAGGGTTGGTGATGGTTCTAGGGTTTTTTTATGGTTTGATAATTGGCACCCTATGGGATTTGTGTGGAATAGATTTGGGCCCAGAATTATTCATGATTCTGCTTTGGGGATTGATGCTAAGGTTAGTGAGATTGTGGCAGGTACTACCTGGAAATGGCCTTTCCCTTCTTCTTGGGAGCTTATGGACCTCATTTTTAGTACTCCTCCTACTTTTCTCCCTTCGGGTGGGTCTGATGATGTGAGTTGGAGCCCTGCTGCTAATGGCAAATTCACTATTCAGTCCACTTGGCATTTTTTGAGGGCTCATTTTGTTCCTGTGAACTGGTCTAAGCTTCTTTGGGGGCCTCATAATATCCCGAAAGTGAGCTTTGTGGTTTGGATGGCTATCCTTTGCAGATTGAACACTGGTGATAGGTTAAAAATTTTTGGTGTGACCCAAACTAGTGAGTGTGTCTTCTGCCAGCTCCTTTGTGAAGATCACAACCATCTCTTCTTTGAGTGTCCTTTCTCTGATAGAGTGTGGACCTGTATAAAAGGGAAAATGAATGTTGATTGGCCATCAATTCCTTGGGGTGAGTTGGTTCAGCTTATTGCAACATCTGTTAAAGGGAAATCTTTAGGGGCTATTATTACCAAGCTTGCCTTTACATGTACTGTGTACCAGTTATGGATTGCTAGGAATAATAGAGTTTTTGGTAAGGATATGGTCCCTGAAGAAGTGGTCATAAAGCATATTGTGGATATGGTTCGATTCAGGGTTATGCACATAACTAAATTGAATCCACACCATACTGATGGATGGTACTTGAGTTCGTGGAGAATTCCTCGTGTTGTGCTGAAACATGCCGAAGTTGCTGTGAGGGATGTGAGTTCACAAATTGTGGGTTGAGTGGTTGTTAGCATATATACTGTGGGGTTTCCTAATGTTTGTTAATGCTATAGGTACTTGGATCACTGGGAAGCAAGATTTTGAGTGTGTGCCCTATAATCTGAGGGTTGAGTATAATGTGAGGACTAAACAATTACTTAACCCAACATCACCAGCCACATTGAGAGGAACTAACATGTTTTTATATACTCTCTGTATTATTTTCTTTTGCAAGTATATTGAGCTTTGTTTTCCGAGTGATGTGAGCATATATAACTGTGGGTTGAGTGTAGTGAGCATTTATATGTGTGATGTCTATTGTAAACTGTCCTTGATCCTTGAATGTTACTTGATTGTGGAATGCTTATTCTTGTTTGGTCGTTGTTGGATGACAGGGTTTACTATAATGTATAAAATCTGCTCGGGATGTATGGGATGGCAGCGAAATATATATTTGGATGGTGCTGTTTGGCTAGGCATACACTTCGGGTTCAGTCGAAGCTTGGAGCTGGTTGTGTTCGTGTTGATGGCTGCTAAAGGCGCCTCATGTGTGAAGAATGACTTTATTTTATGCTTGTTTTATTTTGGATACTTTGGTAGTTTGGCCCACCCGTACGGGATGTGCACGGGGGTACATGGTTTTGTGATTAGTTCTGACTTTTGTTCTTTAGTTATTGGGTGTGTTCATGCTCCTCATCACATCTACATGCGGTCTATGAACACATTTTGGGTAATTGCTATTACATTTTGGGTTTATAGTTTAATATTGTTTTCTGTTTTCTTTTCCTTTCCTTTCCTTTTGTTCATTTAGATATGCTTTTGCTTCACAGCTTATACTGGGTTGACTAGGTGTGTTTTGTGGTTTTATATTTTGCTTCTTGTATAGTGGTTGGTTAGGGCCTGGGGTATGCCCCTTGTAGTGGTGTAAGTTTTTTGTCTTTTATTTTATGACTTATCCACCAAAAAAAAAAAAAAAGTGTTGCAAACACTGTGTTCTTGAAATCTTGAGAGTGATTGTGAATCACCTAAGATTTGCAAGGGTTTGGGCTTGTGAAGTCTGTGTAAAATCCGTGGAGGATTACTCCATTTGTAAAGAGGTTGCTAGCACCCCTGTGAAGCTAGAAAATAGTGGCAAATCTCAAGTGAAGCTTGAGGAGTGGACGTAGGCCGAGTTGAAGCCGAACCACTATAAATTTATTTGTCTCTCTCTCCCTTATCTCTTTATTTTATTTTAAATTGCCATAGCTATATTTCACATTTTTACTGTGCTAAAATCATTAACTGACATAGTTGTTAAGACACTTGTTTTAATTATTTTTATTTCATTAATTATATTTATCTATTGTGCTAGTCATAATTTTTATTAAGATATTATTGATTTTAATTATAAAAACCTAATTCACCCACTTCTTAGGTTGTCTTTTGGGTAACAATTGGTATCAGAGCCTAGACTCTTGCTTTAGATTTAACCATCTGAGAGTTTCGATCCATGGCAACCTTAGCTAGCACTAGCACTACTGAAGGACAAGCCACCAATAGACCACCATTATTTGACGGAAACAACTATCATTGGAAAGATAAGATGACCCTATACCTACAAGCCACTGATTATGCTATGTAGATTATTGTCACCAAATGTCCAAAAATTCCTACCAAATTAGTAGACAATATTAGTGTACCTAAACTGAAGATGAATGTGATGAGAGGGATCACAAATTATTGCAAGCCAATGCTAAAGCTAAACTTGCCCTTGTTTGTGGATTAGACTCTAAGGAGTATAATAGAATTTCAAGTTGTGATTCGACAAAAGAAATTTGGGACAAACTTGAAGTAACTTATGAGGTACAAACCAAGTAAAGGAATCTCGTATTGATATGCTTGTTCATAGTTTTGAATTGTTTAAAATGAATTATGATGAATCTATTTCAAATATGTTTACTAGATTTATTGAAATTGTAAACTCTTTGAAATTTCTTGGCAAAACTTATACTCACAATGAGTTTGTAAGAAAAATTCTTAGGTGTTTACTAAAGAATTGGGAAGCAAAGGTCACTGCCATTATAGAAGCCAAAGATCTCTCCACACTTGGATTGGATGAGCTCATGGCTTCCTTTATGACTTATGAGATCACCATGAAAGGACATGAGGATGTTGAAAACAAAAAGAAAAGTAGAATTGCATTCAAAGCCTCATCAAATGAAGAAGAACATGAAAACTCCAGTGAGGATGAAAGTTATGCCATGTTTAGTAGAAATCTCAAAAAGCACTTCAAGAAAAACAATTATGGAGGAAGAAGACCTTTCAAAAAAGAGTACAACAAAGATAACAAGAAATAGCCTATTATTTACTATGAGTGCAAAAATCCTGAACATATGAAGGTGGATTGTCCAAAATTGAAGAATCATGGAAAAGACTACAAAAGAAACAAAAAGGTCATGGTAGCAGCTTGGGGAGAAAGTGAAAATGAAAGCTCAAGTGATGAAATTGAAAATGAAGTAGCCAACTTATGTCTCATGGCTCTTGAAGATGAAAACTCTACTCAAGATGAGGTAACTACTTTTTATGAAGAACTTGAAAGTGCATTCCATGAACTATCAAATGAATTTAGAAAAGTTTGTGCCAAAAATAATGTGTTGAAGAAATCTGTTGCATCTTTATCTATTAATGTAGAAGAATTAAAGAAAGAAAAAATTATTTTGAAAAATGATTTTGACACCATCTCTAATGAGAAAACTGTTTTACAAAACAATGTTGATGATTTAACAAAAAAACACTTGAAAATTTTGTAAAAAGTAGAGATAATCTTAACATGCTTCTTGGAAATTAAAGATGTGTTTTCAATAAGGCGGGTATTGGATATGACCCTATTAAAAAATAAAAGAATCTCAATACAATTTTTGAAAGGCACCTCTCATGACTCATCCTCATATTACTTGTCATTATTGTAAAAAGAAAAGCCATTATATATCTTCTTATCCATTCAAAAATAATATAAACATGGGAATTAAAAAGATTTGGATTGTTAAGGGATCTAACAAAACTAACCAACAAGGACCCAAGAAACTATGGGTACCAAAAACCAACACTTGATTGTCATCTTGTAGGTTTGTTTTAAGTCAAAAGTTAAAAAAGGGAAGTGGTACCTTGATAGTGGATGTTCCAGACACATGACCGGAGATAAATCATTCTTTACTAAACTATCATCGAAAGATGGAGGATTTGTTACTTTCGGAGACAATAAGAAAGGAAAAATCATCGGTATTGGTAGCATCGGTATTTCTTCTAACCCTTCTATTGAAAATGTTTTACTTGTTGATGGACTTAAGCATAACCTACTTAGTATTAGTCAATTATGTGATAAAGGTAATCAAGTTATTTTTGATAAATCACATTGCACAATTGAAAGTACAAATGATCATAAAGTTTTATTCGTTGGTAATTGCCATGATAATATTTATGTTTTTCATCTTAATGATCTCTATGCTAGTGATGTTAAATGTTTATATGTTAATAATGAAAATAGTTGGTTATGGTATAGAAGACTTGGTCATACTTATATGGATTTAATTGCTAAACTTTTAAGAAAGGATTTGGTCATTGGACTTATAAAAATTAAATTTGAAAAAGATCATCTTTGTAGTGCTTGTCAACAAGGAAAACAAACTAAAACACCATTTAAATCAAAATCTCATATTTTCAGAACTAGACCTTTACAACTATTGCATATGGATTTATTTGGTCCCTCAAGGACATCTAGTCTAGATAGTAAACGTTATTGTCTTATTATTGTTGATGATTATTCAAGATTTACATGGGTTATGTTTTTAGCACACAAAGATGAAACATTTTATTCTTTCACAAAATTCTGTCGTAGAATTCAAAATAAAAAAGACTTTCTTATTACTAATATTTGAACCAACTATGGCAGAGAACTTGAAAATGAGAAATTTGAATTGCTTTGTGATGAGCATGGTATTGGACATAATTTTTTAGCACCTAGAACCCCTCAACAAATGGTGTAGTAGAAAGGAAAAATATAACTTTAGAAGAGATGAGTAGAACAATGCTTTGCGAAAATAATCTTCTTAAATATTTTTGGGCCGAAGTCGTTCACACCGCATGCTATATTTTAAATCGTGCATTAATTAGACTTATTCTCAAAAAGACTCCTTATGAACTTTGGCATGATAAAAAGCCGAACATTAGTCATTTGCATGTTTTTGGTTGTAAATGTTTTGTGCATAATAATGGTAAGGATAACTTAGGTAAATTTGATTCAAAATCTGATGAAGTAATTTTTCTTGGCTATTCCTTAACTAGCAAAGCTTATCGTGTTTTTAATAAAAGAACTCTTGTTGTGGAAGAATCTATACATGTGGCATTTGATAAAACTAACATCTCTGTTCAAAAGCAAATTGTTAGTGATAATATAGATTTGGAACCAAATGTGGAAGCCAAGAGAATGGAAGTTTGGTTTATAATCACCCTAAGGATTTAATCCTAGGTGACCTTACAAAAGGTATTGAAACTCGCTCTTCACTTAGAAATATTTGTAGTAACTTGGCTTTTCTCTCACAAATTGAGCCTAAAAACTTTCAAAAAGCCAAATTCGATGAACATTGGATGATAGCTATGCATGAAGAGCTTAATCAATTTGAGAGAAACAAAGTGTGGGAACCTGTGCCAAAACCTAAAGATCATACCATTATCGGTACCAAATGGATCTTTCAAAACAAACTTGATGAATCTGACACAATTATAAGAAACAAGGCTAGACTTGTTGCACAAGGATACAATCAAGAAGAAGGTATTGATTTCGATGAAACCTTTACTCCGGTTGCTAGATTAGAAGCCATCCACATGTTACTTGCATTTGCATGTTTTAGAGATTTTAAATTTTATCAAATGGATGTAAAAAGTGCCTTTCTTAATGGTTTTATAAATGAGGAAGTTTATGTTAAACAACCCCTAGGTTTTGAAGATTATGCTTTTCCAAATCATGTTTTTAAACTATCAAAAGCTTTATATGGTTTGAAACAGGCACCTCGTGCATGGTATGAACGATTAAGTAAATTTTTGATTGAAAATAATTTTTCTAGAAGAACGATTGACACAACACTTTTTGTTAAAACTAAAAATGATGATTCACTTATTGTGCAAATATATGTGGATGACATTATATTTGGTGCTACTAATGAAACCTTGTGTAAGGAATTTGCTAAGTGTATGTAAGGTGAGTTTGAGATGAGCATGATAGGAGAGCTAAATTATTTCCTTGGGCTTCAAATCAAACAATGTAAGGAAGGAATTTTTATTAACCAAACTAAGTACACAAAAGAACTACTCAAAAAGTTTGGTATGTATGATTTATAAATAGCTGGAACACCTATGAGCACATCCATTAAGTTAGACAAGGATGAAAAAGGTAAGTCCATTGATCAAACAAAATATCGAGGTATGATCGGCTCACTTCTTTATTTAACTGCAAGTAGACCCGATATTATGTTTAGTGTTTATATGCGTGCTAGATATCAATCAAATCCTAAGGAATCACATCTCAGTGCTGTTAAAAGAATTTTTAGATATCTTGTTGGCACTCAAAATTTGAGACTGTTTTATCCTAGAGGTGTTGCATTTGATTTAATTAGTTACTCGGATGCCGACTTTGCCGGATGCAAACTTGATAGAAAAAGCACCAGTGACACTTGTCACTTTCTTGGTAACTCATCAGTATCTTGGTTTAGCAAAAAGCAAAATTCTGTTGTTTTATCAACGGCCAAAGCTGAATATATAGCTTCCGAAAGTTGTTGTGCCTAAATACTTTGGATGAAATAACAATTGGAGAACTTTGATTTGCATTATGATCATATCCCTATTAAATGTAATAATACTAGTGCCATCAATTTAAGCAAAAATCCGGTTCAATACTCTTGAACAAAACATATTGAAATTCGACATCATTTTTTAAGAGATCATGTTCAAAAAGGGGATATTATACTTGAATTTATAAACACCGACAAGCAATTGACGGATATTTTCACAAAACCCTTAAGCGAGGATCGCTTCAATTTTATTCGTGGCGAGCTTGGAATATCGATTTCTACTTAAAAAGTTTTGTTATGACTGTGAAACTTGAATTTTTGTTAAAATGATATATGTGTATTGCTACATTAATATGGAAACATTTATATCAGTTGAATGCTCTCAAGTCCTTCATACATTTATTCTCTTTAACAGTTTGCTATTCTCAACTGTGCAATTTTTTTTTGGGTTCTGCATCTTAAGATAAAATTAACTTTGCATACATTGATTTTTTTAAAACCCCCATGGTATTTTTTTTGCATTACCATTCTAGCAACACCAATGTCTCATTAAGTTTAATTTCTGCTGGTATTATTTTATTTTCATTTATTTTATTATTTTGCTATTAGGCTTAATTTCTTTTAGTTTTATTTTTTTTCATTATTATTTTTTGTTTGGGCTTAATTTTTAAAATTTTTTTTCTTTGCTTTTTAATTTCATTTTTCAATACTTAAACATAAAAACAACAACAACCAATCAAAATACAAATATTTACATAAAAAAAAAACAAAACAAAAAAACAACAAAAAAAAAAAAACAAAAAAACACCCTTCATTTTTTTACGGCCATACGCCGATCAAAATACACATATTTTCATAAATAATAATAATAATAATAATAATAATAATAATAATAATAATAAACCCTTTCATTTTTTTACGGCCATATGCCGATTTTACTTACTCGCCTCTTCCACTGCTCTCTTCTTCTTTTTATCACCTGGGTGACCCTTGACGCCCTTGCCCCTATGCTTTCGTTGAGAGTGACGACTCCCCGCTGACTATCAAAGGCCAAGAACAACGTTGCTTCAAATCGGGCCATGGAGGTGGTCTTTCGTTTAAGCTCTCTATTTTCGTCCTTTAGTGTGCCTATTTCTGCTTGCGCATCCTTGTACATACGCTGGAGCAGAGAGAGTTGGGCGTTGACCGGATGGAGCTCACTCGTCTTGTTCTGCAGTCGGTGAGCCAATTTTGTGACTGTAGTCACCGTCTCCATACAGGACGTCAGTGTTAAATGATTGGCTTCAATGTCTGATTGAGCTGCCATTATTTGCTTAATCGACATCATAGGAAGGTTGGGAAAAGTCGGAGCCGGGGCACTCGGCCCAGTAGCGCTTACCGGATCATTCAGGTCCGGAAAAAGAGTAAGGGGACGAGACGAGGCCATGTAGTAGGAGTGAGAGATGTAATCGAAAGAAGGGTCATTTTTTTGGCAGCCTTTCTGCTCTGCTCAGTCTCTCTGTTCTGTCTCTCAAGAAAAAAGAAGATCGAAGAGAATGATGAAGAGGAGATAGAAGAGAGTGAGGTAAAGAAGAAGAAGAAGAAGAAGCAGATGAGTGTGATTAAGAAGAAGGCTGAAGAGAAGAGGCTGCAGAGAAAAAGACAAGGAATGAGAGATAGCCAAGGCGAGCAGCAATTGAGGAGAGCTGCTTTTTGTTGGCCAATGCAGAAAAAGCCAGGCCGTGTGGCAACTGCGTTTTGCGAAAAAATAGAGAGATGCGGGAAAGTTGTATGTGTATGTATATATGTATATCTATGTTTTGATTATCTATTTTTTGATGCCATTTATCACTATTATTTTCCTCCTTCTCCTCCTCATCCAGATTCTGACCTATGATTTCCTTTTGACAATGTCACAGGGGGAGAAATTATATGATGTTATGTATTATAGTATTCAAACTAATCTGATGTTATGTATTTATAGTTTGATATCTTAATCTTATATCATGTTGTTGATTAAAACTTATTTATTACACATGTGCTAACCTATGTATTTAGAAATGAATTCAGGGAGCATGACTTGAGGGGGAGCTTTTCTTACTTCCAAATCAAATCAAAACATCATTGTGTGCCATCATCAAAAAAGGGGAGATTGTTAGACTTATTTATTTTGATGATTTATTTAATTATGTTTTAATTTATTTGAAAGAGAAAAATAGAATCCAAAATTATTTTGTCAAATTATTTCTCACCTAAACCTTTATCTTAAATGTTGTTAGAATGTATTTAATATTTGATTAAGTCAGGAGTTTAAGCCCAAAACAAATGTTCAAACAACCTAGCACATCAGCAGGCCAAAAGGTTCAAAAGATTCAAGTAGAAGATATTCAAATTAGTAATGATAGAAGTACAATGGCTATAAACGGCTATAAAGGTTCAAAAGGCCAAAAGGTTGAAAATGTTCAAGTGGAAGATATTCAAATTTGTAATGATGGAGTGGAAGATATTCAAATTGGTAATGATGCAACAGCTATAAACGGCTATAAATTCAAATGACTACAACGGCTATAAACGGCTATAAATTCAAATGAATACAACGGCTATAATTTTCATTATATATACCAAAGTCTTTGATGTAAACAAGCTACAAAAAAATCTGAAAATATTCTTTGATTTATAATCACTCACATCTATTCTCAGAAATTATACACTGAGCCTTATACTTTTAAGCCCATCTTTCCTGTGTGAGATTTACAAAAAAATCAAAGTTTCATTTTTTGTATCTATCTTTGAGAGATAATTATTGTAAGCTTTCTTTGAAATTAAAAATACCATTTCATCTTGTAAAAGTATTGCAAACACTGTATTCTTGAAATCTTGAGAGTGATTGTGAATCACCTAAGATTTGCAAGGGTTTGGGCTTGTGAAGTCTGTGTAAAATCCGTGGAGGATTGCTCCATTTGTAAAGAGGTTGCTAGCACCCCTATGAAGCTAGAAAATAGTGGCAAATCTCAAGTGAAGCTTGAGGAGTGAACATAAGCCGAATTAAAGCCGAACCACCATAAATTTGTTTGCCTCTCTCCCTTATCTCTTTATTTTATTTTAAATTGCCATAACTATATTTCACATTTTTACTGTACTAAAATCATTAACTGATATAGTTGTTAAGGCACTTGTTTTAATTACTTTTATTTCATTAATTATATTTATCTATTGTGCCAGTCATAATTTTTATTAGGATATTATTAATTTTAATTGTAAAAATCTAATTCACCCTACTCTTAAGTTGTCTTTTGAGTAACATTAAAGTTTTATTAAATTTTTTAGGTACGACTACTTTTCCAGTGAGAGCAGAAAATTTATTGGTTAGTGGGAAAAGAAACAGAATTTCAAAGGGGTGAGAGTCAAAATCAATTAGCAAGTCATGGGAATTTCTTTCCTACACGCTTGCCACTTAATTCTGGGCCGATTTTCCTAACTAAGGTACTCTCATAACTTTATTCTCAGTGATTTTTATCTCTATTGCCATTGTAGGGTGAACCGAGTTTACTAATGTCATTTTCTGAAAAATGACTTTGGCAAAGCCGTGTTTAATGAATAAAAATAAATAAAATTTCTATACATAAAATTGATTTTTGAAAAGTCATTTTTAGTTAACTTCTAATTAATTCTGAGTTATTAAAAAGCTATTTTGGTGAAACCATTTTTTCAAGTTAATTTTTTTTTAAATTGAAATTTTGAACAAGAATATTTATTACGAAAAATATATTTAAAACATAAAATGGTTTTAAAAAAGCTGGTTTAGAAAATGGTCTTACGAAAACCGTTTTCGCAAATATTTTTTTTTGGAACATAAATATTTATTTACCAAAAACATTTTCAATACTAAAAACGGTTTTTTGAAAACCGTTTCTACATAAATATTTTTTTCCCTGATTAAGTGACGCCAGATTGTTTTTCCTCCCACACTCTAAACACCAACACTCTAAACACTTGACTCTAGCAGCACTGGAAATGAAGAGCACGTTGAAACACTCCAACACCATTTTTTTTGGTTGATTCATTCCCTACGAAGAAGACGAAGATGGGAAGAGCACCAGCGACCAGCTAAAAACGAATAAGACCAGCGCGAAGAAGACCAACGTGACCAACAACTGCTGCTATCCCACCTCTCGATCGCGACTAGCTGTCTCTCCTGTATCATGCCGGAGCTTCACACATCTCCCTCCCATCATCCACATTCAGGTTTGTTTTGCCGAAATTATGGTTTAAATTTTTGATTTGGGGATTTTCAATTTCAAAATTAGGGTTTTGAACTGTTATTGCTGTTGGAATTTGAACTTTTTCTGTTGAAACACTTATTGTTGTTGGAATTTGAACTTTTTATACTATAGTTTGAAATTGAACAATTTTGCCCATGCTTAGCTTTCAAACTGAAGAGTAGGTAAAACCTCCTCAATTTTTCATGTGCTCATTGCATTTGAAATGTGTTATAATACCTGTATTTCATTGTGAATGAAGATGTAAATGACAATGTTGTGGGTTTCAGATTTGTTGACATTAGGTTCCACATATACCACTCACTTTAAATATCTTTTCTTACTTTCTATCAGGCATTATAATCAAATGTCATATACTAACAGTTCAACCATGAAAATCAGTTTCCTAAATGGGCGTACTTTATTATTTTGAATAAATTGAGTTACTTTGAATGCAAAGTGTAGGTATGGAAGTTGTGAGCATTATGTTCTATTGGGGGGAAACATTTTTCGAAATCGCGAGGAAGGTGTGTTGTACAACACCGAAACATATGGATAACATTGGGCGAGTTGGAGGCTATGATGGTGCCCAAGGTACGGGAATTAATGCAATTAAAGTTTAAATGTAGACTCCCATGTCGGGGGAAGTATAGGTTGTTGCCAATCAACGAGAATGAGACCTTAACTAATGTCTTAGATTTCCCATAGAGCCTATTTTTTTTTAGAAATCTATGTGGAGAAGGAGAGCAATTTTGGTGGCACACAGATGCCAATTCTGGTGGGAGGGACATTCACTCAAATGTTGACACAATCGCAATCCCCTGACAATACACTTGTATAGTCTCCACACATATTCCCTCAAGATTACCCTCCATTCAATTCTTCTCAGAGTTACACTCAATTCAATGCATCACAGAACCTGGATAGTTATTATAGTGTTGGAACAGGTCCAAGTGCTTCAACAATGTATAATCCGATGGTTCGTATAACCCCATCTCCCCACTGGACTGAATATCCACTAGTTTTTAATGTTCAACATACAACGGAGACGGTTGTCCAAATTTATGCATCCTCCGATAATACAATGTCATTTGATGACGAGGCTGGAGTAAACGATGAAGATTCCGTGGAAAATTTCAACACTGCAATGGAATGTAAAGACAATGATTTCGGTGATGATGAAGTTGAAGGGCATGATGATATGCAGGACCTACACCCAAATATCCTTTTCTACCATAATGTGCATTTCGATAATGATGGTTCCATCACTAGCTGCGATGTTGTCGAATGTTGGCCATTGTGAGACTCCGAAACTGCTCATTTGGAGAAAGGAATGATTTTTGGTGATAAGAAAAGCTTGGTGCACGCTGTTCAGCTGCATAACTTGAAGCGCAATTGAGAATGCAAGGTTGTAGAATCCAAAGGAAACAATTGGGTGGCCAAGTTCAAGCACGGGTTTGGGCAATGAAGTTAAAAGACAAAGATTTCTTTCAAATTAGAAGGTTTGAAGGGTCACATTAGTGTGTGTACCCAAGAATGAATAGGGGCAATTGTAACCTCAAGTCCGAGCTTATTGCTCATTTCATCAAGGGACAAATTGTGGTAAGTAACATGTTATATCATTTTTTTAAGAATTTAATTATGAGTTTGATATATTAAAATATAATTTCTATTTGTAGATATCACCAGAATTGCCTCTTGCTACCATAATTGAGGTCATGAAGGAGAAGTTTCAGTTCACGATCTCATATAAGAAAGTGTGGCTTGCAAGGACGAAAGCTGTTGTAATGGTGTTTTGGGATTGGGACGAGTCATACCAAAGGTTGCCTAGATACTGTATTGCAAGCATTCAATCCATGCACAGTTGTCATGTGGGACATGATTCCAAAATTGCACTTTAGCTCATTTGAAACTGAAATGTACATGAACTATGTGTTCTGGGCATTTAAACCAGCAACCGAAGGCTTCAAGTACTATTGTCTAGTGATATGCATTGACGAGACACACTTGTATGGGAAATACGAAGGCAAGATTGTTGCGGCCACTGCAGTGACTGCTGCTGACAAGATTATACCTCTTGCCTTTGTTGTTGTTAACAAGGAGATGATTGAGAGTTGGGGTTGGTTCATTACTCTCCTTAGGCGACATGTGTGCCGTGACTGAGAAAGGGTGACATTGATATCCAATCGACACAAGGCTTTGCTTAGTGTCGTGTCCAGAATTTGGGACAATCTAACAGTGCAACCAAGAGGCTACCATAGGTATTGCTTGCGACATGTATGTAGCAATTTCAATGAAAGATTCGGCAATATAGTAGCCAAGAATCTTGTGTGAAGAGATGGTTTTGCACAACAAGTGCGAAAGTTTAACAAGATTATGGGGGATATCTACAAGCTAGAGAAGAATGCTAAACGGTGGTTTAGTTAGATGAACCCTATTCATTGGACATTGTGCCATGATGGTGGTTGTCGTTGGGGCATATTGACGACAAACTATATAGAGGGCTTCAATGGTATACTCAACGGTGCACGTACTGTCCCAATTATAGCATTAGTTGAGATAACTTTTTATCAGCTCGTCAAATATTTTGACGAGGGCAAGACCATTGCCAAAAATGGAAGTAATCGGGGTCAGTTGTACATGATTAATGTTCAAAGATAGATTGACGAGCACCAAGCTAAAGCGAATGTCCATATGTTGGTATCGATTAATAGGTAATTTTCATTAGATTTACTAAATTCGCAACACATTATCATTTCGTACTCGTCGGTCATTGATGTTAGTCTATATTTAAACATACCCTTCATATTAATCCACGTACATACATTTTTTCTGTTGGGGAATAGGGAAATATGAAGTGAGGACAACGCCGCATAGGATGGGAGTGGTGCTTGTCAAATAGTTAGTCTCCGACCACTGCGTTGTTCATGTAGAAAGTACACATTATTTCACTCGCCATGTTCCCACATGTTTGCTGTGACAGTAGACTTGGGTGAGGACCCTTTTCCTTTAGTTTCACCGGAGTATAGGTTGGAAGTCCACAAGCATATCTTCGCGCATAAGTTTAGGCCCATGCCGCACGAGCAATATTGGCCTAACGATGATTACCCAACTTTGCTCGCTATTCCAGATTGACAACGTTAGGTTAAAATGGGTTGTCCTCAACATAGCCGCATCCACAACGCAATGGATACCTCTAGACAAAGTGGAATACACCATTGCAATTTGTGTTTGCAGAGAGGGCATGATAAGAGAAAATGCCCAGCGAGAATCCGATCGGTTCGACAGTAGTTTTTTTTATTATAAATATTAGTTCCACACTACTTTCTTCATTCTTTGAATTGGAGTTAATGTAATATTCAATGAATCAGTATTCAGTAATATGATAATGTATTTATCACTTCAATTAAGGTGTGTTAATGTCGATTAATGATGATATGGATATGGGCAAATGTGGCAAATCTCTTCAACTGCTTATTTCATTTTATTTTTGTTTCAATTGTCGTTTACTGCTTAGTTGTTCGGAAACATTTGTGTAGTGGATTGTGAACACTTTAGTGAGTTGATGGCCGATTGTTTCCTGACCTCTATCGACACTAGTTTCTTTGTCTTTCTCTCCTTAGTTGATGTAATATTACAAAAATGCAAATATTGTGAAATGAATTAATAATCACCAATATAAGTGCATGTAATATTCAATGCTTTGCCACATTTTGTTAGGTGGTAATTTTTTTATTTTCAAAAAATTCATTACGTGAGGGAAGACCATTTTATCAATTAAATCATTTCTTTGAAATTCAGTAGATATTGGTAAATGCTTAGTTCTTTTAAAAATTTTGAGTAGTGGATTTGAAATCTGCTTAAAACCCTCTTAAACCCTTGTAGTTCTTTCTTGTCGAAGTGACAACTCCTATAAAGTGAAAGCACGTTTTTTCATGTCATAAAGGTTGACGTGACAATGTTCTCACAATAACTTTAAACAAACAGCTACCATGTAAACCTTATCTCCAATGACAATAATGTGAAATGAATTAATAATCACCAATATAAATGCATGTAATATTCAATGTTTTGCACATTTTGTTAGGTGGTAAGCTGTTTTTTTTTTTAAATAAAAAAATTCATTACGTGAGGAAAGGTCATTTTATCAATTCAATCATTTCTATGAAATAAATGCTTAGTTCTTTTAAAAAGTTTGAGTAGCGGATTTGAAATCTGCTTTAAACCCTTTTAAAACCCTCATAGTTCTTTCCTGTCGAAATGACAACTCCTATACAGTGAAAGCATGTTTTTTCATGTCATAAAGGTTGACGTGACAACCCTCTCACAATAACTTTAAACACACAGCTACCATGTGAACCTTATCTCCTGCGACAAGTCATTGTCGGCATGTGGGTTGATCAGACATGAACCTTATCTCATGGCTCATGTAATGTCCAAAGAATCAGTATTCACTAATATTATAATGTATTTATGACTTCAATGATGGTGTTGTAGTGTCGACTAAGGATGACATGGATATGACCAAAATGTGGCAAAGCTATTCAACTGCTTATTTCATTTTATTTGCAATTAAACTATTGTCTACTGCTTAGTTGTTTGGAAACGTTTGAGTAGTGGATTGCCAACACTTTGGTGAGTTGACGTACGATTCTTCCCTCACCTCTATTGAAACTAGTTTGTTTGTTATTATTGTAGTTGATGTAATAGTACTAATATGCACATAATGATAAATGAATTACTAATCACCAATATAAATGCATGTAATGTTGGTGACATGTAATATTCAATGGTTTGGCACATTTTCTTCGAATTTATGATTGTTTTTTTGTTTTAAACAAAATGATTATGTAAGGGAAGGCCATGTGATCAATTCAATTATTTCTCTGCAATTGCTTTGATATTGGTAAAAGCTTAGTTATTTTCAGAAGTTTTAGTTGTGGATTTGAAATCTTCTTAAAACCCTCTAATATAGATTGACTAGTCACTTCCTATCGAAATGACAACTTCTATAAAGTTGATACACTTTTTTCACGTCATAAAGGTCGACCTGACAATGCTCTTAGAATAATTTGAAACATACGGCTCCCATGTGTTGTTTACTCTTATGACAAGTCATTGTCAGCATGTCGGATTGCGAAGACATGAGTAATCGCGTCCATCCATTTTATGTGTTCTGTATGTTGGAACTACTGTTTATGGTAACCGTTATAAGTATCACACCATACCAGACCTAAATGTTTATAGAAAAAATGAGAGATATCATCATGAGATATACGGTGGTTGATCTATATTCAGCAATAGGTCACCATTGGGTTGCAGGTGGAGATGAATTTGAATACCCATTAAATCCAAATTTGCGTTACTCACATCACACCGTCAATACCATGAGAGTTGAGTGGGAATTTTGCATAACTCGAGCAAGCGTTCTCATTAAGCTATGCCGTGAAGTTCATATTAAATTTCCTTGATGATTAGCCATGCATATGCCAATTGACACTCCACAGTTGTTGCAAAAGGCATTACATTGTATTTGTGACGAAATTAATCGCATGAGCCAACATTTGCAAAGGTCCGCACTTTGGAAGACCGCAAATGAGCGTGCCGAAGATGGGTTAATGGATAATGCGCAACAGTATTTCTCTTAGAGCATGGATGCTATGTATCAATCTGACATTGAGATGTCAGATGATGATGATAATAATGAAATTGTTTGGATGTATGACAGAACGATTTCTCTTGTAATGGCTTTGTAATGTTTATCCATGAGTTATCAATAAAAGGAAATTTAGAATGTGAAACAAACTATCTATATTGTTTCCAATTATGGCTTCTCTAATGGTTTCACACAAAATGCACAACATTATTTGTATTTTCGATTGTGATATTGATTTGCTCTTTACTGCAAACCATTAGCTACGGATTCTTTGTGTTGCATTATTGTATAGATCATCATATGGCACATGCCCCTCATTACCTTTGTAACTGTTTATCATTTTATTTTCTGATTTACATCCATAATTGACAGATAACATGGGTCTATACTTTCAAAGTGTAAGTGCTTGTTCAGGAGATCTCATACGTTTGCTCGCTATAATATAAACATTTTATTTTTGCTTCCCTAAAATTGATTATGAAACATTTTATCCAAAAGAATATACCAATCTGATTGAGATACTAATTGATAATGATGATAATGAATGAACTTGGTTGGATGTATGACCAAAAGAGATAAGATACAGTGTAATGACTTTGTAATGCCAATCCACGAGTTACCAATGCAAAGAGAAATTTTTAATGAATGTTGACATGTGAGTCTACATAAATGTAGACTTTTCATAAACTTAAGCTTCATAAAACAATAACACATAGTGCAATAGACGTTTAATAACCTAGTTGAACAACAACATTGCCTTACACATCAACAACAAAGACCTGATACAACATATACACATATTGAAAAAGACCACTTAGATGTTTGATTTCTTATTCCTCATTTGACATGTAGTAGTTAGAGAGATATTTTTCATTGTTTAAGACATTATTTCGCTCCATCACAGTCAATTCTCTATTGCTTGCTTTCGTCATTTCAGTGGCTAGTTCAAGCATGAAATGTTGAAATCTCCTCATCAGCATTCTGTTCTCCTTTCTAATTCTACTAACTGCTTTCTCATAGTCACCACATTTCATTTAGGCATGGTCAATGAACGATGATGAGGTACCGGTGCCTCTAAGTTATGTAAATTATTAAACAAGCTCTCTTGCTCCGTTATCCTAAACGCCTATTCTGCCCGAATGCCAACGTAATAATCCTTCGGGCTCGAGTATTTTTCGCTCATGTAGTTATAACTAAATCGAGGTAGTAGCCACACTTTTGAAAGGGTTCGACGGCGGGAACTTCTTGCACCCCTTGAAGACATTTTTCGTATATAGAAAATTAAAATAATTAGATTGAAGATAAATAACTATTGTTATGGGTTGAAAAATGATCGTATTTGGTGTACTGCTATTTATAGACATGCAGAGAAGATGAGATGGTTACAATAATTCAGATGAGGGGTTATTATGGAAGAACACACACCTGTGATATTATTTTAACTTATTCATTTGATGCAACCCTTCGAAATTATTGTTGGTGACTTTTTGCAGTTTGTACACCCGTGATATTGCTGCAGTTTGTATTTTGCCGTTGTCAGCATATGTATGTCATTTTGTGAATTTTTTTTATTGGATATCGATTTCATATATGAAAACTTGTGCAGGTGTATAACTCATTTACTAGAGGAGATCCCATTATTGATTCATCAGCATCGAGCCGATACGATATGGTGTTAGTCAGTATGAATTATTTATTTATAATCGATATTTGAATACTTGACAAAGACTGGAGTTGTTACATAATATAAGCTGAAACTGTATTCAAATTCTAAATTGAATTGTTTAAATGGAAAGTATAAAATAAATTTTGTTTATATCAGTGCTTTTGTTAAATATCATTAGTTTCATCATCTCAAATAGATACATCAACTAGTACATTTGTAGTTGTCAATAATAATATAATTATCAATTATTTAACGTGACGTGTGTTCTAATTCGATTGATACAAACATTTTCTAAAATTTAGGCTATAAATTACGCTTCTTCATACGTGCTAATTCTATTGACAACTTTCCAATGAAAATTTATTAAATTAAGGGTTAATTATACTTTATGCCCTTGTGATTTAACTGAAAACCACATAAACCCCCATTGTAGTCTATGGCGAAGGGTACAACCCAACTTTGTTAACAGTTTTAGCAAAATGTCAACGCTAACCTTACTTTTGATGGAGCCTTTCATTTATGTGCCATAACACTGCAAATCTTTGTCTCTATCTATTTCTCTCTGCACATTTACACCACTTAGGCACTATGCACCACTATTCATCTCACCTACTCTTTTAGTTAATAGAAGCTAGGTTAATTTTTAAAATTCAATCGTCATTTCAGTAATCAAATGTGTAGCTACAAATATTATGTTTCATACACATAACGTTGTCTTGTGCAGGCGAAAGATTAGCTGAAATTGAAATGCCGATGAATTGAATCAGGCATATAGGACACTGCCTTGGACCATAGAGTCCTATATTGCCTACTGTGTGCGGGGTTTTATATGGTGTACAAGATCAGTCCTACTCGATTGAACCACCATCCCGTTACAACTCTCATAAAGAGGTGGCACATAGACACGCGCACATTTCATTTCCCTATCAGAGAGTCCATGGTTACATTACAGGATGTGGCTCTTCTATTCAGCCTACCTATTGATGGAGATGCAGTCACTGGCAAAAACCTAGGAAATAAGGTCGATGATTTGATAGCCTTGTGTATGGAGTTGTCAGGAGCAGCACCTACACAATAAGACTTCATAGGATTCTCGCTTAAGTTAAAATGGAAATCAGATCATTTCCGTCAGCTTCCATATGATACGGCAGATGAGACAGTTCATCATTACGCTCGCTCTCTAAATTATTGCATTGTTATTTCGATTCATATGGGAGCCTTACGGGAGAAAGGATAACATCATGATCGACTTCCCATCATATTATACCGTTGGTCGAGACATATGGATGACACGAGTGCCACTTATATGCTTCAATATCATTGACTAGCATCTCCCCAACCGGGTGCTTAGATAGTTTGAACGAGTTTAGGGTGTGCCTGATCGTTTTGACCCGAACTTGGCAATGCATTTTAGAGATAGACGTGGCAAAATGGCCATTGATTGGGCAAATGAATACCATAAGTTTACGGATGATTGGAACAACATACGTAATACCATTGTCCACACTGAGATGAGCGATGAAGTGCTTACATCTTCAGACCCATACATGTTATGGTTTCGCTGTCATACACATCTAGTACTGAGTAATCCGAGCGACATTGCTGCGTTCAGATACCAAGAAGTCGGGGTAGTTTAGAGGGATTGATAAGCTCTTTATACAAGTAACAAAACTACATTTCCTTAAGTTTTTGTATGTTTAAATTGGCATTGATGGTTACGTAATATAAGAACATTTCATTACAGGTTCGTAGAGTTGCGAGGGCATATCACTTGGTAGATGCTACCCATATTAGACGTGATGGTAGAGGCATTAGATGCCATTGGTGAGCTACAAGAGTTACTGTATGATGGTTTGCAACAGGCACAACAACGTGACCAACTAGATTTCGACCACTTTGGCGAGGATCCTTCTATAGGAGTAGATATTACAGCCACATCTGTGCCATCCACGAATATTCCATCCACCGAGTCATCGACATCAATGCCTTCACCGCATTCTACTCCACGTCATGCACATCAATTTGATCATTTCGATGTGGAACACTTTGGCAAGGGGCCTTCCATGGGTTTGTCACCTCATGTTCCATTTACAGTAATGTCTATACCGCAGACTTCTCCACCTCAATGTACCCATTACATATCCCAGTCTTCCTCTGAGCTATATCCTCTCATGTCTAACATACTTTCACAGACCATGACCATATATTGGACCCCTCCTAGTCACCACCGCCATATAGGACAGAGGTTGGTAGCCCATTGATTCCCTCTGCTTTGATATTGACCGCACCCGACCATTTGACAATACCTTCATTTTTCACACCATTGTAATCCACTTTTGTCAAGACAATGACAGTATCATCTCCTATCCCACATATAACCTTGAGCTACCATGCTGATCCACTCATTACCCAGGACTTCCACATTGAGGAGGAGGGAGAGGGCCAGGTCTATGCCCCTACTAGAGGGCCAGGTCATGGCGGCCGTCGAGGCCGAGCTATAGACCATGATAGTAGTGCATTGGATGAGGGCATTTCACAGCTCAGTGCGGTATCTCAAGCTTTGTTAGATGTGGTATCAAATATTTCTATTTTACCCATTGGTGATGGGCAGCCACCTTCTCCACAAGCCGGCAAGGGAGTCGTACGTGCAGCAGCGCAAGATATACGTAGAGTATATAGTAAGAGACCTAGGAGAGACCCATGGAAGGAGTTGTGGAACTGGGGGAAATTAGCATATTAGGGACAACCAACACTAGTAAGTAGCTTCACACATTATCTTCAGTGGTGTTTTCTCTTGGATTTGTCTAGAATGTTTAATTTGTGGCTTTTTATATAGTTGTGGCTTTTTGCTTATGTTATTTTGTAATTTTTTTTTTCAATAATGGGCTTTTTTTTGTGTATTGTTGAAAGAAGTACAACTATGCCTTGCTTAAAAGTGTTTCAAGTTCTTTGGGAAATGTTCTACTTATATCTGTAATCTACACCAGCCATTTGTTATACATATATAGATTTTGAGAAACTATAGAGTCGTAGTTAGGTAGGTGATGTGATTAAAGTTTTTGGATATATGTTGGAAATTGATTTGCTTCTCATGTATTTTGGGTCTTTAACTCTAACTTCTAACTTAGTTCAAAATAGATTTGCTTCTTCAAATTAGCTTGGAATTTGGACTTGCAGTGTCTTCAAATTGATGATTGATTAGAGGAAAGAAAAGGTTGTTCATTTTCATAGTATTTACTTAGCAGTTTGATTGAGCTTCTTTCCCTATTTTCTTTTTCCCTAAGTTTTAATCTTGTCGAATAAAATGTCACATGGCTCATTTCTGACCTAGTGTATTTCAAGTAAAATTGTGTTCTAATTATGATCAAAGCGAACTTTTGTAGGATTGGGTTCAAAAAGCTATGGAGATGAAGAGGATAAATATGCCTACATTAGTCCGATGGAATTGTAATAAGGTATCCTTAATCCATTATGTTTCATTATCTATTTTTCGTATTGTTTCAATATGCTAATGTTATTGTTTTTTAAATATTAGACTGTTGTGCATGCTCCTCAATGGAAAAAATACACAGAAGTTGATACGTGGACATTTCAGAATGTGATGGAGAACAAGTTTGAAGGCATCGAAGCACTTGAGAGGCATCCAAGTATTTTTTGTAAAAGAACAAGTTTGAAGACATTATATGGCATACATTTTGTAAAATTGAAATTTTTTTTTTTTTTTTGGGTGGGTAAGTCATAAATTAAAGACAAAAGTTTACACATTTACAAGGGGCATACCCCAAGTAATACAAAGAATCTCATACTACCCCCCAAATAGCGGGGAAACTATTACAGATAAAATAAATACAAAATAACTAAATAACACAACCCAAAACAATAGGGTATCCAAAAATTTACAAACGCCTGCCAAATCTTAAACAAATAGTCGTGGAGCAAAACCCACGGCCAAATCACTAAAAGCACGTAGTGGGCCCACCTTATGTGATGAATAACCGTAGACCAAACCAGTGGGAACAAACCCATAAGTTAAGCCCAAAACCAGTATTACACCCACAAAATGAGCCCACTTTACTTGAATTCCCTGCAAACCAACCCAAGCCCATGTAGACCAACCATGTGCTTCTAGAAGGAAGCTCAGCACTATAAACAATATATAAATTCAAACCCACTAAAAAGCCCCTTGTATATGTAAAACCGGCTCCAAATTGAAGCGGGAAAACTGGGGGCAAGCAAAACAGATGTAATGTGGTGGCAGAGCACCTACACGCTACCTACCCAAAGAAAACACCTACACGCCAAAAAACCGACGTGCACTCCACTCGCCTCTGGCATAGCTATTATTCTCTGCATCCGGGGCCTAAAAAACACCAGAGAATAAAACAACAACACAGCTGAAGGGTAACCATTATAACCCAGCAGCAACGAACAGGTTGATCATAACGCCAGAAACACAATATTAACCACCCAGCGGCGCCGACGGAAGACCAGTACTAGTGGAATGCCAAAACAATGTCCCAACGCTATATCAAACCTCATCGATGAGCAGCAACAACCTTTCCACAGATACGATGGCACTAGACGGCAACCTAACGCCGTGTAACACAGAATCGGCTCACCGCCGGCAAGAACCATGAACAGTGCCTAGGACCATAAAATAGGCCCGTCGGTGTCACGACAGTGCACTGTCATGAGCTCAAATCACAACACCTGAGGACCATGCTTGCATTAATGTAGCTTGAAACTATCCATCAACAAACACCAATACCGCCGGTTACACAACACCACCAACGCACAAAACATACCGAGTCCACGGAGCAATACCAGTCATGGCGCCACCCACAAAGGACAAACCTCTCTCTCTCTAAAACAGTAAAGACTTAGAAAGAGAAGTTAACAACAAGATAGAGCTCAACGCAGAGACCACACCATTGCTGGAAAATAATCCCGGACACAAACAGCCAGACCATCACCGCCAGTCAACAAAACCAAATAGTGACCATCATTACATGCGATTCTCTCTCTCCTACAAAACAAAGTTCGTACTCAGAGAAGCAACGAACCATGAACCCAGCTTTTGGACACATGAACCGCAAAACCAGCACAGGGGTATTGAATCTGCAAAGAACTATAAACACCTGGTTGCCCAGAACACATTCTCCCTCAAGGGTGAGAGAGATAATCACAACCGTACTCCATGGGTAACAACGGAGGAAGCTTTCTCTCTCTAGAATCTAGAGAGAGAAGCTCTCAACCTAATCCCCTTTTTAACGCTATCTAAAATTGAAAATTCACTTGTAAAGTATATCGTATTTATTAAGCACTTTTGTAAGGTTCCTACTGAAATGTACTTTAGTGAATTTCTAACATTTTTGTGAAGTCTCTATCAATGTAAAATATTGGATCTCTGAATAAGTGTGGACCGTAAAGTGCATTTGAAAATGCACTACATTTAAGTGCAATGATTTAATTTAGTATCTTTGCATATGTTGGTGGATGTCACATATGTTTGACATGGATTTTTGTGTAAATTTGGCATGTATTGTGCAGGATGTTAGAATTTATTGAAAAGGAACAATTTATTAGTGGGTTAAAGGAGGAGGATGTTATTCAATTGTTGCCTTTTCATTTATGTTTCTCAATTAAAAAAGACCACTGTATAACAAACGATTTGTGTTCATTGTTTGTTTCTGAATTCATTTCTCTTTTGAGAACCTCTAAATTCCAACATAGCTGGTTGTGAAGTTAGCTTGGGTTTGTTGTGTCATTCATGATATTCTTGTATCAACAATAAGGTTAGTCTTAAGGTTGGTCTTCAAAATAGCTTGCGTTAAAATAGATGGGTCGTGTTGGAATGTGCGGTCAGCTCCAAAGAGTTGACATAGTGGTTGATTCAATAATACGGAATGAAATAGATTCTTAATAACCATTTGACACAGTACTTCATTATTTCATTGTGTAGTGCCTTATTTTTGATATATATATATATATATATATTTCATAGTAAAATGATCATAAAAATGTTGAGTGAATAATTCAATGCCATCTTGATTGGGAAAAAAAAGGAAAGGATTGGCTATTTATACAGATTCCAAGCTGTTAGGTTACTTGTGTAAAAGTCAAGCGAATAATCGTGGCCATGAATAACTCCTGGTTGTGTTCCAATATGCTCTATTTCGGTGTTGGTCGCTCGAGCCAAGAAATGGTGTCTCGAGCCAACATTCCATGGTCCTAGAAGTTGCACCCTGGCAGCAAAAGTTCTCAGGCTCTTAGATGTATACTTGAGTGAACATGATGATGGCTCGAGCGCATAATGCTGCAATCTAGTATATTTGCAGGTCAACCAACTGTTGAGAACTCCATTTGTGGGTTCGAGCGACTGGTTATTGGCTCGAGTGGATAACTTCTGGGTCCGTGTCTTCGCTTGAGCTCAAAAGAGATGGCTCGAGTGGTATTCGAGTTCATATACCGCAACCCATCATCTGTACTCTTGTTTTTTCTCCAAATTTGTTAGATTTCTTCTCTCTCTCTCTCTCTGCTACGACAAATCCTTGCCGTTATTGTGCTAGGCCAATTATCCAACCTTCTCTCTTGGATTAGCCCCTTGCTACGTGTTTTTCATCGGTACATGGTAAGTGTTTCTATATTTAGGTGTTTAATTTGTTTTTTTTTTCTCTCTCTTCTCTCTCGTTTGTTTCCCTCATTTTATCAACTCTTATGAACTTAAGTGATACAATTTTAGTAGAAAATTATGTTTCTTACATAGTTCATTTGTATTTCATACAATCCATGTAGGGAGTTGGGCAAAATTTCATGTGATTTAGAAAACCCCAATAAAATTCCATCGTTGGTAGATCATCTATGTAATTCTTACAAAAAAGAATGAACCAATACTGGAGTTTTACATAAATGGGAAATGTGAAATGGTACGGGATGGACATGAAGGCATGTATAGAACACCTATGTTCAATCAGATACAATTTCATATCGAGAATGGACATGGACGTGAAGGCTTGTGTACAACACCAATTTGAGTTCAATTGATTGAGTTCAAATATTTCTTATTTCATATCGACAATGTGTCAAAAAACACCAATTGCACCATTCCAAGTATTGTTGCTAGCAATTTATTTATTTAAAAGGATTATGTTTTTATGTTGTTTCGTAATGTACAACCATTCTGTAACACTTGGTACTTCTTGAACTCGTGAGATTGCTTTTGACACTCTTATTATTGTACTTGGAGCGGCTTTGGTTCATTTTGGAATATTGATTAAGGTGGTATCATAAAGGTAAAGTAAAGTTGGACCAAAAACATTGATTTGGATAATTGTCCCATGAGTAGTCTTCACTCTTTTACCCTTTTATCTTTCCACACTTGGAATTTGGATGTGAGGCTGGAGCCATTGGAAAACTTGTTTCCGAGGCTTCGATTTGGACAGAAGAATGACCTAAAACGGAGTTCGGATGAGAGAGTCATGCTCATTTGAAATTTGAGTATTTATGTTAGAAGCAAGTTTGCTGGAGCGAACTTTTGACCACTCAAGTGGTCTGCTTGAATTTCAAAGATTTTGGAAGCTCTTTTTCACCGCTCGAGCCAAGCTTTGATCGCTCGAGCAGTTTGGTTGGTATCAGACACTTTAAAATGAGTTTTTGGCCCAAATTCTTTATTCTTTCTTTCTCTCTTCTCCCCCTCTCCTCCATGCCAAAAACCCTAGACCTCAAAACCTTGATTTCATCTATTTTTCACCAACAATCCACCATGGACCTTGCATTAAAGATGAAGAACAAGTGAAGATCAACCATTTTAACTGATTGGATTTTGGATTTTCGAAGGAATCCTTTTGATTTAGCTTCTCTACTCTCATCTTGGAGGTAGGATTACTTTTAGCTTGGTATCTCTTTACTTTGAGGATGTTTATTGGTATTATTGTGACATTGGTTTTATGATTGATGTTTGAGTTACAAAGAAGTGGGTTTTGATTTCAAAAATGGAATGCCTCATATATTTTCTCAAAATTTATATTAATGTTTATGGATTATGAAAACTTTAGTTGAAAAATAGCATTTCACATTATGGAGGGCAAGAGCCCCAAATTGAATGAAAATCCTATTTTTTGAAATTGAATAATGATATGTTCAAATGGAATTAACCTTCAATTCTTTAAATTTATGATTGAATTATGAGAATGAGATGTCTTTGGACTTGAGATTCATGAAATTGAAAGCTTTTGAGATTTTTCTTTGGAAATTTGAAGATTATGTCTTTATAATAGTTTAATTATTTGAATGGTGATATTTACCTTTGTTCTCATGCTTGTGTAAATTCTTGGAATTTGTGGAAATCTTAGAAAGGCTGTTTTGGGGGTGGTAAATAGCATGGGAGTCCAGGTAGGGAGTCATTTTTTGAAAAGACTTATGTGTTGCTAGTACTCGGTCGAGGAGTCAAGGTGCCCAATTGCCCTATCTTGAGCTTATCGCTAGATGAATGTGGGAAAATGTTTTTGGGTGTCCACTGGTCCTGCCGTATTGTAGTCGGTAAAAGTGAAAAAACAGATGATTTTGGGTGCCTATGTCCTGCTGTATAACATTCGGTAAATGTGGGGATAGTTTTAATGGGAATGACTTGTATATGTGGTTTGGAACTCTCTATAGGGACTTCATGGTGTATTTACCCCCCGGTGTTGAAATGTGATTTTCATGGAAATTATAAAATCTAAGTTTTGTGCTTGAACCTTTAACATGAGTTAAACAAGAAAATGTTTTGGTTATGATAATGACATATGGATTTTGAAATAATTAGATAATTTGTTAAAAGTATTTCTACCGGGCATCTAGGTCATTCCTATCTAACAATTTCAGGAATTTATGATGTGCAATCACCCCTATGAGGAGGAGGTGGATTTCTTGTTTTGTTGGGGCACAAAGGCTCATGGATGTGAGATGTGGAAGCTTCAAGTGTATGTGGTTGGGCTCGCATGTCCATTTGATTGTAACAAGGCCATGCCTTGACAATTGTACGCCCTTAAGGCATTATTATTTGGTTATTCATTTAGCTTCTTGAATTATGACAATGTTGTAACTAAATCAAGAATATGAAAATTGTAATATTTGATATGTAGTTAAATGGAAAAGAGGACTTCTGAGATTGATGTTATTGTTTGGTTGGGAAGGATTTTGAATTAATGAGAAATGTTTTAATTGAATTAATTTGGGGGCGTTACACATTCCAATTCCACAGTAAATTTGAGTGCCTCCCTCATTGCTATAATTTGAATAATGTGGCTATGGTAGGGCAAATTTACGTCTATTATTCACCAAAAAAAAAAAAAAATTTACGTCTATTTACTGCGCTCTATTATTTCTAGTGTTTTTGTTTTAATGGTTTGTAAGTACATATCTCATTGAATTAATTCCAATGATGGATTTTTCTTTTTGTTTTTGTTTTAATGGTTTATGGTTGTGATTGGGGATTTGGGGTTGTAATGAATGTTGGTGGGTTCTCAATTGGGTGGGTTGTGTGTGGTTTCTTCATTGGTGGATTTATGTGTGTTGTCGGCGTTTTAGTCATGGCTGAATCTTCTAAACACCGAAAGGCCACTGTGTCCCGTACCTTTTATAACAATAAGAAATTCTAGTCTAAGTAGAAAGCCAATTTGTATCGGGATTTGTACGAGTCTAGGACTGTCCATTTAGAGTGTAATGTTAAACCCAATACCTTCGAGTCAATCCCCATTTGTTCTATTTTTGATGCCTTGACCGTGTCCTACTCTTCTCAGCCCCCAAAATTTGAGTTAGGTGCGAGAATTCTATTGTAACATCGACTCAATTCGTGACGTCTCTACTTCTTTCAAGACATGGGTCCATTCGAAGACAATTTTTGTCAATGCAGAATATATTCGGTCATTTCTTGTTATTCCTGAAGTTCGTAATTGTCACTTTCCTTTCCTTGCCAAAATGAATTGCCAACTTTGACATGATGGCTTTTGAACTTTGTGGCACACCCCATAGTTGGATTGACAGGACTCTTATTAAGCAACATGAACTTATTCCTCGCTTTCGCCTTTTGAACATCATTATCTGTGCCAATGTTCATGTCACTACCCATAGTTCTAACATCTCACAGGACCAAGGATATGTGCTTTACTGTATAGATTGTCATCTCCCTATTGATCTTCCGAAAATGATCGTGGAAAAGATGATTTCATTTTTTAAAGGGAAAAAATCCTTTTGTTTTCCATATGGGTGTTTTGTGAATAGGATACTCTTGTCTATCGCAGTCTCTTCCTCTCTAGATGATGAGTTTGCGTCTTTTGTCAAAACCATTACCAAAAAGACTGCATCCTAGAGTGAGGTGCCTGTGAAGGGGACTTCGTGAGGGGTGGGTGGTTGTGGTGCAGGTGAGGATATGATGGACGAAGAGTCTGGGTTGGATGCTGCCGTTACTAGTAAGGAAGCATAGCCTGCTATTGCTCGTATTGTTCGAGGACAACTTGACCAGTTTGAGCAAGCCATGTTTGCACAATTTGATCCCCTAGACACCTGGATGAATGTATATGATGCACATCTCATTGACTTAGAGACATCCACCGACGCTTGACTTACTGCATTGGAGGCTTCCTCTAGATGCATTGAGCATGCCCTGGACCAGTCATCAAGTGCAGCAGCCTCCTCCATCGCCACCGTACTCATGATGATATATTTTCTTTGGACCCAAGTTCAATATTTATATTGTCTGTTATGAGCAATTTGGCTCATATTAACTAATAAACTATATTGTCTGTTATAAGCAATTTTCTATGTTGTGGAAAAATATGGGTTTGAGGCCCAATTTTTGTCCAAATTTCTCTTGATAACTTCTGTGGTAAAATAATTTTGGAAACACTCATTCTTACTCAGTACTGGGTTTGGTTGGTAATTTTTTTACTCCTTGACTGTGTTGAAATACAGTGGCTTGATCTTCTTGAATTTGATGGAGCAGATGCATTATTTTCCTAGTAGCAACTGTTGCCTAGCCTATGACTTGGTTTTCAAGAACTTAATGTTTCCCATCATTTGTTTGTGAATGCCTACTTTTCATATACATGCATTTGATTGGGGTTAAATTTGAAGCCAATTTTATTTACCATTAATTAAAAACAAGGATATCTTTTTTTATTTCAGCATAGAGTTTTAAAGGAAAAAGGTTGAGACCCCCTTTTTCTTTGATCCCCGCCACCCCTAATGTATTGGAATTACCCAACTTTTTACTTTTTATTTTTTTTCCTCCTATCACTTATTGACATGTGTTTGTGGGGGTTGTGGGGGTCAAGGAAAAATGGGGTCTCTATCATTTCTGGAGTTTTAAAATAATATCTTGCTTGTGGGCAAACTTGTTTTAAATTATTGTATGCTCAACCAAAATATATATTGAATGTATCAATGTACTGCTGTGCTGATATTTAGTCTTTTGTCCACACATATGGCCCACTTTGATTGTTAAATTATCTCTGACAGGATCTGTACATTCATGTTGGCTAGCCTTTTTACCAAAAAACACTCTTGAACTCATTAGATATACATAGATTTCTCAGCTCACCCAGATTTCTTAGCACGCACACACACATGTACACCCCCAATTCTAGATTCTTCCATAATTCAATTTATGTTTTTGCTTAATTTAATTAAGCGACATTTAATCTTAATAAATCTTGATTAACACTTAATTAAATAAATCATACCTAATCACAAATCTTACATAATTTAATTAGTCTAATTTGACTTCCACTAGAGCCTAATTAATTTGAATCAGATTTTTAATCAAACTCCAAAAGGTTCCAAATATCAAATTAAACTTATTTCCATGCTCAATTTTGGTTTCTCACATCATTAAGGCCTTCAATTTCATATCAAACTTAAAAGCTTTGTCAATAAATTACATATTCGATTGAATACCTCATAAATAAATTTTATTCATAATAATCGTAATTCCCAATCCTCATAATTTAATTAACTCCAATTCAGACCTAATTAATCAAATCTCAATTTTGCAAATCTGAATCGAATATTTAATTGAACTCGTATACAGTCTGATACTCGAAATTGAACTAATTCAACTCATCAATTTCACCTTGTTGAGCCATTTAAGCTTTTAATTTCTAATTCCAAATTAAATCCTCAATAAAATCATATACGAATCAGTCTCCATAATTTTCATAAATCCAAATTATATTAGAATAAAGAGCAAGTAAAATTCAAATCTCCTTAATTACTTAAATGCTAATTATTATACGTGGTGAGGTCGTCACAATTAGAATAAAATTAATTATAATTGAATAGACTTAAGCTCAATTAATTAAGCCTAATCCTACTTGATTAGTTAAGCCTTAATCCACCTAAAAATATTTGTTAATCAAGCTTAAGGGCTTATTGCATCAACCCTTGAGCTAAAAATTAGAGATAGAGAGAGAGCTCCACACTTGTAGAGAGAGAAGAAGAAGAATTCAAGAGAATTCAAGTTGTAGGGCCATTTCCATGAATTTGAAAGAAAAGAGTTAGAATCACCATCAATGTAGTGAGTTTGAGTGAATTGTGTACATGCATGCATAATTCTCCATATTTGAACTTAGTTTCCGACAAATTCATAAAAGCATAGGACTTACACATGTTATATCTTGAGATTCTTCATGATTTTACACTCAACATCTCATATAAACATGTTTTGTAAAGAAAAGAGTTGAGTCTACTACATGCATGACAAAAACATAGGGTGTGTTTGGTTTGTGTTTTGAAACATGTTTTTGGAAGAAAATTTCCAAAAACATGTTTGGTTACAAATTTTCTCAAAAAATTCCAAAATTACTTCTCTCTCTATTACATATCAATCAATCATTTTTTTTTCTCTCCTCTCTCCTTTTCAATCATTTTTTCTCTCACACACATCTACTTAACTACAACAAAATATCAAGTCATCCCAAACTCCCAAACTCCAAACCTATTTTCAAAATATACAACCAAACAAACCAAAAAAATTTCTAAACTCTCTCCTAATTTTTTTTTTTTTTTTTAAACTTTATTTCAAAACACAAACCAAACACACCCACCCACCCACAGTGTTTTGGACCTTGTTTTGAAGAATTGAAAGAGAATTTGGGATCATGGTTTCATAACTTCCAAGTATTCATGCTTTATAAAATGTTTCTAAGCTTTTGAGACTAACCATGCAAGCTTTGAACAAAAAAAGAGTGTTTTTGAACTTCAAACTCAAATCTAGAAAACCCAGAATTCGCTCAGTTCACTCAAGCAAAGGATTCTTGGCTCGTGCAAACATTGTAGGCATCCAATATTTTTTTATAGACTTTTGGCTATTGGCTCGAGTGGCCAAGTGTACGCTTGAATGAACTCACCTTTGTTCATCACTTGGCTCGAGTGACCATCGAGTGCACATTTTGAGCATCCAGTACTTTTGCAGTGAAGCCACACTACTTGAGCGACCAAGTGTGTGCTCGAGCGAAGACCCTGTTTTCAGCAAATCTTGACTAACACTTAAAAGTGCATATTTGCATCCTCATGCCCTTTTAGGCATTCTTTTGCATCATTTGAACATCCTCAATGATAGAATAAGCTAAAATCACACGGAAGAGAATCAAATTAAGATACGTTATCTGTTTCAAATGTGTGCTTCAAAGTGTATCTGTGTTATGTGTTTTGTGTAGGTGGTCAACTGAGGTTGAACATGAGGACCAGCCCACTGTGAGTAGTATCTTTGTAAAGATATGTTATTAAAGTGTGTTTTGGTTTACCGCAAGATCATTATTTTGAAATGCTATTTTGATACAAATTGTCTCTTTTGAAATGTAATTGTGGCATTCTTAGTATAGCCCTTTCCTGGGGGTATCAATACCATGGCCCTTTCCTATAAGACCCTCGCTTGGGAGAAATAATATAGTGGCCCTTTGCTATAAGGCCCTTGCTTGGGAGAAACAATATCACGGCCCTTTGTTATATGTGTACAGAGATCTCTGATGTTGACCTAAGTGGTCCTTTTGCTTAACTATATGGGCTCTTCGTTAGACCCATGTAGTCTTTTTTTGCTAAGCCTTCAGGCCCTTTGTGCACTATTGGATGTACCACATATGAATATGATTTGTGAACTTTGGTACGACAAGTACTTAGTTAGGATTTGCTTCGAAACCCATGTGACATGATTTTGTATTACAACAAACATCATTCATTTAACCTCTTTATGCTGGTATTACTCACTGAGCTTTAGCTCACCCCTTTCCCCTATATATATGTAGGTGAGCAGATGGAGCATCAAGCTTAGAGAAACCTCGAGAGTCCACCCTTTTGTCAAGCTACTTGGGAACGCCTCCGTGATGGGGCCATCTTGGTCTCATATGGAGCCAAGTTGTGTCAACCTTGTGAATGAAGTTCTTTGGTTTAGTTTGCTTTTGTTTTTGAAGCTTGTGATGTACGGATATGTTGTGAGGCCCTTGAAAATTTTATTTTCTTAAAAGTCCCTTACTTTTAAATTATTTCTTTGAAGTCTCTCAATTTCTTAATTAATTGCAATTTTAACCCTAGGATCAAAATACATGCGCCAACGGAAAACTCGCAAACCCTAATCGATTTCAGTAACTTAGGAATCATTTCCAATATCTTAATATTGATTAATTGACTCCCTAAATACGGAATTACCACTTAAAATCCTAGGTTTTTCATGTTTTTATCACGTTCATTGGTTGATAGCCTTTTTATTCGAAACAACAAATCCAAACCGAATTAGATTCTCTAATGCTAATTTAGTTTAATTCTACACTGAAATAAATGTTCCAATTCATAAATTAAACCCAAAGCCCTCACATTTTTATTAAATCACTAATTGACCCCAAACTAGTACTAATATATATACTTGTACCTTTAAATGTATTTTATACACTATATTTTAAGATTTCCAACAATTGCATGCAAGAAAAAAATAAAATAATTCCTTCAAATCTCCCCCACATGGCCGGCTGCCCTAGGGAAGTGAAGTGAAGTGAATACAACTTTTTCAAACAATATCCATGAATTCATGGAAAAAGCTTGCTAGTACCCCAAAACATGGAGCTATGCTTCCACCCTAAGTTCAATCCTAACCAAGGCCTAACTAGATCATGATTAATTGCATAATTAAGGCCTATAATTATTCACTATTCCATTAAGTTCCAAGTAAATCTAAAATATCCAATCCATTTCCAACCAATGGGTACTTTTGACCTTTTGCACCAATTTTGGTATAAATAAAACCCTTGCCTTAGCATTTTACAAACAAGAACACATACACAAACACCTCATTTGGCTAAGAAGAAGAGAGGGCAAGAGAGTGAGCTTGGTGGAGGAAAGGAAAGAAAGAGAAGGTCTTGTTAGCTAATCAACCAAGCCTTAAGTAAGCCACATCACCATCTCTCCTTCTATTTCCTTTTTCAAATACATATGTTAGAGATTTAAAATCACATTTTCAAATGTGTTATAATGGTGTTCATGTGTTCAAAGTGGATGAATTGGGGTTGATCCTTCTCCTACTCATATTTCCTCTTAATAGATGCAAAATTACCTTTTTCTTCCTGTATCTCACATTATTTCCAAAGGCGTACCATCACTCTAAAAAATCTGAGTTATTGATACAGTATTTAGTATGTTTTCATCATGAAAGAAGTGAAAAAATTCCCTTAGTTGGCCTCTTTTCTAACCAATCTTCTTATTTTGAGTATTGTGCATGAAAAACCTGTTTTACATCCAACTTAAAAAAATTCTAGAACAATATTGAAAAATATTCTCGACCTCAATTTTATTTCAAAAACTTCCTTAAAGAGTTAGCTTTCAAGGAAAATTGGTTTCATTGAAAAAGAGTGAGCGGTTTGTAAAAAAATCCGATTTTCGTAAAGGTCGACGAATCTGCACAGTGCTGGAGTATTTTTTAACTAAAAATATAGAAAAGCTATTCTATTTCCGAAACATGTTCTAAAAACTAGATAAAATTCCCTACGAACCACTGGAAGGCTAGGTTCGGAAAAAATCTGAAATGGTCCTTTTGATTTTAATCTTTAAGTTGTACTAAATTTGAAAATTTTGTTTTACATTAGTGTTGTATGCTCTTGTGTTCATGAATATACTTATTAATATATGATCATGTATTGGTATGATATTACATATGTCATGGTTATATACCTTTTATTTTAGTCCTTTGATGATGCTCACATTTATGCAAATTTATTCTTTTGTTACTTGCTTGTACTAACTAACTTAAAATGTTAATCTAAATGGAAAACTTAATCGAGTGGCTAATGGGGTTTCGATCACATAAGTATTGTTATGGGATAAAGATATGTTCAAATTGAATTGGTTAGCGGGCTATGCTCCCTTTTGGAAAGTTAAAGTCCTGCGCAAATGGTTGTTCGGAACCCTTGAATGGAGCGGTTGTATTTGGACCCTAGGTGGTTTGGTGTGAGGAGGGAATGGGCAAGGCCCTATTTTATCGTCTCTTTTGAGATCCTCGGTTGGTGTTACGCAGCATGTAACCGTTGGCAGGCATCTGGGGTAAGGTCTGCAAAGTAGTAAAAGAGGGGGCATACCGAATAATCCGCATCCGATTCTTGGGGTCGAGAGGATGAAATCTCTTTGAGGGATTTCTAAACTACTGACAACCAACCTTGTAATCTTTGTTATTTGCTTGAATATCATGTTCCTTTCCCCTATTGTTGTAACTAGTGGTAACCCGTGCAACGCACGACATGTAAAAAATTAATAATATATTTTTATACAAAATAATATAAATAGTTAAATTTTTGTATGCAAATTATGAAAACAAATAAGTTGAAATTTACAATTTAAGTCCTACAATTTTATCACAATTTATTTATTATTTTTTAATTTATCACAAATTTAATAATGTAATTTTCAACCCCCTTTGCTAGAATTGCAAATTTGGGTGAGCTCGACCCAAACAACTTGTGTCGAGCTTAAAATTTTTTAAAGATTGAACAATATAATTTTTAATTAAGTGAGGACCTACGCCAAAAATAAAAAATTCAAATTAAATTTGAGTGAATTTGGGTAGAAACACCAAATAACCTGAAAAATCAAAACAAAATTATATATATAAATATATAAATTATTTGATAATTTATTTTTTAAATAATAAATAAAATTAATTAAAAATGTAATATTAATGAAGAAAAGGAAAAGCAATATACTTAAGCTTTCCAATAGAATTTTTTTGAAAATATTTTAAAAAATACACTTTTTAGAAATAGATCATCGAATTTTGTTTGGAAAGTGTCATATTAGCTCACTTTTTTTTTTTTTTTTTTTTTTTTTTTTTTAATCTTTTTATCTTTTTTGGGTCACATTACATCTCTACTTTTCTATACATTTTTTCATAAAAAGTAAAAAAGTATACTTAATTATTTTTTTTAGGTCACATCACATCATTACTTTTCTATACATATTTTAGTAAAAAGTAAAAAAATAAACTTATATAGCACTTTCCAAACTACCACTAAGTCGATATTAAAAAATTTTACTTTTTATAATGGCATAAATAATTTAAATATGATTTTTAGAGATTCTTTTTAATTTAAAAATTACAATAGAATATTAAATAGAATAAAAAAAATTTCTTACAAAATAAAAGTGTTTGAATAAAAAAAAGGTAAGAAGAAAATTTAATATGATATTTTCATTTAATCTGAAAATAATTTTAGATGAACAATAAATTATCACTTATAACCCCGTTTTTTTTTAATAAAAAAAATTAATGAACTATCACTTTTAATAAAAAAAATTAACGTTTCTTTCTAATTTATTTTAGCAAAATTTTTAAGCCAGAGATATTTTTATTCTTTATTTTTATTTCTTTTATTAACAATTGAGATTAAAAAAAAATCTAACAAAATTCACCATGATTGGTAAGTACTAAAAAAGTTATGTTTTTTTCTTTTGTAAAAAAATTATATTAAAAAATATTATTATTCAAGTCCGTATAGTTTAGAAGGATATAATTTTTTTTTTATAAAATTTAAACAAAAAAAGAAATTGTTTTTAATAGCGATTAATAATTTGAACACATGTATATTATGACACATGTGAATATTGATCTCATTTAATTGTAGCAATATAATTTGAAAAAAAATTTTAAATTTGAAATTTTATTTTATAATTTAACAAAGGATGCAAAATTTAAGGAATGAATATTGGTCTCATTCCAATTATAGTAACATAATTTAAGTAAGAATCCAAATTTGAAATTTCATTTTAGGATAAATTACAAATACACCTCCTGAGATTTGCTTAAAGTACAGATTGCCCCTTATGGTTTGGAAAATTACAAACACCCCATTGTTAAATTTTTTTATTTAACAGAATTAACTAAAAAAAATAAAATTCATAATTGCTCTCCTATATAATAATAAAATTACCTAAATTGTTAATTGAAACATATTTCTAACATCATTAGAAACTGTTAATTGATTTGATGATTTATTAATAAAATGGGTGATTTGTTATGAAATTAGAAACCTAGGGGGGTGGAATGTAATTTTCAGAACTACATGGGACGATTTGTATTTTAATCAAACCTCAGGGGGTGTATTTGTAATTTACCCTTTATTTTAAGAATATGAAATTAATTTATAGACCAATCGTATTGTAACACGTATTAACAAAAAATTAATCAAAATAAAAAAAATAGGAAAAAAGAATTACAACTTTCAACCTTAATGAAATGACAATATTTTGCAATTATAATAGTATATAGATATATAGATAAATCATAGAATAGATCATTATTTAAAACTTATATATTATGGGATAAATCATTATAATTTTAAATTTAAATTAATGAAATGCTTTCCATATTTAGTGTCCCTCAAATTTGAATTTTGAAATGGATTAGTATACTTTCTATTCTTTATTTTATATATTTGATATACTTTCCATTTGAAAGTCATAAATCTAGAGATATTACATATATTTAAACAAAATAAAAAAAAAATGAGAATTTTTTTTTTGGCCAACTTTCAACCTTAATGAAATGATAACATTTTACAATTATAATAGTATATAGATATATGGATAAATTATAGAATAAATCATCGTTTAAAACTTATATATTATGTGATAAATTATTATAATTTAAAATTTAAATTAATAGAATGTTTTCCATGTTTAGTGCCCCTCAAATGTGAGTTTTGAAATGGATTAGTATACTTTCTATTTTTTATTTTATATATTTTATATACTTTCCATTTGAAAGTCATAAATCTAGAGATATTACATATTTTTAAACAAAATAAAAAAAAATGAGAAAAAAAGAATTACAGCTTTCAACCTTAATGAAATGACAATATTTAACAATTATAATAGTATGTAGACATATAGATAAATCATAGAATGGATCATTATTTAAAACTTATATATTATGGGATAAATCATTATAATTTTAAATTTAAATTAATGGAATGCTTTCCATATTTAGTGCCCTCAAATTTGAATTTTGAAATGTATTAGTATACTTTCTATTTGGAAGTCATAAATTTAGAGATATTAAATATATATATATATTTTCTTGAATGAGAACTATAGAGAATTTTTTAATTATTTAAAATCAAAAAATTAGAAATTTTAGTTTGAGATATTGGAGCCCCAACAAGATTTGTGGTTATAAACCCCCTTTTACTTATACAATAGATAGATAGATAGATTTAATAAGAATTTATATTTGTTTTAGATATTTTTTTAATATACAATTTTTTTATATTGATTTTTTTATAAAAATAATTTAACAATTCCATCACTAACCATAGTATATGAGAGAAGTTGGAAAGGGTGTAGCAATAGGTATAAAAGAAGTCAAAAAGACTTGTGGGTTGGAAGAAGTCAATAAATGTTAAGGTTTTTTTTTTTTTTAAATCAAAAAATCAGAAAATTAAGATTGGGATATTGGAACTCTTACAAGGTTTGTGGGTGAAAAATCCCATTTTCCTTATATAATATATAATATATAGATAGATAGATTGCTATTGTGTATTAGATTGTGAAAAAGGGATAGGGTGTGTGTGCATTTACTGGACAAACGAGCTGGAAATTGTTGTCTTAAAGAAGCAAATTTTTTTTGTTGTTTTGTAAAGTGCATCTGGAATTTTATTTTTCGATGTAATATTGATAGAACTAACTTTTTGTAACTAAAGACGTTATGTATCTACTCTCTTATTATTATTATTATTATATGCCTATTTTTTTAAAAACACATATAGTTCCCTACGTTGCTTATGGAACCTTACGTCAATGCCTTTTGAGATCTGTCAAAAGGGTAGTGCGCTACCAAAGAAAGCTGAACTTAGAGGGAAGGCTAAATTGACTCCTCCAACAATTTGAGATCTTACTTGGTCATTGGCCATAGGATTCATTAGTGACTTTTTCTTGACTACAATCCTTAGTGTAGATTTTGGGGCATCACAACTTGGTATCAGAGTCTAGGTTCAACCCTTAGCTCGCGCAAACCGATACGTAACTCTAGAATCCCTTACCCCCTATACACTAGTGTATTTTTACTATCACACTACTATAACTATTTAAAAGAGACTAACAATTAAAAACTTTTCCCTCCACCATAGGATGCCATCAAAAAGCCATCAAACAACCAAGATTAGCCTTGACACATGGGAGGCATTTCACATGCTAGGTAGGAGAGCATTGTTCATCAATACCTACTTTAGTCGTCGACGATTTGAATTTGCCACTGAAAAGATGATAATTAGGGAGATACGAAAAGTGGAGACAACATACTCTTACTATACGAAGGAGCAAAAGAGATCCTTGGTTCGACGCTGCTTGCAGTACCTAAGTCGCACAACAAAGAGCGCAGTCCGAAAGGAGTAGGATGACCGGAAGATGGACACCTTGATACGTCGAGCCTTGGCAGACGAAGCACCACGCCGACACCCAGTGCACACTGGGAGTGGCGAGTCTCACTACCCTGGGCAAGACAATAGATAGACAATGGAGGTGGAGCAACAACCGGTGCAGTCGGGAACAACTGCAGCATTTCCAATTGAGTTGTCATTTGAGCATGTCCCACTTTCACCGACATATGTAACGCCTTCAAAATAAAACATAAAACCCAACAACCTTGACATGCATAGACATAAGAGAAATAAACATATTTCCATTAATCAGAGTATTCGTTATAAAAGTATTACATGTTGACAACAAAAGTAAATGCCCTACGTGCTTACAACTTTCCAAGCCAACACTTGGTTACAAGAAGAGAGTACTAACTCAATTACATATTAAGCCCTTGGCTTGAATTTACATGTAATACCTCAAAAGATAACAAAACAACAAAAAGAGTCTTCAACTCTCAGAACAGAAGGCCCTGCATCAACAACCTGGGCCTGGACTTGATTATCAGCTCTAAGAATGTCCATGGATGCCCTCAAAGCTCCTGCTATCTCGCGGGCTAAGGCGCCCATGGCCTACTGACCTACTGGCTTGACCATAGTGGCCTGGCCAACCCCTTCCTATTGCGTCGGAATATCATTCGGTATAGGCATCTCCTACCTCCTAGGCCTACCTCGCCTACTACCACGTCTTCGTCCTGACATCTTGATAAAGGTAACGAAGAACATTAGCACATTCACAAATGTGCCGAAGCTATTTCACTCGCGTCCTAATGCATGGACAACAGTAATTCATTCCACGTAGGCACATAATTACATAAGCACTTACGAATTTCATTTCTGGATAATGACAGTCCCAAGGCGTTGCTAGAGTTTCGGTTAGAAACAACATTGATCAAGTGCTTTTCCAACAAGACTCCCAGAAACCCAAGGATCCAATCAACATCCTAAAAACTACATTCCATACCCAAATAACCACATAAACATGTTATCACATAAGCACATAACATTATACCTAAGTCTCTAACAAGTGAGACAAACCCATTATGGTACTAACCACTTCCCGTGCACCCAAAGTATTTGAACCCGGTATGCTCTGATACCAAGTTGTAACGCCCTCAAAATAAAACATAAAACCCAACAACCTTGACATGCATAGACATAAGAGAAATAAACATATTTCCATTAATCAGAGTATTCGTTACAAAAGTATTACATGTTGACAACAAAAGTAAATGCCCTACGGGCTTACAACTTTCCAAGCCAACACTTGGTTACAAGAAGAGAGTACTAACTCAATTACATATTAAGCCCTTGGCTTGAATTTACATGTAATAAATCAAAAGATAACAAACTAACAAAAAGAGTCTTCAACTCCCAGAACCTTTCAAGCTATGTCCTTGGAGGTGGTACATCACCTGGACCTGAAATGATGTCCCATACAGGGTGAGCCACAGCCCAGCAGAGATATTTTAAACCAATTATGAGCAATGACTGAAATAATAGCATTCGATAGATGTTTAACACTTAAAAACCAATTTAAATCACAATACAGTTCCATGACAATCATGTCCATGATACAATCCATTTTTCCTTTACTTATCAAATCATTTCATAGATATGGCTCAAGACCTAGCCAAACATTCCAATGAGGCTATATCTCACATTAAACCACTTCCTTGGTTCACAATTCAAATGAGTTTACAACTCACAATTAAAACACTTCCATACTTCAAATAATACACATATTTGCTGTATTAATACTTCAATCTGATACACATATTTGCTGTATCAATGGAGTCCATCCCCTATCTCCTCCCAAATAGGTTTGAGAGTCCATCCCCTAGCTTCCCTCAAACCATGGAGTACATCCCCTATCTTCTCCCACACAAGAAACATATTCCAAGTATAAAAAAAATTATCATATACAAGGATCAATCAATACACATATTTGATGTATTACTCCAACTGTCATATTCGATGACATATTCAACGTGATTAGTTTCAGTTTTCCTTAATCAACATGCAGTGTCTACAACAATCAAGACTATCCTCCACTGATAGCCCAAAGCAATTATTTCTAAACAGAAAATAAATGCGTCAACAGATATAATATCAACATTTACATAGGTGAGTGATAAATTCATCAAACTACACCATTTAATCCCGTCATTTCCCAATTTCATGGATTTCAACTCAATTTCGTATTTTCCTAAATTAATTATAAATAATTAGGGCATTTTCCCTTTTTTCTCAATATCAACCCTAAGGTTTGATTTCACCAATCTCACAACATAAATTCCATTTTTCAATGTTTCACATACCCATGGGTTCTAAAATATGAGAATCCCTCTTTTATAAATTACACAACAACCCTAACTTTTCCCAAAATTACCCATCATCACCAACTAATCAAAATGACCAAAATTAAAGACAAAACTCATAAGATGGAGTAGGGTATCCCTACCTCGAAGTTAGAAGCCCAAAGGAGAAGATGGTGAAAAACCAAAGTGCTCCAAATCCAAGATTCTTCAGATTAAAAGGAAGCCCTCAACACCCTCTATCTTTCTTACAAAGAACTTAGGGTAGAAACACACTAAATGGAGATGAAACCCTAGAGAGAAGGTGTGTAGAGAGAGAGAGAGAGAGAGAGAGCTCGGATCTAGGGTTTAGAAGAAAAAGAAGATGAAAAAGTGAAGTGTTTACCCGCTGCTGCCTACTGATATAACACAGGCTCGTTCGAGCGAGCGACTAGACACAAGGAACCCTCGCTCGAGCAAAAAAAGTCTCGCTCGAGCCAACAATTCGAAGCTTTAGGTCTATAACTCAGAAGCACGCTCGAGCGACAGAATGCTCGCTCGAGCGAAGAAACCCAAAACATAGACCTCGCTCGCTTGAGCGAAGGAAAGCTCGCTCGAGCCAAGAATCAAAACCATCAGGTTAAAAAGAGAAGCAAACGCAAGCTCGAGTGCAAGACTTCTCGCTCGAGCCACCAGACACAAAACTCAACTCTTGCTCGAGCAAAGGAACCCTGGCTCAAGCGAAGGATCTAAAACAAGGAGCTCACTCGAGCGACAAAAGGCTCACTCGAGCGAAGGACCAAAATTTTGGGCAGCAACCATTTGCTCCCAATCACACCCAATCTGTGACAAACCTGACCAAAACATCCTATAACTCAAATACAAAGTATTGAAGGACGGAAACAAGATATATACAACAATCAACATCCACGGAACCAAGTCTGGATTACACTAATCAATGGAGGGAAAACCAGGGTCGCTATAATATATATACCCCGCTCTCCTGGCCTGGCAATCAACTTGGCAGATGAAGATCTTGAAAAAGATTTCGATTGGTCTGGGAATAAGAGTTAATCTAAGGGTAGTAAGCTAGGCTTTTGTGAGATCCACTTCTAGTAGGGATCCTTAAGATATATGTAGTAACTTTGTGACTATGCTGTGTGTAGTGAGTTTTGAATGAAACTCTAATTTGGAAGCCTTTTGTACTGATGCCTATTATACACATATGAAGTGACGATTTGATCTATATCTATTGATTGTTACTTTCTTTAATATTTCACCACACCCTAAGAAAACTAAACCTTAATTTCAAGTCTAGTAGAAAGATTACCTCCAGCTAGAAATCTGGAAACCAACTTATCCCGTACCATGAACTGAATGGTGGATATGCAAGCTAATGACTACTTAGAGACTAGCAAGAATGCCCAGAACCATCCCAAAAATTAGCATGGACTTGTACCTGCAGGAACTAATATCCCTAATAATCTTGGGCATCAAATTCTGGAAGAACCAAGATAACTAAGGAACAATCGACAAAACGAGAGGACTCGACTCTTTTCAAAATTTAGAAAACAAAGGGCCCCAAAGTTCACAGGATTACTAGACCTGAGAGTGGCTGAAAATTTTCTTTGGCAGATAGAGAAAATGATGGACACTATGGGAAAAAACTGAAGATGCCAACACAATAGCCTTAGCAGTATTCAAGCTAGATGATAAGGCTAATCATTGGTGGGAACTAATCAAGAATACACGTGACATTACAAACATGTCATGGAACCAGTTTAAGGAATTGTTTCTTAATAAATATTTTCCAAGTACAGTTCATCGAGAGTGAGTTAGGGAATTCCAAAACCTAGAGCAGGGAAATATGATTGTAACCCAATACGCTGCAAAATTTGAAGAACTAGTCTGCTATGTATGTAGCAAATGATGAAGAGGAAGCAAGGATGTTCGAATGGGGGCTGGATCTTACAATCAAGGGAAGAGTTCTACTGCAACGGCTCCACTCATATGCTAAGGTATTGGAGATGACATTAGAATCTGAAAGGAAAGTAGCCGATGCTAGGAAAATTTGGAACAAACGGAAAGGGGGTTAGACATTTGTAGGACCTTAGAGGAACCAAAAGGGAAATACGGCCTCGAAGCCCTACTCAAGGCCATAACCACAACAACAATGGCAACAACCGCGATAACAAATCCAGAAAGGAGCTTATCAATCAAGCTTGGTAGGACAAAACTAGTGCTTTCATTGTCAGTAGTTGGGGCACAAAAAGAGAGAATGCTCCCAACTCCCTCTATCAGGATACCAGGGAGGAGGTTCCAGAGAAAATGCCCAGTCAGTAGGTGGATAGAAACCCTAGTTAAACAAGACGAGATCTACCGGCCAGCAATACGAGAAGAGTGAAGGAACTCAGAATGCTTGGACCGGTGGCAACCAGAAAGCAACTGACAGAGTCTTTTCCTTGCAACAAGATGAGGAGGACCCGCCTGTAATTGAGGGTAATTTAGTTCTATATAATTCTTGGATGCATGTTTTATTTGATACTAGTGTATCACATTATTTTATATCCTTTACTTATGTTAAGTCATTAGAACTTGTATGTGAACCCTCAGAAACTGCCTTAAGTATAATATCACCTATCGAAGGGTGCGTTCGGATAAGGTTGATTTGTAAGGATTATAAGATAGGAGTCTCGGACCTACGCCTAACTTGCAACGTTCGTGTCATGGAGATGTCAGACTTTGTTATCATTTTGGGCATGGACTGGTTGTCTGCCTAATGAGCGATGATTGATTGTCATCAAAGGAAGGTAGTGGCTCATGTGCCTGATGGAGCACGCTTCTAGTTTAAAGGGGTTAGGCAAGATTCCCCGACTTCAACAAAATGTAAAATGTGGTGGTACGATCTGCTTGCGAGTAAGGTAGCAAGTTTGATTTTAAATGAGGAGGACCAAGCAGAATTAGAACTTTCGCGAGTAGTATGCGAATATGTAGATGTATTTCCTAAGGAATTTTCGGGATTGCCACCAACCTTTAGTATTGGGCTACAATCTGTAACTACTCCAATATCTATGGCCCTATATCATATAGCACCAACAGAACTGCGAGAATTAAAGACACAACTGCAGGAGTTGCTCAAAAAAGAATTTATTAGGCCAAGTACTTCAATGTGGGGGGTGCCCATTCTATTTGCTAAAAAAAAGGATGGGTCATTAAGACTATGCATCGATTACTGTCAACTCAACTGAGTCACGATCAAGAACCGGTACCCGCTCCAAAGGATTGATGATCTTTTTGATCAACTTAGAGGCTCAAAGTATTGTTCAAAGATCGATCTCAGGTTGGGTTACCATCAACTATGAGTCAAGGATGAGGATATACCAAAAACTGCCTTCCGAACCAAATATGGTCACTACGAGTTTGTAGTAATGCCCTTCAAACTAACCCATGTGTCGGCAATATTTATGAGCCTAATGAACAAGATCTTCACACCATATCTTGACCAGTTTGTAATGGTGTTCATTGATGATATTTTAGTATATTCAAGGTCTAAGGAAGAGCATGAGTAACATTTAAGGATTGTTCTTCAAGTTCTTAGAGACAATCAATTGTATGCCAAGGCAAGCAAATGTGAGTTCTCGTTAAAAGAAGTGAAATCTTAGGACATGTAGTGTTTGAAAATGGGATTGCGGTGGATCCAACCAAGGTAGAAGCAGTCTTAGATTGGAGACAATCGCAAATTGTATCAGAAATTCGTAGTTTCTTAGGATTTGCTGGTTACTACCAAAGGTTCATTCAAGATTTCTCCAAACTAGCTAGACCAATGACTCATTTGATGCAGAAGGGAGTAAAATATGAATGGGATGAAGCTTGCAAAAAATCCTTCCAAGTGCTAAAGAAAAGATTAACTAGTGCGCCAATTTTGATCATCCTAGAACGAAAAGTGGGGTACACTGTGTATTGCGATGCATCTAAGGAAGGGTTAGGCTACGTGCTCATGCAAAATGTAAAGGTAGTCGCATATGGTTCCATGCAGTTGAAAACACATGAGTGAAACTATCCAACGCATGACTTGGAATTGGCGGTTGTAGTTTTTGCTTTAAAGCAATGGTGATATTACCTGTATGGAGAATAATTTGAGATTTTCACAAATCATAAGAGCTTGAAGTATTTATTTACATAGAAGGACCTTAACTTCAGACAGAGACAGTAGGTGGAGTATCTTGAGGATTTCCAGTTCACTCTCTTATATCATCCTGGTAAAGCCAATGTTGTGGCAGACACGCTAAATCGCAAGAGTAGGGGAATGATAGCTAAATTAGCCGTAAATGAATGGGATATGGTTAAGAGGCTCAATGAATTTGGAATTCAGGTAAAGACTCAAGACATGAAGGTATACCTTAGTGCACAGAAGGTGATGCCTAAGTTAATAAGTGAGTTCATAGAGGCCTAGAAGCATGATCAAGAAGTAGCCTATATTAAGGGACGTTTGGAATCAGGAAAACCAATGCTCGACTAAGCAATTCACCCCAATGGGAGTTTAAGATATCAAGGTAGATTGTTTGTGCCAAGTGGCGAGTTGCTTAGAGAAAAAGTACTTAAGGAATGTCATCACTCTGTATTTGCAGTACATCCAGGAAGGACTAAAATGTACCAAGATTTGAAAAGACAGTATTGGTGGAGCAGAATGAAGAATGATGTGGCTAAATTTGTAGCAAGATTTCTAACATGGCAGCAAGTGAAGGCAGAACATCAGAAACTAGAAGGAACATTGCAACCCCTGCCAATAACTGAATGGAAATGGAAGCACGTGACAATGGACTTTGTGACCGGATTGTTGTAGACACCCCATTTTTGACCGCCCTTAAGACTTGGACGTCTTCGTTTGAACACTCGATGATCATCCATGTTCGTGTTCGTTTGAGTTCCCGGAGGTCTTGGCCGCGCGCCTTGCTTGAGGATCTCTTAACTTGCCTATTCTATGCTTGGTTGTGGACCAAGAACTTGTTTGTTTTTGCTTCTGAGGGTAGGGAATGGCTTGTTGGCCATCCCCACACCTCACCGGCCATGGCATGATGCCACTGGCCCTGTTTCGTTGCTACCGGCCATTGGTCATGGCCGGTCGGTAGTGTTTTTGGTCAGCCGGCCGTTTGTTTGGTCAGTCGGCCATATTTTTTGGCCAGGACTTCTTTTTTGGCTTTTTTAGGCATTGTGCATGCTAACTGTGCCAGCTGGAGCACATAGACCTGTCCTCCATAAACGTGTATAGAGGATTTGCCCCCTTTGCACCCTTTTTGCTCTAGTTTCTTGAGGAAGCTTGAACCCTTTGCTCTAGCTTCCTCAAGAAGCTTGACCCTTTGTCTTAGCTTCCCCAAGAAGCTTGAACCTTTGTTCTAGCTTCTTGAGAAAGCTTGACCCCTTTGTCTTAGCTTCTCCAAGAAGCTTAGGACCTTTTTTTGTTCTATAAAAGAGGGCCTTCCCTCTCCTTTAGAGGGGTTGAGCAAATCAGAGTTATACATCTGAGATATATTGTATATATCACTCTCTCTCTATATCCCTCTCTCTCTCTCTCTCTCTCTTTCGATTTGTGTGTGTAAAAGTGTTCCAAAGGGGTTTTTGTTCTTAGTTTTGCACTAAAACACCTAGTGTTACACTTTACTTTGGTTCTTGAGGTATTGAGGGGCTGGTTTCAGAGCTTTTAAGCTGGTTTTGATCAAAAGGAGGGGCTGGAGTTGTTGTTCTTGAAGTGTTCTTCAAGGGTGAGCACTATTGCTTTATATTCCCTATTTTTGCACTAGCCTTTAGCCTATCTTGCATGCTGTTTTGAGCTTAGTGTATAATTGATAAAAGTTTTGTATTTTCATTCTTAAGATGTTTGTTTAAAGTCATTTTGGTGTTGGGGGTCGTCCTCCCCCTCTTAGGCCTTGTTTGGCCTCTTTTTGTGCCTTCTTTGTTAAGCTTTGGAACTTTCGTGTATTGGCCTTCTCACCACTGGTGAAGTGGTTTTGAGGTCATGTATAGGGGAGGGACACCCCTCTCCCTTTGTGTCTCATTTGCTTGTGTTTTTGGCTCATAAAGGTAGCATGCATGCTTAGTCGATTTTGGCTCCATCTCAGTGGGTATTTAGTGATATTTTGTCATGTTATACCTCTATTTTAAGTTGGTTTAATGGCCTCTTGCATGCATCATATGCTTGTCTTGTAATCCCATGTTTTGGCCTAACATGCATCATGTTGTAAGGTGGCATTTTAGCATGATTTTGGTTTGGTTCCAAGAACATTTTAGCTCTGTTTTGCCATGCTTAAGGTCTATTTGGTGTCCTTTTGGTCATGCTTACATCGCTTTGTATAGCCACTATGCATTCTAGTTTGTTAGCCTCGAGTGTGTGAATCATTAGCATGCATTACTTTGACCTTTCTCATGATTTGGCATCACTTTAGATCATATTTCAATCCATGCTTCATGCTCGTATGCTTGCATTTACCATCTTCTCAATGTTTTGAAGAGTTGTTCTTTTGTGCCTTAAAAATGAGTCATTGTGCATGCCTCTTTGTTTAAGTCTTCAAGCTACCATATCAGTGGGTTTCGGAGCTCCTTGTGGTATATTATAACTCTATTTTTTGTTGAAAAGTCCATGCCATGCTTGGTTGTGATAGTTGTAATGGAGTGCTCTCTTTGTAGTCTTGAATGCCTTTGTTTTGGTGCCTATTTCTTAGCATGTTTTGGCCATGTTCCATACATGTTCTAGTCTTGTTTTGGTCTGCCCTAGGACTGATTTAAGTCATTTTGGCTCTTTAAGGCTTGGTTGGTATGGCTATGGTTTGAACCCTTTGGTTGGTCTCAAGGTTTGGGCCCCTTTGCATGCTATGTTTCACTTGTGTGTTTGGATTTGGCACTCCTTTTAGCATGATTTCAGAGCACAGCATATTTGTAAAATGCCCATGTTTGTCTCTTTCAAGTATGCTTAGAATTGCCTCTTTTATGCCTTAAGTGATGGGCCTTGGTGCATGCACGCTTGCATTTGTGATTCGTGCTTTTGTTACATCATTATTGGCCATTGTTTTGGGATTGGCTGAGGTCCTCCCATTTCGGTTTAAGTCCATCCTTGTACATAGTTGCACGTTTAGTATGTTGCGTCATGTTGCATCTCGTTATATGCTTGCATCATATCATGTTTGCACGTTCTTGTTACATTAGCTTAGCTTGCATGTTAGGTTGCATTGCATTGCATCTTGCATGCTTAGCACATTGTACATTTGCATGTTTAGGTTGCATTGCATTTGGCATGCTTTGCTAACTTAGCCTCATATTACATACATGAGCCATTTTGCATATTTGAGCCATATTGCATACATGCATTGCATTGTGTTTGGTTTGGGGTGTCAAACCAAACATGAGGAATGAGGTGTGTTCGTACTTAAAGTGACGAAACACGCCTCAATCCTCGGTCGCCGACACTCTTGACCCCAACATGACAGAGTGTGTAGCATTCATTTGTTTTCGTTGCATTCATTTTACATTGATTTGCAAACTTGGCACCTTTGGCCATCATGCATCGAAATGCGTGATTGGTGGCCCGAGGACCGAGGGCCATACTCCCTTGAGTTCATTACATGATAGAGAGAGTGGCTATGCACACATTGTGTTGAAAATGCTTTGCTATGCACTGTCTGTCCTCTACTGCAGCAACACCAGTGCTCTGCAGGAAGAAATGGCTGGTCGGCCACTTTTAGTGCCGGCTGGCTACCAAAGTCTAGCCGGTGGTCCCACTTTTGGTCTATAACTGTATTCCAGTGGCAGGTGGACTTTCATTATGGCCGGTGACATCCTACAGTGCTATGGGAGTGTTCCAGAAGCATCACAAGTATTTTCACAGTTCTCAAGGGTGCAGAACAGTGCAAACAGAGGCAACAGTGGCATGGCGATGGGTTTCCAAACGAGGCGGATCGAGCATACATCATCCAAGCATTCTGAGGCGGGGCTGCAGCGGCCTCCCTTTGTAACTAATTTGTCAATTAATTTAGGGTTTTGTAATATTTAATTAGCTAGAGTAATTAATTATTTATTCGGTCTGTAATTATTTATTCAGATCCTCCGAGAGAGGGCAGTGTTGTAAATAAGTGTGCGTGCGTGTGTGAATGTCTTCTAACCCCACGTCTTTCTCCCTTTTATTTACCAGCTTATGATGGTTAGTTTTAGGGCATGTTTCTATTAGCATCTATATGTTCGCATGCTTGCATTCATTCATCTATATTGCATGCACCGGGCTTGGCGCATCATACTAACTGCATTGTATTTCAATTCTGAGTTAAATACATGTTATCTGTAGCATCTCATATGCCATCTTAGAATAGCCGAGCCTATTGTAGTTGCATTTTTGCATGTGTTGCATTAGCCATCTTAACATGACCTAGGATTATGCATTGATTCCTAACTAGTTTCTGTTTTGGCTTGGAGTACTCGGTGAGTGTTTATGCTTTAGCATCCTTGCATGCGTGTGAGTGACTGCCATGATAGCATGCTTGCCATGAGACTATTTGCTTATGTGATATAACTGCCTGAATGCTTGTGGGTGAAGGTTGGATTATTTAAATTGGAACAATTTATTGATTGCAAGTTTTTAAGCCCACTTGAGAGTGGCAAATCACCATGTTTTCTAAGCACTTGAAGGTGGCAAAATCCGCATTTTAGCTTACTTGCAAGTAACAAACCGCTTTCAAAAACAAACATGAGATGTTTTGTTCCAACTTAGACGATCCAGTCTATAGTTGATATGCTGTGCGCATCACATAGTAATTCTAGGCTAATAACCGGAATATGAGCACATAATGTTTTCAAAACTAGATATCATGGTTAGTAAAGGCCGATCTTTGATCGGGCGAGCGGGGGTGCTCACGAAGTGACCTTCCCCAATCGTACCCAAGTTCTCGAGCCGAGGCAACTTTGGTGATAACGGACACGTGGCCTTACGCACGAGTCAGGGTTTCCTAAATTCCTCCAAAATAAATATTTAAGTGGCGACTCTGTATCTGGCAAAGCAGTCTATGTTTGGCACTTCTTTCAAAAAAATCTGTTTTAAAAAACGATTTGCCATATTTGGACTCTTTGATGATTCATCGGTCTTGCATTGCACTATGCGAGATTAGATACAAGAGCGTGACATTGAGTCTTGAACTATAGTGAGCCCAATGAATAAAACGGGATTCCCTCTCGGGACGTTCGGGGACGTCTACAGTTGCCCAGGACACCCAAAGGGCGTGATGTTGTATGGGTAATAATGGATCGCCTCACAAAGTCATTACATTTCATACCCTATAAGATAACTGACACTTTAGAGCCCATGTACAAGCTCTACATTGAGGAAATTATTTGATTACATGGAATTTCGGTATCCATAGTATCGGATCATGATCCACGATTCATCATTCATTTTTGGAGAAGTCTGCAAGAAGTCTTGGGTACCGAGTTATGTTTCAGCACTGCTTTTCATCCACAAACAAATGGACAATTTGAGTGCACCATCCAGACACTTAAAGATATGCTGAGAGCTTGTGTAATGAATTTTCAAGGAAGTTGGGAGCAACACCTACCCTTAATTGAATTCTCCTATAACGACAGCTTTCAAGCCAACATTGGTATGGCACATTTTGAAGCATTGTATGGGTAACCTTGTAGAGCCGATTTGTAGGACTAATGTAGGTACAACAAATCTAATGGGACCCGAACTTATCCTAAAGACTATTGAGAAACTCAAACTGATCTGACAACGGTTAAAGACTACTCAAGACCATCAAAAGAATTACGTAGATAGGAGGAGGAGACCACTGATGTTTGAAGTAGGCGACCACATGTTCCTAAAGGTGCAACCTAGGCATGGGATCGTATGTTTTGAAAAGAAATGGGAGCTACCAACACGGTATATCGGACCATTCAAAATACTGGAGAATGTGGGCGAAGTGGCATATCGACTAGCTTTACCCCCGCAGTTAGCAGGGTTACATAACGTCTTTCATGTATCTATGTTCCATGAATAGATCGGCAATCCATAGCACGCCATTCGCTAGGTAGGAATTAGTCTCGAAAGGGATGTTATGTTTTAAAAAGGACCTGTAGCAATACAAGATAGTCAAGAGAAGAACTTTAGGAGCAAGATGGTTCATTTAGTGAAGGTGCTTTGGTGTCATCGAGGGATTGATGAGTTTACTTGGGAACCCAAAGACTAGATAAAGGCAAACTCTACCCCCGATTTCTTGAAAAGAATGTATAGTTACATTTCGAGGACGAAATTGTTTTAAGGGGAATAAGTTGTGAGGCCCCTAAAAATTTGATTTTCTTAAAAGTCGCTTACTTTTAAATTATTTCTTTGAAGTCTCTCAATTTCTTAATTAATTGCAATTTTAACCCTATGATCAAAATACTATGCCAACTGAAAACTCGCAAACCCTAAATGATTTTAGTAACTTAGGAATCATTTCTAATATCTTAATACTAATTAATTGACTCCCTAAATATGGAATTACCACTTAAAACCCTAGTTTTTTCGATTTTTATCATGTTCGTCGGTTGATAGCCTTTTTATTCGAAACAAGAAATCCAAATCGAATTAGATTCTCTAACCCTAATTTAGTTTAATTCTACAATAAAATAAATGTTCCAATTCATAAATAAAACCCAAAGCTCTCACATTTTTATTAAATCACTAATTGACCCCAAACTAGTACTAATATCTATATATACTTGTACCTTTAAACCTATTTTATACACTATATTTTAAGATTTCCAACAATTGTTCACAAGAAAAAAATAAAATAATTCCTTCAAATCTCCTCCACATGGCCAGTCACCGTAGGGAAGTGAAGTGGATACAACTTTTGCAAACAATATCCATGAATTCATGGAAAAAGCTTACTAGTACCCCCAAAACATGGAACTATGCTTCCACCCTAAGTTCAATCCTAACCAAGGCCTAACTAGATCATTAATGATTCACTATTCCATTAAGTTCCAAGTAAATCCAAAATATCCAATCCATTTCCAACCAATGGGTACTTTAGACCTTTTGTACCAATTTTGGTATAAATGAAACCCCTCCCTTAGCATTTTACAAACAAGAACACATACACAAAACACCTCATTTGGTTGAGAGGAAGAGAGGGCAAGAGAGTGAGCTTGGTGGAGGAAAGGAAAGAAAGAGAAGGTCTTGTTAGCTAACCAACCAAGCCTCAAGTTTGCCATATCACCATCTCTCCTTCTATTTCCTTTTTCAAATACATGTTATTAGAGATTTAAAATCATATTTTTAGATGTGTTGCAATGGTGTTCATGTGTTCAAAGTGGATGAATTGGGCTTTGATCCTTCTCCTACTCATATTTCCTCTTAATAGATGCAAAACTACATTTTTCTTTCCGTATCTCACATTATTTCCAAAGGCATACCATCACTTTAAAAAATATGAGTTATTGATACATTATTTAGCATGTTTTCATCACAAAAGAAGTGAAAATTTTCCTTAGTGTGCCTCTTTTCTTACCAATCTTCTTATTTTGAGTATTGTGCATGAAAAACCTGTTTTACAATCAACTTTCAAAAATTCTAGAAAAATGTAGAAACATCTTCTGGACTTTGGTTTTATTTCAAAAACTTCCGTGAAGAGTTAGCTTTCAAAGAAAATTAGTTTCATTGAAAAATAGAGAGCGGTTTGTCAGAAAATCCGATTTTCATAACGATTGACGAATTTGGATAGTGCTGGAGTATTTCTTAAATAACTAAAAATCTAGAAAAACTATTCCATTTTTGAAACTGTTGGTAGGCATCCGGGGTAAGGTCTGTAGAGAAGCAAAAGATGGGGCATATCGAATAATCTGCGTCTAATTCTTTGGGTCGGGAAGATGAAATCTCTTTGGAGGATTTCTACATTGCTAGCAACTAACCTTGTAACCTTTGTTATTTACTTGAATGTCATGTTCCTTTCCTCTATTATTGTAATTGCTAGTGTATTAGATTGGGGAAAATGGGATAGGGTGTGTGTGAGTTTACTAGCTATTGAAAGCTCACGGCGTATCATGCCAGGTGTCGAGAAGGATCTTGCAGCAGAAAACGATGAGCCGGAAACTTTCGAAGCCTACTGGTTGTCCTAGAGAAGCAATTTTTTTTTGTTGTTTTGTAAAGTCCATCTAGAATTTTATTTGTGGATGTAATATTGATGGAACTAACTTTTGTAACTAAGGACATTGTGTATCTATTCTCTTTTTATTATATGCTTTATTTATTTATTTTTATAACCCATATAGTTCGCTATGTTGTTTATGAGACCTTGCTTCAATGCCTTTTGAAATCTATCAAAAGGGTAGTGTGCTACCTAAGAAAGATGGGTTTAGAAGAGAGGCTAAATTGACTCCTCTGGCGATCTGGGATCTTACTTGGTCATTGGCCATAGGACTCAGTAGTGACTTTCCCTTGACTATAACCCTTAGTGTAGATTTTGGGGCGTCACATATGTTGTCTAAGTGTTTAGTTGTTTAATGTAACTATGAATTTGTATCTATGAAGAAGATTGATGTTTTAATTACTTATGAAAATTTCATGTATGCACCGCTCGATGGACATGGTTGTATTTTTAATATGGCTTCCACAGTGCCCCGATATTATTTAATTAGCAATTTTGTCTTTGAGATCAGAGGTAATCTGGGATTATTGGTGGGTCACAGCCTAAACTTCTAGGGGTGGGTCCGGGTCGTCACAGTTTGGTATTAGAGCATGAGTTATACCTCACTTACTTGTCCAATGAGCAATAAGGTGTCTAGAAAGGACTTAAAAATTGCATTCATTTGTATTTGACTATTAGAATGAGGTAACTTTTGAAAATGTATATATGAATATGTGTGCATTCAATGTATTTGTTATGATACAAGTTTCATATAGATAATGGTGAGAATAAGAGGGGATGAATTGGGGAATTCTACCTCCAACTGACTTGACCAGATGGAAAGAATGATGCACAATATGGCTGAAAGCTTAGGATAACAATAGCAATGGTAGAAACAGTAACCACTGGCCCCACCTCTAATGCCTGTACCACTGGTACTGGATCATCAAATAGATGACCGAACCATTGCCCTCACTAGAGAGTTCAAAAAGATGAAGTTGCCCTTGTTTGATGAGGGAATTGATCCATTAAAGGCTAAGGCCTAGGTGTTGGGGATTAGAAAATTTTTTGAGGTGTTTCTATGCACAAAGACACAAAAGGTTCTGTTACCCGCCTTTACGTTGGAAGATGAAAGCGAGGAGATGGTGGATGTTAGTATGAGAAATTAACAGGGGGATTAGTTGGGCTCAATTTTTAGAAATCTTCTACGAGAAACACTTCCTGTAGTGTGTTCGGGACAGGAAAGTAACAAAATTGGAGCAGCTAAAGCAAGGGAATAAATTAGTGGCAGAATATGAAGCCCAGTTTACTGAACTAGCATGGTTTGCACCTTATATGGTTGATATATACTACAAAAAGGCCAAAAAATTTGAAGGAGGTCTTTGTGACTCCATCCTGCATAGAATTAATGTTTTGAAACTTCCCAAATATGTTGATATTTTAGACAGGGCTCTCATGTCATAGGCAAACCTAGCTACTCATAATCGGAATTTTGAATGGAAGGGTAAAAGGCAAAATTTGAATGTGAATAAAACGGCAACCTTAGTAACAAATAAGAAAGCAAAGTCAGGAAATTCAAGTAGGTCCAATTAGAGTGGTAATTCAACACTCGTTTGTCCAGACTGTGGGAGAAAGCACTGGGGTGTGTTATCAGATTATTGGGGCTTGTTTTCTATGTGGAAAGACAGGACAATGTGATAATTGGGGTGCTATAAGATCAACCACATCGGTATAAAATGTAAGGGCCAATGCAGCTCTAACTAAAATGAGGGACAACCAAAGACAAGGAATGGTTTTTTCTCTTATAACGAGGGACACCCAAAATGCAAAAACTATAGTCTCAGGTGCACTCTTTATTTGTGGGCAGTATGCATATGTGTTGATTGATTTAGGGTCTACCCACTCTTTTGTTTCTATGGAATTTGCTCATAGATTGAATAGACCTTTGGAAACTTTGAGATATATATATTATGTGTGTCATCACTGTTAGGGGGATCCATACTATGTTCAACTGTCTACCCTACATGTGAAATCTTACTTGGGAATGCTGCATTGTATGTTGATTTATTGCCCTTAGACATGCCTCATTTTGACATTATCTTGGGTATGGACTAGTTATCTAAATATTATGCGACCATTGATTGTGCATTTAAACGTGTAATATTCCGACCTTAGGGACATAATGAGCTTTATTTTGAGGGAAAAGGTGTAGTTTCCCCACCATACTTAATTTCTACCATAAAGCACGTAAAATGATTAACAAGGGGTGTCGGGGGTATTTGTGTAGTATTTTGAATGTTTAAATAACAAATGCTGTTTTACATGATATTCTGATTGTGAAAGATTTTTCTGATGTGTTTCCAAAAGAGTTATCTTGGCAATTAGTTGATAGAGAAATTGAATTTATGATTGATGTGATGCCTGGTGCTCAACCCATATCCAAAACTCCATATCGAATGTCCACTACTGAAATGAAAGAACTGAAAGTACAGTTACAGAAATTACTTGATGAGGTGTTCATTCGACCGAGCACATCACTGTGGGGTGCACTTGTATTGTTTGTAAAGAAGAAGGATGGAACACTCTGCTTGTGTATTGACTACAGGGAGCTCAATAGCGTAACCATTAAAAATAAATATCCTTTGTCTCAAATTGATGATTTGTTTGATCAGTTACAAGGGGCTCAGGTATTTTCAAAGATTGATTTGAGATGAGGATACCACCAGTTAAAAGTTAAGGTTGAAGACATAGAGAAAACTGCTTTTCAAACCAGGTATGGACACTATAAATTTTTAGTTACGTCATTCGGAGTTACCTATGCACCTGTGGCGTTCATAGATTTAATGAACCGTATCTTTAAACCATTTTTGGAAGACTTTGTTGTGGTTTTTATTGATGACATTTTGATTTATTCAAAAAATAGGGAGAAACATGAACAACACCTTAGAATAATTCTATAAATACTCAAGGAGAAAGAACTAGAAATTTAAGAAATGTGAGTTCTGGTTGAATGAAGTTACATTTTTTGGGCATGTTATTAATAGAAAAGGGATATCTATTGATCCATAGAAAATTGAGACAATTATTAATTGGTCTACTCCGACTAATGTAATACTACCGAAGATTTGTTAGAGACTTCTCTAAGATTGTCGTACCATTGACACAATTGACCTGAAAGAGAGAACCATTCGTGTGGATGGATCAGAGGGAATCTGCATTCCATGAATTGAAAACGAGGATGATTACAACTTCAATCCTTACCTTTTTTTTTTTTTTTTTGGGTGAGTAAGTCATAAATTAAAGACAAAAATTTACACATTTACAAAGGGCATACTCCAAATAATACATAAAATCTCATGCTACCCCCTAAAGGAGGGGAAAACTATTACAAATAAAACAACTATATATAAAAAAAAAAACTAATAATCACAATCCCCAAACCAGCAGGGTACCTAAAGAATAAAGCATAAAAAGATTGCAAATTGCCCATATATTCATTTTTTATCTCCAAGTAATCTCTACCATCCAGAATAATAGATAAAAACTTGAGAAAGAATATACGGGCAAGATTCAAAAATTTACCACGTCAGCTCATACCCATGGCTGAACAACAATAGAACCGAATTTTTTAAAGGGCAACCAGCCCAACAATTAAGCTACACAAAAGCCCCACCACCAAAAAGTTGAATAGTGGATGGGCCCCACTTCAACCACAAAACCAAAACCATTAGCTGGTTTTTACACGAGGCAATCGACAAAAAGCCCACACGTGCCCAAAACCCGTGGGTCCCCCACATAACCAATTACCAAAAATGAGATCCACCCCTGCTCCACGTGCAACCCATAACTTCAGCAAAGTTTACTAGTAAACCTCTTCAGGAAATATTTTCCCTCCTAAAGTTGGAGCAAAAAACTCAAATAACACACAGGCCCACTTTGCACCCATGTGCATCCAGCTATACTCATGAAAACATAGCCTATAGATAGACTTGTGTGGGCGGGAAAATATCACCCACGTGTATACGCTTCCCCATGTGCCAACGCCCTCATCCAGCTAGCATATGCAGGAAAAGACCCACGCCTCCCACCTACCCATTTCAGGTTGCCCAGTAGTTGAACCACGTAGGCGTGAGTATGGTCCGGATTAGGTCGGATTAGAATAAAATCGTGATTAATTTGTTATTTATGAATTTTAAAAAATTGGAGCCAGTCCAATCCGTTTAAATCGTGGAACCAATCTGAACCAATCCATTTAAATACGAATGGGATCGGTTTAGGACCACAGATTTATATAATTAAATAATAAAAATATATATAACACTTTATTTTCATAAAAATATAAATATAGCACCATATTAGTTTCACAATAGCAACATGTCTTTTCATAATAGCGACAAACAGTTTTAGAATTTATACAACTACAAAGAAACTAGTTCCACCATAAGTATTTAGACCATTACAAATTAACATTAAAAATTAACAAACAAAAATAATAAAAAAAGATACTATGCAAGTTTAGGTTTAGATTTAAGTTTTATATGAAATAAGAGAAGATACTATATAGGAGGGTGTATAATAAAAATATAGACTATTTGTATACGGTCCGGATCGGTTCCAATCCGGAACCGTGAGATTCAATCCGGAACCAATCTGTGAACTACGAATTTTTAATTTTTCAATCCGGAATCGAACCACGGATTCAAAAAACCAATTCAAACTTACTGGATTGGACTGGACTGGATCGGATTACGAATTTCACGGATTCCTTGCTCAGCCCTAGAACCACACGCATGCAGAGCGTGTATTGCACCTCAACATAAAGCTGCTCGTTGGTATACTCTGGTGACGAAGACAAGTCCAAGGCCAAAGCACTGTCGTTGGAAAATCAGCACCGGATCACCCAGTACCCGTCAACCTCGCGCTGGAACGGAATGCAACAGCACCGCTAGACCACTACTATGCATGGCGGAACCATCGGCCTGGAACCACCGACCTGAGTCTCCATATTAACCAGTTTGGACACCCAGAGCAACGAACCAGGATACACCGACCTCACCCGGGGTGTCAAAGACACACTACCGGGGACGCATCCGTGTCCATACCATAGCAACACACCAGCGACACATGATCACAACAATGACATGCTACCAACCTGCAACTATCACCATCCGCCTGAGAACCAGAGGAACAAAGCTTCCACCTAGAGACTGCTACAGTAGACCACCAAGCGTTCTCTCTCATTACACCATGGACACAACACCGGATTAACACCCAATGAACTAGCGTCTGAACTACGTCAGCAAGCTATCAACACCGGCACTAAATCGGATTTATAGGACACCACCAAACAGAGCAGACAAACATCGAACTCTATTCACCATAGCTAGATAAAACAAACCCAGCAGTAGCAAATAGAATAACAGACCCAAACTATAAACCAGCAATGACCCACCAAAAACATTACAAATCCTCATAAATCTAGACAAACATAAGAACAGATTCAGCAATAACACATAGCACCATCCAAACCAGACAAAGAATCTGATAAGGGACCCTCACACTCCATGGGTAACAACGGAGGGAGCTTTCTCTCTCTAGAATCTAGAGAGGGAAGCTCTCCACCTAATCCCCCTAATCAGAAAAAAGGGCAAGCATTAAAGATTGTTCATCAGAGATTCTAGATTTCACTTCCAATCCTTACCTTATCGTCAAGTACTGAAGGGTTTATTGTGACACCCTAAAAACACCACATCTTATAACTATATCATTGCCTAAAATTGAATACCCTAGATTAAAATATGAAATTATAAGATGGAAACCTTAGAAGATGTCTATAGAAATTTAGAAATGCAATTGTGCTCTAATGGAAAAATAAGGTATAAATAGTCGAAGATTATTAAGAGATAGGGGAATACCTTAAGCTTAAATTTGTGAACACTAGGATGTGCCTATGCACTAATTGAGGAGCTTAAAGATCATAGACTAATGTACTTGTCATTTTAATAACATATGTCATTTTGTTAATCGGGATTAGTATTAATTAAGCTGGATTAGTGAACCTTAATTGAAATTAATTAAGTTAAGCAAGATTAAGTTAAACCTTGATTAATTAGAATATAGCCATGGTTAATTAGAACTAAGATTGGTTAATTAAACTAACATAGAAATTTAGGACTAAACATAATTAGCTAAGCTTCATTAATTAAGCCAAAGGAAGAGAATTAACCAATTAATGAAGTTTGCAACCTTTGCTCCCTCTTGATCATATCATTATTGCAACCCTTTTGGAACATTAAAAGAGAAAATTTTATTTTACTATAGTCTGTAACCCAGAACACATAGACCTCATAAGAAAGGAAGATATAATAATTTCCGCACATCGTCCTAATTACATAAATAAAAGTTTGTAAGTGCACAATAGTATTATGTTTTACAGATAACACTTTAGATTTAGGGGTTGGTTTGGAATGTTCTAAAAAAGTGCACTTTTTGATTTATTGGCTTATATGGGTTGGGTTTGGGTTGGGTTTGATGTGATGTGTTAGAGAGATGATGTGATTTAAATAAGATGATATGAATAGGATAGTGACTTTTTGACTTTTTGTATTATTTAGTAGATGTCAAACTTAGGCCAAGTTTGGCTATCCTATTTTAGTCCATACTTTTTTTCTTTTTATCTTTTTTGGATCACATCAATCAATATCTCCTCTCTACTTTTTTTACACATAATTCAATAAAAATCAAAAAATACACTTATTTAATCTTCCCAAACTTTACCTTAGATTTCAAATATGAGCCTAGATACCATAGCTATTGTAAAGGAATTTACTTTTAGTGTTATCCTTATGACGTAGTACTTGATAGAACCGACGAATTAAATTTCTTTAGAATTACAATTGTAAAGACACTAAAAGAACTTTTGTAGAATCTAAGAGACACAATAGAACAATGTATAATGAATTGAAAAATCATGAACTTAACCTTATGATTAATTAAACGAAACTTCTAATATCAATTGAGAGTCCATGATTGATATTAAACGAAATCAGATAATTGGACTCTTAAACAAATAATTGTTTCGTTTAATTAAGGTTAAGGAAAACTTAATTAACAGTAATCTTTACGATTAAGGTTAAGGTCCAAATAATTGATAAGGTTAAGTTTTGTTTAATTAAGGTTAAGGAAAACTTAACCTTAAACAAATCAGATAATTAAACGAAACTTTTAATATCAATTAAACGAAAATTCTAATATCATTTGAGAGTCCATGATTAATTAACCTTATGTTAAGAGTCCAACTTGTTTTTGTTTAGTAGGCCTTTGGTAGTCAAGGACTATTGGCCAGTTACCACACCCACCTGTTTGGGGCGGGTTTAGGGTTGTGATATTTGTACATAGAGATTTGGGTTGTGTTTTAATACAGAATGGCAAAGTGATCGCGTACATATCCAGACAGCTTAAACTACATGAAAAGAATTACCTAACACATAGAGCTTGCTGCCATTATATTTGTATTGAAAATCTGGCGCTACTATTTGTATGGGGCTAAGTGTGAAGTGTATACAGACCATATAAGTTTGAAGTATTTCTTTACCCAGAAAGAACTAAATATGCGACAAAGACGTTGGCTTGAATTAATCAAAGATTATGATCTATAGATCCACTATCATCCACGTAAGCTAATACAGTAGCTGATGCATTGAGTAGAAAGAATATAGGGACCTTGGCATGCTTGCTGATTGACCGACATGAGCTTTTGCAAGATCTAGATAGACTTGAGATAGAAGTGGTGTACCATGGGTGAGACAATATTTTGGCCGCAATGTCCGCACAACCTACTATTACTGAAGAGATCAAACAAAAACAGAAGGAAGATCAATTTCTCAAGAAAATAAGTGATGAGTTTAAAACTAAGCCCAAACCAGGATTCACTATTGAAAAACAAGTATTGAAATTCCAAGGAAGACTTTGTGTTCCTAACAATGCAGAGTTGAAAAGAAGAATTTTAGAATAGGCTCACAAGTCAATGTTTGCTATGCATCCAGGGAATACCAAAATGTACCAAGATACTAGTGGCCAAACATGAAAAGGGAAATTGCCGACTACAATTCCAAATGCCTTCAGTGCCAACAAGTAAAAGTTGAACACCAGAAACCCACAAGTTTACTTTAGTCTCTTCCCATTCTAGAATGGAAGTGGGAACATATAACTATGGACTTCATTGTTAACCTACCTCGAACATCTAGAGGTATAAATGCTATTTGGGTTATTGTTGATAGATTGACGAAATCTGCTCATTTTCTTGTTGTGAAAACTTCGTTTAATGTCTACAGACTTGCCACTATTTATATTGATTAAATCATTCGATTACATGGGGTTCTAGTATCTATTGTGTCAGATAGGGATCCCAAAATTGTTTCTAGATTTTGGCAAAGTTTGTAATAGGCAATGGGCACAGAGTTGAGATTCACCATAACCTTTCATCCACAAATCGATGAGCAAACAGATAGAACTATCCAAATGTTGGAAGATATGCTGCGTATATGTGTCTTATAATTTCAGGGCAGTTAGGAAACTTACTTACCATTAGCTGAGTTTGCTTATAATAACAGTTTCCACTCAAGTATCGGTATGGCACATTATAAGGCATTGTACGGAAGGAAATGTAGGTCTCTAGTTTGCTGGACCGAGGTTAGTGATAGAGCTTTGTATGGATCTGAACTTGTGCAAGAAACAACCAAAAGATAAAGATAATCCAACAGAGGCTAAAGACCCCCCTAAGCCGATAGAAAAAATATGTTGATCAGAGAATGAGGGATTTGAAATATGAAGTGGGAGATCATGTGTTTATTAGAGTAACACCAATGAAGGAGCAAATAAGGTTTGGCAAAAAAGGAAAGTTGACTCCGCGCTATATTGGGCCGTATCAGATTTTGGAAAGACTTAGCCCTATTGCTTATCGTATTGCTTTACCATCGGGAATAGAATATGTCACGACCCCAACCTGCCCCTAGTAGGATGGTGCCGAGATGGCCAGTAACTCGTGATTATCAAAGGCCAACTTATCAAAATCCACACACATGTGAGTACATATAGGGGGCTTACAAAATCGGAAGCAATAAATCAAAATACAAGTGGTTCATAAGAGTTGTCGTAAAACAAATGAGCAAACAAGTACAAAATGATCTTAATACCGGTCAAAAATAACAAAATACGCTTCTCATCTTGATCAAAAGGCTTCTAAGCAAGCATGTACAAAATCAGGTATACAAGCCAAGAAGCATAATTTTCAAGATTTGAGGAAAACACATAATGCCGAGGTAGAAACGGCATGGCCGACAAGAATGCAAAAGCAGTGACGTAAATCAAATATCCAGAACAAGCTGGTAAACACATCTAGGCGTCGCTGCCGTCCTGCTCATCACCTACATATATATATAGAGGGTGAGTATGGAAACTCAGTGAATGATACTAGTAATAAAGGTTTAGCATGAATATAGCCGAAGTCTGTACAAAACAAGCATTTCAGAACCATACAAATATTAGCCGAGGTCCTTCAAAGCGAAACACAATAAACCTTTACCAAGACAAAGGATGAACCGTATTCATATTCCAAACCTTACAAGTTCCAAGGGATGTTCATGACATCGGCAAACAAGGACAAAAGCTTTCCAAACCAATCAGTACGTGTAGTAGCCCATTAGTGACAAAACCAAGATTTATACGATCCGTAATCGTTTTAGACAAAATGACGCTGCGAAAGTTTAGAGTGCTCCAGCTAAGGGACTTTTACACTTAGTGCTGCGAAAGTTTATAGTCCTCCAGCCAAGGGACTTGTGTCACTTAGGCCCGTAGCCCGTTTTAACACGATGGCTTTTTCAACAAAGGACCGCATCCTTTTATGCAAGAGATCGTTGTCACTTAGGCCCTGTAGCCCTTTTTGACAAAAGATCTTTGCGAAAGTTTAGAGTCCTCGACTAAGGGACTTTTACACTTAGTGCTACTGTTTATAGTCCTCGGCCAAGGGACTTGTGTCACTTAGGCCGTAGCCGCTTTTAACACAATGGCTTTTTTCAAGAAAGGACCGTATCCTTTTTATGCAAGAGATCGATGTCACTTAGGCGTAGCCCTTTTTGACAAAAGATCTTTGCGAAAGTTTAGAGTCCTCCAGCTAAGGGACTTTTACACTTAGTGCTGCGAAAGTTTATAGTCCTCCAGCCAAGGGACTTGTGTCACTTAGGCCCGTAGCCCGTTTTAACACAATGGCTTTTTCAAGAAAGGACCGTATCCTTTTTGTGCAAGAGATCAGTGTCACTTAGGCCCGTAGCCCTTTTTGACAAAAGATGCTGCGAAAGTTTAGAGTCCTCCAGCTAAGGGACTTTTCAAGATAATCATCAAGACAAAGCTCACATGTGATACATCAAGTTAGGCTAATCATTCATGCTTAACAAATACTTTCATCAAAACAAAGCAAGACAAGATTTATCAAAGCAGTTTAACATAGCTTTATTAAAAGCACCACTCAACTCGGTCTTCAGGTGTAGGCTCAAAGCAAAGATCAAAGTCCTGACAATTACATGACAATTCACATTCTCAAAATAAGCTTTACAAACATGTAATGATCTCGGCACTCTCACCGAATCCAAGTCAATAACAAAACAAAACATGCTAAGAGTCAAAACGTTATTTCCCATCTTGGGAAAACACCTGCTGAGTACCGTTCGGTCATCTCAAGTCCCACACCTCCTGCCGAGGTGTGAACCGCAACCACAATCAAAACAGGCGAGAAACGGGGTTTCCTTTCAAGGAAGAACAAGATCATCAAGAACATCAAGATCATGCATGCTGAAATCTTAACTTATTTATACGAATCTGAGGTTTTCATGCTAAGAGTTCAAAAATCGTGGACCTGGGTACCCAACCAAGAAGAACATGCAAGAACAAACACAATAACATGGTTCTAGCCACAAACTTCTAGATCAAAGCACAACTTTTATCAAGAACACATGAATACTAACTTTCTCTTTCAAAGACCAACTCCCAATCCATGCATGGCATGCAAAACAAATCCAATCATGCAATGCGGCTTGACAAACAATAAGAATAACCGAAGCAGATCAAGATTCTCACCTCAGATCACGAATCTAACGGTTCGATCAACCAAGACCAAGCTCGAAAGTCACCAATCTCTCTCTAAAGCTCTCTCTTCTCCCTTGAGAGCTTCTCTCTCTAAAAACAAAGCTTTGAGACAAAAATGATTTGTTTCTAAGTCTATCGGCTGTCTTAAACCACAGCTCGGACACGTGGCACTACCGGGTTGGTTCTCCTCAAAAAGTGACTGATTGATTAGACAAGTCTCTGACAAAGCGTACACAACAAGCTTGGTGGCAAAACACATCGGCTGGCAAGGACATCGGCTAGAATCACAACTTCGGCAACAGGTCAACAAAGACATCGGCTAGGGAGGACGGCACTTGACTAAGCTGTGCCACACCTTGGCCTGGGTGTACCACATCTCGGCCTAGGCCATACCTGCCCAAGGACAAAGATCACAAAGCACAAAACATCTCGGCCTCGGCACTGAACACTACGGCAAAAGGGTGACATCTTGGCAAGCGTGCCGGGGTGTAGATGGAGGTTGGCTAAGGTTCCAAAACTGTTCTAAGTGCAAAGGTTCAAGGCGAACTAGGCTAAGCTGACCTCGGCTACCGACCAAGCAAGGTATGAGTTCAAGCAAGTAACAATTAACAAGCAAAGCAAAGCAAAGTAAAGCAAGATAACAAGATTACAAACTCGGCAAGGCAAGATCATACATAAATGCATGCAAGCAAGACTAAATCAAAGTGAGGGTTGTTATAGAATAGATGCACAATGTTTTTCATGTATCAACGCTCCTTAGATACCTTAAAGATCCATTCCATGTCATAGATTATCACCAAATAGTGCTTGATGATGACATGATTTATCACCAGACCATTGAATAAAATTTATTTTGGATGTTAATTGGAAACGTCATTTATTTTCAAATCAACTATGCCATTTTCTATTAACTTAATAAATTATCTCTTTAAAATTGTACTATTAGATCATCTCTCACCTTAGGCTACTACTCATGTTCATGATTTCGGGTCATTGGATTCGATGGCATGACAGGTACTTAAATCCTAAAAAATGACTTACTATCCTCCTAGGGCGATCCTCACATTTTGTTAACTTGTATGTAAAAGTTGACGGTACACTTTGATCCATAAATAACATGATGGTTATGTGGTTATTTTCAAATGACAAAAGGTCATCCACACATGGGTTGAAATACAAATGGATAAAGTGAAATTTACCCTTAAATGCCATTAATTTCAATTTATGCAAAATAATTAAATATGGTTCCCTAAAGAAATTGTCGAATATGGTGCCCTAAAGAAATTACCACACCAATAAATATGCACATTCATTATTTGAAATTACAATTACAATGAAATGAGTCTTAACTAGTAAAATAAAGGGTCGAAGTATTACAACACCAAATGGTGAAAAACTTGTAAAATTATCAACAGACTCTTCTCTCTTTACCATAAAACTATTTTGTCTTTCTTTCTTCCTTGAAAACCCTAATTGTCGGCCAAGCCCCTTTCTACCCTCCTAGACACTCTCGTTTCCATCTTGATGTCGCCACTAGCTTCTCCTCTACCTTTTCTCCTCTCAAATTCCTCTCCCCACCCTTCCTTGCCCTTTATGATCCATCACTGCACCGTTCTCTTGTTACTATGGCATCTCTTTCGTCGTCCTACACCGTTGCTCCCTTTTTCGAGAACTTGTGTCCTCTTTATATAACAAAACCAATCACCACCATTCTTTGTCACGAATGGAAACTAGGAGAGAAGTAAGTGGGGTAGAGATAAACGAGATAGAAGAAGCAAAACGGAATGTGGGGTTAAGTAGATGGTGGGGATTGAGTAGATGAGGGTAAGGAAAAGTAGATGTGGATAGGAGAGCGTTAGGATGGTGTAACATGCCTAGGGGTACCCGCGTATGTTAAATAGTTCGGACCCTTGATTTCTTCAATCTAGTCTTACGAGTGCAATGTGAAACATATATGTGAGTCTAGATTTGGCAACTTTATAGAAAATCCATTTTATTGAAAAAAAAAAACCTTTGCCAGAAATGGACTACGTCACCAGATCTCAGAGTCGCCACCTAATATTTTGGAAAAATTAGGAAACCTGTGACTCGTGCCAAGGCCACTGTTCACCATAACCAAGGGTGCTTGGCTCGAAACCTTAGGTATAAGGGGGAAAGAGCATTAATTGAGCACTCCTCACTCACCCGATCAAAAGATCGCCATCTACTAAACCATGATATGATTTTTATTTACTTTATATGTTCATATTCCGATTTATTAATAAATCCTAAAATTTACTATGTGAAGTAAACAAATATAGATTGTGTCATTTATTTTGGAACAGTTTGATTTCATTATTTTGAAAATGTTTTCAATAGTGTACAAAACACAGAAAAAATGATTTTTACAAACATGAAAATCAATTTTATTCCAAATTAAACTACACAATCTTTACCCATAGGCATGCATAGAATTATATCAAATAAGCAAATGGCCTCATGATAGAATGGTAAACATAGTAACGAAAAACACACACAAGAAGGATGCTAAAGCAGAAAAAACTTACATATTTACTAACGTCCCGTGAACAGCTTCAAAACAAAGTTAGGAAATATGCAAGATCTTATATACATTATCCTAATGCAATACATACACAAAATGCGACAAGAGATTCGATTACTAAAACATGACATGTGAGTCATCTCAAGAAATGAGGTAGTGCGCAAAATCACATAAGAATTAATTAAATTCACAGGTGCAAATGAGCTGAATTTAAATGCATGAAATATAGATACAAAGTATGGATATAATAAAAAATAAAATATGATACTATGTACAAAATATGAAAAGCGAGTAAATAAAAGGGATAGAAAGAAATGGGGTTGGAAGACATACATAGAAATGGGTAAAGAGGAGGGGGGGTTGACAATTATTACGACACTGAATTATTACAAAACCAAATAAAAAGACGTGGGATTGGAAGATTATTACAACACAAACCAAATCTAACAAATCATAAGAATAAGATAAATAAATAAAAAATTAAAAAAGTTACTATTCATTCACCGATTACTCATTCATTCGACGAAACACTATTCATTCGTCGGAAATTATTATGTCTATTGTTGAGTGACTACTCTGTTTTGCCCGGGAAACTTATTTTGCGTGAGCACTATTCATCTGCCACCGGTAGTACTATTCACTGAGACGGTTACTATTCACTCTCCTTGGTCATTTTTCATCTTACTGTGCATTTTTTGTCCGCGGTTACTATTCATTAGGGATGAGCAGCGGATATATTGATTTGTCTAAACCTATCGAACCGAACCGATCCGCTGTATTTTGGACGGATGCGTAATGACAAGCGGATGGTTGCGGATTGATTTTTTTTAATACATGTAGTATTGGACGGATGGCGGATTTGAAATTTCTTTGGCCACAATCGAACCGCTAAACCGCGAGCACCCCTAGTAATTTGTAAGATTTTGTGTTTTCAATTTGTTTAGATATTCTGTTTGTGTTTTTAATTGAAAAAGAGTTTAAATATTATGTTGAATATGTTCTGTTGAAAAAGAGTTTTCAACTTGAATATAGTTTTTGAATTGAAAAAAATAAATGTGTTATTTATCTATATTTTTTAGTTTGTAAAAATAATAAATAAAAAAGGTGATATATGTTGGTTTTTGTTTTTAAAAACAAATATAGATGTAACAATCTGAGACATATAATCTCTACTCTTTGCTGTTCATGGTTTTGGTTTTTGAATTGTTTTTATATTTTAAGAACCACAGTTGTAATATTTTATGTGGATGAGACATCTTTGTAATTGTAATATGTGGATGAGACATGCAAATTGATTGTAATACTTTTTAAGTTATTTTGTAATACTTTTTTTTTTTTTTTTTTTTTTGAGGAAGTGTATAAGCTAAATTATGTTGAAAATCTAGAAAATTTTAAATCACCTAACTGACTCGCATCCATCCGCCAATCCGCTCAGTCCACATCCACCGGATTGGTGGACGGATACGGATTGATTTTCTCTAATCCGCCAATCTGACGGGCGGATGACAGATTCGAGGTCAATCGACCCGCGCCCACCCCTACTTGTCATCGTCGGGATTCCTATTAATCGCCGAAGGTTAGTATTCACCACAAGTCACTATTCATCTGGCGGGGTCACATTTCTAACAAATTAGTTGCTTTTGACGAACCATTTAAAACGATAAATTACAAAGCTTAGTTAAATCAGTAAATTGCAACATTTTATAAAGTTACAACAGTTTATGTATAGTAAATTAGAACGGGGTGGTGCATCCTTCCCATTAAAGCAATAAAGGAATTTAAACAAACTATATTACATTTTTAAATTTAAGTGAAAGTTTGCAAAAATTCATCTTTTGGAGAAAGGACAAATTTTTTGATTCATAAACTTTCTTTTGATCACCCTCAAAGTTGTGAAATATGTTCTCAATTCTCAGTCCAAAATTTAGAATTTCAGCTTTAATGGTGTTTGGTGGTAAAAAGGCAATAAAGAAAATGGAAATAAAGGTTTGGTTCGTAAAAAATAAAATATCTAACATTTTCTGTTTCCCTCTTTTAAAAACTAATTTTTTTCTTCTTTTTCTCTCCTCTTTGAAAATAGATTTTTCACTCAATCTTTTTCCTCTCAATTATCTCCTCTCAATTCTCTTTTATGATCCCTTTCTTTTCTTTTTTAGATCCCTTATATCGATGCGTATTTATAGGAAAGCGAAAAGAAAAATAAATAAATCAATTTGGTGGGAGGAGTTGAATTCAATTGATGCATAGTAAAATTATTACTGCAATCAACACGTTGGGTGAGATTTTTCAAAGGGAGTATAATAACTTTATAATATAATAATATATAAAATATCTAAAATACATTAATTACATTAATATATGTGTAGATACTCAAAATATTATAAAAACACACCAAAACATGTAAAATTATATACTAATAAAAATAAATGGACTAATAAAATATATTTTAATAGGCCAAATATGTAAAATTTAGGCTAAAACTGGTTCAAAGCAATTTGGCCAAAATTGGTGAAGGTTGGGATTAAAGCTTAAATTCCATCTTTCTATTGAGAATTTTGTGAGATAGCATATTCTTATTTTCATTATCGTGTAATAAAAAGAAAGCACCTAAGTCTTAGGGCCAGTTAAAATGGGATGCCTACAGTTGTCCCTCTTTGACAGAACTTAAAGTTATTTCATGACGCGAGTGAATGTTAAAACTCAAAGATGACCTTTTGACAAGGCCGTAAGACTTGGGCAAACAAACAAGATGCAAATGCAATTGGTTGAACTCGAGGGTTGCCTATGTATCTTTTTGCAAGGAATCAAACTAACGTAGTTCAGGGGCAGAATGTAAATGACATGCTCAAAATGCAATTGAAAATTGAATTCTATTTTTTTTTTTTTTTGAAAGTGCATGATTTATGCAATGCGATATGTAATACATGGTGAGGTAGGCCTCATGCGAATGAAGCATAACAGAAAGGTACAATCTAAATACACTCACATGAGAGGGTTTTAAATCAACAAGTGAGACCTAAACTGTACCTCAATATGAAATAGGGGATTGAATTCAACCGGAGAAATGAGTAAAAGGTCTTAACCAACATGCGAGACATAGACTATACCTTAATATGAAATAGGGGATGGGTTTCAACCGGATAAAAGAGAAATGGGTCTTAACCAACATGTGAGACCTAGACCGTACTTCAATACGAAATAGGGGATGGGTTTCAACCTAGTAAAAGAGAAATGGGTCTTAACCAACATGTGAGACCTAGACCGTACCTCAGTACGAAATAGGGAATGGGTTTCAACCGAGAAAGTAGATATTAGTTTTAACCAACAAACGAGACCTAGACCGTACCTCAATACGAAATAGGGGATGGGTTTCAACTAGGCAAAGGAGAAAAGGATCTTAACCAACAAGCGAGACCTAGACTGTACCACAATACGAAACAGGGAATGAGTTTCAACCGGGTAAAAGAGAAATGATGTAACCAAAAGTCAGGGCAATTGTAGCCAAATGATGTGAATGGATTGCAACCAAGAGATGCAATAGTGTGACAATTGTAACCATGCATGATAGATTTAATAGTTAGTGCAAGTGTGATGGTGAATGCAAAATATGAACGATGTGATGTGAGACATACGGTATGCAATGTGTTGATATGATGCAAAAATAATATGATGGATGCACAAAAGATAAATACAAAAAATATATATATATATATATATATTTTTTTCTTGCTTTTTCAGAATTTTCTTCTTTCTTTCTTTTTTTTTTTTGATTTTATATACATACCATATATACATATACAGATACAAACGATATACAAAATATGTATTATATATATACATACACACAGACAAACTATATACATATACAGATACATACATGTACATTTATATACAGACAGACATACAGATACACATATACATATTACATACATATCTCTCTCTTCTCTCATATTTTTGTCTCTCTCTACCTCGTTCGTCTTCGTCGAGCGCTGTGTCTAGCGTACGATTTCAACAATCACGACGCCTGACCGATAAGCCTCAATTCTTCTAATCCTTTGTCCCAAGTCCCTCTTCTCTTTGTCTTCTTCCTCTACTCTGTCTTCTTCGTAACTGAGGCCTATGAGAGAGACGCAAAGACACAGCAAAAAACTGCAAAATAAACTATCTCTGCTATTACTTTGTAACCTCTCATTTTGGCATTATTCTCCCCTGACATGGCCACTTCTCGCCATCTTCTCACTCTCTTCCCTGACCTTAACGATTCCCCAATCGAGATTACAGACACTAGCCCTTCCGAGCCTCGACAGAGTGCCCCTGCCCTTGTTTTCAACTTTTCTATGATGTCAATCAAGCAACTGATGGCAACTCAGTCTGACAACGATGTCGACCATTTCACATTGAAGTTTTGTGTGGAGACCAAAATTGTGGTCTCTAATTTGTCCAGCCTATTGCAGAACAAGACAAATGAGATACATCGATTAAATGCACAACTCTCTTTGCTCCAGCATATGTACAAGTATGCTTAAGAAGAGATTAGCAATTTGTAAAACAAAACAAAGAGCTGAAATGACAGGTAACCTCTGTGGCCCGATTCGGAGCTCCTTGGTGCTCCTCATTTGACGGCCGACGGGGAGTAATCTCTTTTGAAAACTCTGCAAATGCTGAGGCAGAGTCTTTAAGGGCTTCCTGAGAGTGAAGATGAAGCGAGGTAGCTATGAAGAGAGTCGAAATGTATTTGTCTACAAATGTAGTCGATTTGTAATCTTTACCGCCAAGCTGTTGCTGGAATTCGAGAAAAGTTCCTTTTTGTTTTTTGTATTTTCAATTTTTTTTTTAATTTTTGTTCTTTATTTATTTATTTTTTTCTTAATAAGGAGCACTAATGCTTCAGATTATTATTATTATTTTAAATTTCTTTGTAATACAATGTTGTAATTGAGGGGATTTAACCCAAAAATCAATAAAAAAAAAGTTTGAGTTTTTTGCACATCATGGAGTGAATAACTGTGATTGAGCATGAAAACACTTCTTGAACTTGAATTTGAGAATGATTGAATGTCAATGAGTTTTGAATTTGGACATTGAGCCTTTAACTGACTAGAAATAAAAAATGACGAAATAAAAGAACAAAGCATAAACATGCCTAATTACACTTACTAGAATGAAAGACACTTAAAACATTACTTGAAAGGACAAACCATTGAGCCTACGCACCTTCTACAGTTTTTCATTCTAGATTGATATCGAAATTGGCTAGCTGTTTGAAAAATTGATGGGTTGACTAATTCAATAACCGGCCAGCTGAATGAACTGATGAATTGGCTGAAATATTGGTCGACCGACTAAACAAATGGTCGGCCGACTAAACAAATGGCTGGCTAGCTAAAACAATCAAGAAGCACCTAGAGTCAACTAACAAATTGGACGGATGACTGAACTATTAGCCGGCTGGCTAAAAAATGTAACATGAGACTCGAGAGTACGGGGATAAGACATAATTCCTGACTTGACTATGCCCCTAGTTCATTGCTTTGACAATTTTTTTTTTCTACTAAAAAAAGTTTGACCAACGTGAGAGTTATATTAGCATGCTTTTTCCACTCTCTGTTTTGAAATCATGTAAGTCAAATTGTGAGTGCTGAAAATTTTCCTTTTTGGTTCAAAGAAAGGTCTAGTTTTGGAAAAAATGGAATAATTTTGAGAAAATTAGTCAACTTCATTAAAAGTTCTCAAAATTTGTTTCTGTAAATGACCACTACCCAACCAACGTGAAATCAACCCTTGAGATGCACAACCTCAAGTCAAATAACCCAAGCAGGATACACTGCATTACCACTGAATTTGTCTTGCAACTGAACTCGTCATGAAGAAGAAATAGGACAATTGAATCAAATGGAGATGCGCCAATCAAACATGGATATGATAGCTAAGTCAAGTAAAGATACACCAATCAAACACAGACGGGGGTCGAACTTCAGGATAAAGTTGCATACGTATCCCAAAGATAGGAATCAGGCCTTACGTAGTTCCGGGTAAGGCTTACTCGAGTGTTAACATTCTTCTTTTGCACTCTAACTTTTGCCAAAGCCGCCATTCCAGGTTTTCGACCTTGTGAGCTTTTTTTTATTTTTTTATTTTTTTTAGGTTCTCATTTTTCTTCATTCTTTCTTTCAGTTTTTTTTTTTTTTTTTTTTTTCATTTTTCATTTTTTTTCTGCTCTAACTTTTACTTAGGTCACCTTTTTGGGTTTTCAGCCCAGCGAGCCTCTCAAGGATAATATTTTTTATTTTGTCCATGTTGATTGGTTGTGAGATCTCTAGGCCATCTAAATCCATGAGAATGACTGCTACTCTTGACCAGATAAACGTGATGATGTAGGGCCCCAACTAATTGGGTCTGAATTTGTCCCTAGGGTCATAGATTAGAACTCGATTATCCTTCAGCAATAAATCTTCTTCTCTCAAATTTAGGGATTTGACTTTCTTTTTTGGTCTCCATTGGCTTGAGAAATGACCCAATTTGAATCTTCAGTCACATCTAATCTTATTGCTCCTAGTTTAAGGGCTGTTTCCAATCTGGCTATGCAAGCCTCGTACTTTGGTTGATCATTGAACATGCTGAATCAAAGTTTAAAAGCTATGGGGTTGGATTCGAAGGTCGAGAGTGATTCTATGCTGTACAATCTCAAGATCAATTCCAGGCATTTCTTCGTAAGACGATTCAAAAACATTTATTTGAAATCTTTTAATAAAGCGACTAATCTCTTGTGCTCTTCTGAAGACAATGTAGAACCAATCTGGACCAAGCAAGGATCCTTTTCAGTACCCACATTAACAGAAATGATCTCATCCATAAAGGGCTTAGCATACCTTTCTTTTTTTCAGTCGATATAATTTCAAATCTTGATGAATTCCTTCATTTTTATTTTTATCAAAGTTTTGGAAAAAGATTAAATTTTTTTGGTCAATGCAATGATTTAAAGGCACAGAGAAGTAGGGAAAAATTACTGCATCTTCATTCAGAACTTCTAGCTTAATGATTGAAATAGAAACAAACTCAGAAGAAAGTGAAAAGATAAACATAGACAGGACAATGGTGTCTGGGTTGTCACCCCCGAAATCACCAACCTCTGATTCACAAGACTAACTCAATCCTGATTCCAGCTCCACAAACTTAGCGGAATCAGGTTTAGACTCAATACACAATTCATAAAGCATTCCCTAATTGCTAATTACAGTGTGTGCCATCCATCATGTTTGGAACGAAATTTGTGCAATGAGCAAGTGGTCCATCATCGTTCACATAACTAATCACATTATCTCCCCAAATTCATTGATCCAATCTTTGATAGACATTGTGGGACTGGTGGGATGATGACCTTATTGTCAATTAGGTCTTGAATTTTATGGCGAAGGTGAAAAAATAGTCAATTTCATGGCCATGTTCTTGATGAAAAGCATAATACTTAGTAGAATCATGTCTAGACGAAAGACGATCGTGAAGAGGTTGAGGGTCAAGGGGTTTGAGATGGCGTTTTCTATGAGGATTTGAAAAGTTTTTGGAATGAGCGTATGGAGCGGGTGAAAGGTGCGGCTACCAGTCTTGGAAGTATTGATAGAGGGGTTGGCTGGTGTTTTTTTTTTGATCGACAAAGAAAAATTTCATTTAACAGTATGAAATTAAAAGTACAGGAAGATGGGGGTTGGCTGGTGTTGACTGGGTTAGGAGAATAGGTTTAGGATTGGAGTAGGGATGGGGGTTTCTGGTAAGGCATCTCTTTTCATGGCTTAACCCCTGATTCTAAGTGCCCCTAACTTGGCTTCTTACATCGAATGCATTTGTGGTAATCTTCACCTTGGCATCTGGATATGTACCGACAAAAATTGCATCCAGCTTCTTGCAACAAGCAAGGACTTGCCATTTGTTCAGGCCTTTAATTTTCAAAGTCTCCATAGCCCATCGAAGATGTGCATAATGATCAATACTTGTCTCGGCCTCATTCTTTGTACTTGCTTCAATTTTGTCAAGGGTTTGGGTAGCTATATTTGGGGAAGACATGATATCACCCAGGCTTGAGATGGCTTTAGGTTAGCTTATCCAATTTTAGCTCACCTCAAGATTTGAGAGCTTGTTGATGTGAAAGTTCTAGCATGTGATGCGGTCAATGATGGAGCTAAGATCCCAAAGGTTAAATCTGGCACAATTCTCAATGGATCTTCAATTATGCTCAACATCTCAAAAGTAGTGGGTTCAGCCAATGGTGCCCTCGGTGTATCTGAACCGGATTGGTCCAAATGGATTGACTGGACTGGGTTCTTTTGAGGTTCAAGTACATCCATCATGCACAAGTCAATGCCCTTTAGAATGAACACTTTAGGCTTAGGCAAATGGATTGGAGTGATGTATATATTGGGGTTGTAGATGGATGACAGTGTATGTATAATGTTAAGGTTGGAAAGGGATGGTATTCTATCATGGGGTGATAATGGGTTTGTGGTGACATTGGGCTTTTGAGGTGGAGCTATTCTTTTGTTGTCAATGAGATCTTGAATCTCATGATGAAGACGATAGCAACGATTGGTGTCATGACCATGCTATTAGGGAAATGCGTAGTATTTGGTAGGGTCATGTCTAGCTCGAAGAATATCAAGAAGAGCTTAGGGGTCAAGGGGTTTGAGGTGCCCTTTTCTACCAAAATTTTCATGGCACGAGTTGGGGACATATGGAGATGTCTGAAGTTCAATTCTGGGTTTGGGCTGGATTGACTATTTGTGGTTCGGTATTGGCAAAAGGATTAATTATTTTGCCAGTGGTAGTGACTGCGTTGATTTCTGAGGGTTTGGCATTGGCAGCTGTGCTACTACAAGGAGCAGCATTGGAACTGCAAATGAAAGGCTTTCTCACGAGCTTATTTCCTTCTACAATTATCCCTTGTTTGATGACATCCACAATTTGAACCCCAATCTCATGGAGTTCTTTGAACTCGAAGAGCGAGAGAACTATCATTTTGTCAGTAACCTTCCATGAAAATTTCTAACAACCATACAGACTTGATCTTTCTCCATTGTCCTATTTGTCATCATAGCCGCTTTTGCCCTCCATTTGGTGATGAAAGCTACAAAACTCTCATTAGGCTCTTGGCGAGTTGCCTCTAAATCTTGGGTGGTTACTTCAATCTTGGTGTTATAAGAATATTGGGTGATGAAAACTTTAGCTAATGCCTTCCAAACTTGTTTTATCGAGTTCTCTAACTCGGCATACTAGATAGCGACCACTCTTGTGAGTTCGCCCAAATAGAGATAGCTTTTCAGGACGAGTCAAACCCATAGGCTTCAAAACATCAGAAAATAGGCGGATATGCACCATAGAATCGCCAGATCCATCGAAGATGTCTACATGTAGCATCTTCAATCGTTCGGGCTACTTCCTATTTCCTTCAATATACCCACCTTCGATATGCGGAATAAAGTTGATTCCTTGCGACCTTTTGAATATTTTTTTTCCAAGTTGGCTAGTTTTAAGCATTTGTATCAAACTCATTTGTTTCTAGGGAAAGAGCTCTTCCGTCGGTTGTGGAAGGAGAAAAGACCTTTTCGAGGATTGCGTGACAACCCTCGTGTCTTCTTGCAAGTTGGGCTCAAGAGCTCCTTAGGCGAGTGGGCGGATTTGGAATTGTATAAGTCACCAAAGGTGGTTAGGTAGTGGATGCCCAGATGGGCGTTGCAATTCGAAAGCGTTACTGGGTGGCAAGCTTATTGGTAATAGTATCCACGAACTTGAGCCATCACCGATTACGGTGAGCTAAGTGGAAGATCTAGGTGGTGAAGGAAGGGTACTTTGAATAGCCTACGGTGTGAGTCTTATAGAACTTGGGGATATTGGACCACTCTAAAGTTACTGATTACGACTACCTAGCAAAACAAGAAGCGAAACTCCCAAATAGAATTTTAGCAACGTTCAGCTCAACTAATCATTATATAACATACTGAAACACTAAATTCAACCCCTCAAAATGAAATGCCTGAATCACTACTTAGAATTTTGAGAACCTTAGATCCATCCCATACATTGCATATAGTAGGAAAGAGAACAAACACCCCTACGGAAGGTAGGGTTATCTTGTCCTAGCTTTGACATTGTTTCATTATTCAAACAAGTGGCACCATACATCCTAGAATGGGTTAGCATCCTACTCTAACTTTGGAAGTGTCTAAAGCTTACTATATACATTAGGTCAGTCTTGGTCAAAAAGGATACCTTACTAAGACACCAATATACCTACCAAATACAGTAGATCAAGCGGTATATGGTAATCCCGATTCCAAGGCTTGTGCTCCCACCATATTAGAGCCCATGACAATTTATTCGCCCGAAGCCGAATAGTAGTCCAAGATAACATGTGACGAGCACAGGACTTAGGTGCACCAATGCATGAAATGCAATGAACATATAATTGAAAATAAAAATCATATCATAGAGTTCAAGTCAAGGTTGCTTAATATCTCTAGCAGAGTCACTAGAAAATTGTAACATGCCCGAGGGATACTCGAGCTCGTTAAATAGTTTGGACCCTCGATTTCTTCAATATAGTTTCACGAGTGCAATGTGAAAGATAGATGAGAGTCCAAATTTGCCAACTTTATAGAAAATCCATTTTATTGCAAAAAAAAAAAAAAGCTTTGCGAAATGGGTGAGTCATCGGATCTCAAAGTTGCCACATAATATTTTGAAAAATTAGAAACCCATGACTCGTGCCAAGGCCACTAGTTGTCGTAACCAAGGATGCTTGGCTCGGAACCTTGGATATGAAGGGGGAAGGTCATTAATTGAGCACCCCCTGCTCACCGGATCAAAAGATCGGCCTCTACTAAACCATGATATGATTTTTATTTACTTCATATGTTCATATTCCGATTTATTAATAAATCTTAAAATTTACTATGTGAAGTAAACAAATATAGAATATGTCATTTATTTTGGAACAGTTTGATTTCATTATTTGCAAAATGTTTTGAATAGTGTACAAAACATAGAAAAATTGACTTTTACAATTATGAAAATCAATTTTATTACAAATTAAACAACACAACCTTCACCTACTAGCATGCATAAAGTTATATCAAATAAGCAAATAGCCTCATAGTTAGAGGTGCTCGTGGTTCAATTGTGGTCGGGGAATCTCCAATCCGCTATCCGTTCGCCGGATTGGTGGATTGGAAAAAATCAATCTACATCTGTTTGCCAGATTGGCGGATCTTGATTAGCGGATTAGTGGATTGGCAGATGGATACGAATCGGCTTGACGGTTTAAACTTTTACAAGTTTTGAACATAACACAACAACTGGTCAACATTTTTTTTGGATAACAATCCAACTCAACATAACCAAAAGATTGTCTAGTAAATTGTCAAATACCAATAATAAATACATATAAGAAAATCATACATTATCAAAACTATTTCATTACTTTTTTTTTATTCAAAAACTATTTAATTTGATTTTTTAAAAAAATTGACAAAATTAAGCCTTATATATTTTCACAAAAAAACCAAATATCAACACTTGCCATTTGATAAAAAGATTTTCAAATTGAAAACACAATAGAATATCTAAACTCTTTTTCAATTGAAAACACAAACAAAATAGCTACACAAATTGAAAACTAAAGTCCTACAAATTACTAAAGGTGTTCGTGGTTTGGAGATTTGGTTTGCGGTCAAAGGAATCTCAACTACGCCATCTGTCCAAAACTAGGTAGATTGGAAAAAATCAAGTCATGTAAATACGCTCATCATTGCGCATTTGTCCAAAATGTGGCCGGTCGGTTCTCGGTTTGGTCGTTTTGAGCGAATCAAAATATCTGCTGAGCACCTCTACTCATGGTAGAATACTAAACATAATGTGAAAAACATACACAAGTGAGATGCTAAAGTACAAAATCTTACATATTTACTAAGCGGGATGCTAAAGTACAAAAACCTTACATATTTACTAATGTCCTACGAACAACTAGAAAACAAAGTTAGGAATTATTCATGATTTTATATACAATATCCTAATGCAATACATACATAAAATGCGACTAGAGATTTGGTTACTAAAACATGACATGTGAGTAATCTCAAGACATGAGGTAGCGCACAAAATCACAAAAGAATTAATTAAATTCACAGGTGCAAATGAGCCGAATCTAAATGCGGGAAATATAGATACAAAATATGGATATGATGAAAAATAAAATATGATGCTATATACAAAATATGAAAAGCGAGTAAATAAAAAGGATAGAAAGACATACATAAAAAGAGGTGGGGGTAGGATTGGAAGATTATTACAACACAAACCGAGTCTAACAAATCAAATGAATAAGATAATTTTTTTAAAAAAAAGTTACTATTCGTTCGCTGATTACTATTCATTCGGCAAAGCACTATTCATCTACCATAAATTATTTTGTCTCTTTGTTGAGTATTTGCTCTATTTAATGGAAAAACTTATTTTCTGAGAGCACTATTCATTGGTGGAGTGTTATTCATAGCGGCGATATTATTCAACTTGGGCGGTTACTATTCATCATTCTCCGTCATTCTTCATCTTACTTGGCATTTTTCGTTTGCGGTTACTATTCATTGTCAGAGGTACTATTCACCGTTAGGGTTGCTATTCACCGCCAGAGGTTACTATTCACTGCCGGTCACTATTCATCCGGGGAGGTCATATTTCTAATAAATTAGGTGGTTTCGACTGACCATTTAAAACAATAAATTACAACAATTTAGTTAAAGTTATAAATTACAACATTTTATTTAAATAAATTACAACAGTCTATGTACAATAGTAAATTACAACGGGGTGATGCATCCTTCCCATTAAAGCAATAAATCAAGCGATAATTAAAGCAGGAAAGGAATATAACAAATTATATTACATTTTTAAATTTAAATGAAAGTTTACAAAAATTCATCTTTTTCAGAAATGATGAATTTTTTGATTTACAACCTTTCTTTTGATCATCTGAAGGTTGTGGAATGTGTTCTCAATTCTCGATCAAAAATTAATTTCAATTTTAATGGTGTTTTGGTGTATTGGTAAAAAGGCAATAAAGAAAATGAAAAGAAAGATTTGGTTGAGAAAAATAAAATATTTAAAATTTTCTCTTTTCCTCTTTTAAAAATTAATTTTTTTCTTCTTTTTTCCTCTCCTTCTTTGTAAACAGATTTTTCACTCAATCTTTTTTCCTCTCAATTATCCCCTATCAATTCTCTTTTTTGTTCCCCTCTTTTTCTTTTTTTTGATCCGCTCCACCTGTCTGTATTTATAGGAAAAAGAAAAGAGAAAAAAAAACAAAAACAAAAACAAATTTGGTGGGAGGAGCTGAATTCAATTGATGCACAGTAAAATTACTGTGCAATCAACGCCGTGGATGAGATTTTTCAATAAGCTCTGTTTGGAAAGTTGGTTTAGAGTATTTTTTTGGTTAAAATAGTCACAAAAAATAAAATAAAATTTGTAGTCCAATAAGACAAAGTATCGCATTTAACCTATAATCATTATATTCTTTCTCTCACAAAAAAGTCAAAAAAGTCAAAAGTCCTTCCCAAACCAAGCCTTTTAGCCCTAGGCTAAAATAGCTAAAAAAGTCAAAAAGTCAACCCATTTCTCAAACGAAGCTTAGTAACTTTATAATATAGTAATATATAAAATATCTAAAATACATTATTTACATTAATATATGTATAGATATTCAAAATATTATAAAAACACACCAAAGCATGTAAAATTATAAAATAATAAAAGCAAATGGGTTAATAAAATATATTTTACTGGGTCAAATATGTAAAATTTAGGCTAAAATTGGTTTAAAACAATTTGGCCAAAATAGATGAAGGTTGGGATTAAAGTTTAAATTCTATCTTTGCACTGAGAATTTTGTGAGATAGTATATTCTTATTTTTATTATTGTGCAATCAAAAGAAAGCGCCAAATTTTTAAGACCGATCAAAATGGGGTGTTTACAGTTGGGAGAAACAGGGTCAGTAAGAGGTGGCAACAACGAGAGGATGTGGTAGAGGAATTGTTCATGCTAGAAGTAGGATGTAAGAAAAATCGAAAAAACCAACCAAACTGATTGAATCAGACCAATATTTGGTTTTTTTTTAAACAAGAATCAATCATGCTATTTAATTTTTTTTTTCGATTTTTGGTTCGATATCGGTTGAAGCACCTTATGTAGCAAACTAAAGCAAAACCAACTGTTTCAGCATATATTATATTTATAATATTTATAAAATATTTATGAAATGAATGGATTGAATATGTTTGAAATGGTAGACAAATAACTAATTTAATATTTTTATATAGATTAGTAATTATATTTAAAAGTGGCTCAAGTTTAAAAATATCCTTGATCGATTAAATGATACCGAATCGAACGTTTCAATCGGTTTGATTTAATTCATTCGTTTGATAGAAGAAAGCGATTTATATTGATGTTTAAAATAATAAAACCGATATTATCAATTCAATAAATCTTTTTACTTAAATATTAAGGTACTTACCAATTAGTCCTATTAACTAAACTTATTTACTTACGGGTCTAGTCCTAATAAATTTAAACACTATAAAAAATAAGAGAGTGATAAATTTATCACTAAAAATTTATTTATAAAATAAAAAATAAGAAATAAATTTATAGTGATAAATTTATTCATAAAAATAAAAGACTGATAAATTTATCTTTATCACTTAATAAATTTATCAACAGGACTTAATGGGTAAAGTCTCCAAAGAGGGAACTTATTGATAGTTTTACCCAAATATTAACCGTATCAAACTAATTATATCTCTAGGGCAGAAAAAGAGCGAATATGAGAAAAATAATTGATGAGAGAGGAAATTAAAGGATTTTGGTAATTTCACCCCCAAAAAAAAAAAAAAAAAAATTCTCATTATTTTACCACCATTTTTGTGTAATTCTCGCAAATTAAAACATTGAAGTGCAAGAAAGAACAAAAGGGGGGAAGTTGACTTGGTCTTCTCTCTGTTCCACACATTTCAATGGAATTTTA